>OY979766.1:135479212-136005372 GCA_963855975.1 Andrena chrysosceles | reverse complement strand
GTATTTATGGGTTCTAAATAATGCTCTTTGCCTAAAAAACACTGAGAAAAATTTCAGATCTCTACCCCCTCTGGTTAGGGTGATATGGGGATAACAACCCTAAACTTTACCATTTTTTTTCTCAGCAACTACTTAAGATATTTGAATGTTCCAAAATGCACCTAGTATGTACTTTTTAGCTCTACCACATATATTTTTCGAAATTGCAGATCAGTTCTTAAGGGTGGAAATAAAGGAATTAATTTTTGGGGGGTTGTTTTTGCAAGCAACCCCTTGAGTGACACCTACGAAAAAAATCAGGAGTAAAGCGTCACTACTTAGGTATTATCTCTACAAGCTGCAGAGGGGTCGGATTGGTGGAACATATTAAAAAAAAATAAAATGTGTATAAAACCTCTTGAGATGTCTGAAGCTGCTAATGCCAATAACTGCATCAATTGTAATTTATCAAGGAAGAAATTCATCGGGAAAGTAAAACGAATTATTACGGAAGATGAAGTAATAAAATATCAAGCATACTGTAGCAACACTGTGACAATTGGCTCTGTATTTTGCAACAAATGCAGATTGAATGTGTGTAGAGCACAGGGGCCAGAAAGAGTTATAGGTGAGAATGATTGTGTTGATAATACTGCAATGGATCCAGACTTCCATGTACAAACCAGAAATATGATTTCGGAAGCTAATGTCATAGAACTGCCG
The DNA here is from genome assembly GCA_963855975.1 of Andrena chrysosceles. Lineage (NCBI taxonomy): Eukaryota > Metazoa > Arthropoda > Insecta > Hymenoptera > Andrenidae > Andrena > Andrena chrysosceles. The sequence continues at coordinate 136,004,670 of OY979766.1, read as the reverse complement.
CTCAAAAGAGTTACATCTACACACAGATATTGTACCCTGTGTTATACAAGCGGTCGCCTCATCGTAGTACCATTTGAAGCACGCCTTCAAGCATTTGCAAAACGAAGGATTTTTATACCAAAAGGCAATCGATGTTGCGCTACACACATAATTAAAAAAATATTTTTTACGGACGAACTCAAGCTTTTACGTGCACATTCTAATTTCAGTACGATAGAAGTGTCAGAGGTGTCTTTATTATTGAATCAATTGTCGAGCAAAGTGGATGTATCATTGCATGACAAGATTGGCGATTTTTCGTTATCCGAAGAACAATTAAATACTTTCACTGGTCTTAATTGGGAAAATATTATAGAACTGCGGCAAATGTTCAGCAGTATGCGAAACAGTGGGTCACGGACAGTAACACAAGCTCTAGTTGTATTTTTATTTAAGCTTAGAAGCGGTAGCTCCAACAAAATGATTCAGCAGATACTCGGCCTAGAATATGAACAGAAAGTGTCCGATTATTACCACCAAATAATGAATGCATTTGAAAATGATGTTTTGCCCACTTGCTTTGGACTAAATGCTAAATCTAGGGAGGATCTTATTTCCACCGAAACCGCCTATGTAGCGAAGAAGCTTTTCGACTTTGGAGATACACAATTGGCATTGATATTTGACGGGACATATGTTAGACACGGAAAAAGTAGGCATAATGTGTATCAGAGGAAATCGTACTCCGGACAGAAGAAGGCACCATTATGTAAGCCATTTACCATCTGTACAACAAATGGCTACATTGTTGATATAGCAGGTCCATTTAATGGTACAATGAACGATGCCACTATAATGAAAACTCTATTAGAAGATCCGACTGGATTAAAATCAATTTTACGGCCAGGTGATTTTTGTATTGTCGACCGTGGTTTTCGGGATGCTGTACAGAACATGCAGGATCAAGGATATAACGTTTTAATGCCGGCGTTTAAAGGGAAACGAGCACAGTTAACCTCGGAAGAAGCGAATGCCTCCCGATTTGTGACTAAGGTACGTTGGATGGTAGAAGCAGTACACGGTGCTATAGGACAAAAATATCGTCTATTGCACCACAGCATGAACAACAAAATGCTACCAGGTCTCAAAACATTATGCCAAATAGCTGGGTTCCTAAATAACATGTTTGGGAAGAGATTAAATTCTGACCCAGAACTCGCTGACGCGATAGTTAACTATATGAAAGAACGTCAATCCCAACAAAACACGCTTCAGGAATTAGTAGAAACTGAACGTTTAAATCGACGTAAAAAACCTTTTACGGCAATGTCTGCTACTTCCCTCATAGATTTTCCAGAACTTTCGGAAAATGAACTGAAGCTACTATTTACTGGTACATATCAATTGTCACAAGCGGTATGCTACCTCGCCGAGTTGATGAATGCTGAGGATGTTTTGAACGTCGATTATTATACAGAAAATAGGAATATCATAAAAATGAGAGTCCGTTCAAGACATATAAACAGCAAATCATACCAGTGCTATATTCAGTACGAACCAAATTCGAACACTTCCACAGGTATACAACGCTATACTTGTGATTGTGCGAATGGCAATAGGACTGCGGGATGCTGTTCCCATGTTGCTGCCATAATATATTATTTACCGTTAAGGAACTAGTTTTTGATCAGTTTAGAGGGCTTCCCACTTTAATATTTATTTTTAACGTAATAAAACTTTAAACCATAAACTTTTTTTATACTAAAAGATGAATTAATGTTTAAACTTTAAGGAAAAATTTTAAAAAGTTGGAAATAAGTACAATTTAATTATTTATGATGTACGGCATAATAAGGTGACTAGGAACTAGTTTTTGATCATCTAAAATACATGGGAACTAATTTTTGATCAGGTTAGGAACTAGTTTTTGATCATCTAAAATAGATGGGAACTAATTTTTTGATCAGGTGAGTAACTAGTTTTTGATCGTCTAAAATACTTGGGAATTAATTTCTTATTAGGTAAGGAACTAATATTTGATCACACATTTTTTTGTATAAATAATCAATGTATAATCATGAAATATATTTTTCGTCAAACGTTATTTATTTTAACTTTTCTAGAAGACTTTTTAATATTTTTTGGTATGGTTTTGCTTAAATTTTTCTTCAATTTTTTTTCTTCATCCTTTTCTTTCTATACCATCTAAACTTAAGTTTTTTATAATTTTATAATGTGCTAACCTGTTTTTTATTCAGGTGATCAAAAATTAGTTCTACAAGAAAAAGTTGGAACTAATTAATGATCACTGACTTTTAAAGCAAAATAATACATATAATACTAAAATTTTTGCGCTACTTTGTAAAGTAAACTATTGTAAGTAAAATGTATGAAAATAACCTTTAATGTCGCAACACCAGCAAAGAAATCGACTGTGACATCGATGGTTATGTCTTACTTCGCACAGTAAGAGATGGCGTTCAACAGAGACTTCCTTCAAGTGAGCTACCTTACACATTTATTTTCACAAGAACTAACCATACTAACTACTTTTACAGACAACATATATATTTTTGAATTATCAATTTTTATGTTAGTTATTATTTCAAACAATTATTTATTGACATAAACTTAAAAGAACGATTTATTTCATGAACTGATCAAAAACTAGTGCCTGATCAAGAACTAGTTCCTTAACGGTATCACATGGGCGTTACAAATCGAAAATTATTAAGCCAGCGGAAATATTAACGGAATTATTCGATATAACGAACGTAACTGCTGTTATTGACGAAGACAGCGACGAAGATTAAAACCAGACGTCTAAAACGTGTAAGTTAAAAAATGACTTTTTTATTAAGGTGTAAACTACACACGAAACTTTAAACGCGTTCTTCTTCTAAAATATTCAACATATTATTTAAAAATGTTCGAATTATTTATTTTACATGATGCATTTTCAAGCAGCGGTAGTCGTCGCGAAGCGCTTAAATAATAATTGCCGAAACTCGTTAAATATATCATTTTTACAACGTAATGACATTTATGAATATACATTTTCCTAAGCTTTCCAAAAAAGATCCCAAAACATGCACGATTTTTGCCCTTCCTATTGATCATGCGGCCGGCCCATTTAGTACAATCTGCCAAGAGGTTTTATACACATTTTATTTTTTTTTAATATGTTCCACCAATCCGACCCCTCTGCAGCTTGTAGAGATAATACCTAAGTAGTGACGCTTTACTCCTGATTTTTTTCGTAGGTGTCACTCAAGGGGTTGCTTGCAAAAACAACCCCCCCCAAAAATTAATTCCTTTATTTCCACCCTTAAGAACTGATCTGCAATTTCGAAAAAAATATATGTGGTAGAGCTAAAAAGTACATACTAGGTGCATTTTGGAACATTCAAATATCTTAAGTAGTTGCTGAGAAAAAAAATGGTAAAGTTTAGGGTTGTTATCCCCATATCACCCTAACCAGAGAGGGTAGAGATCTGAAATTTTTCTCAGTGTTTTTTTAGGCAAAGAGCATTATTTAGAACCCATAAATACTAAAATTGGTGCTAGGGCCGTTTTCCCTATGCTTACCCGGCTAGACCCTTTGAAATTTAATTAAATTAAATTTAATGTATGATTATAGTAGCGTTCAGAAATATCGAAGAACATCAAAAACCGTGATTTATTTTTTTACGATTTTATTATTGTTTATTAGTAAATAAAACTTTATCCAATCTTTCCCAACCACAACTTTTGCATTTGGAATGTGGGTAAGAATGTAATAAACAAATTCAGAAAGGAATTAGCTGCCACTATTTGCCACTGCGGTGTCAATCCGATTTTGTTTAATTGGCGATAGCGCTCAAAGTGCCTTTCTGTGGACGAACTTCCGTATCTCAGTGAATTCTTAACCGATTTTTATCTTTTTTTGGTCGTTTTGTCTGGGATTAAATTTACTAAAATGTCACACAGTAGTAGGAACCATTCAACTTTCATCTAAAACATTTTTCGATATTATGAAAAACGAAAGCAAGATACTCCAAATACTGATAAAAGTTATACAAAAATTCCCCCGACACCAAAGCCGCAGGTTTACGCAGCTGAAACCTGTTTCGTTATGTACTCAAAGGTATAATGCACCACTAGTATTCAGTCTTACCTTGACGCTATCTGTCGCAAAAAAGTTATGTCTAATTAAACTTCGATTCTATTATTAAAAATACCTCTTTGTTCAATTTGTGTCCTACTGAAATCAACGATGGTGTCATTGACTTAATTCATGTAATTTATTTGTTCAGTATGTACCTAATCAAATTACAAAATTGCGATTCTTTTTTAATTTGCAGATACTTTAAATTTCACTTGTAAAATAGTGTGTTTGTAACTCAAAATTGCAGGTATTCTGTTCCCCAACTTTCATATTATAATTTACTTACAAATTTATGGTATTTACAGAAAATTCTTGTTGGTTCTGGTGCTTCAACTATCCTACTATGGAATTGTATTGAAAAAATTCTATGTACTTAACATTCAAAAAATTACTTTTTTCCTCTGTTCAAACCACTGTGCGGCGGTCTCCGGACTCTGGAACCGAGTCCGTCCCGACAACGAACTCCGTCCCGACAACGAACTCCGGATCGCCGACGAACTCCGGATCGCCGACGAACTCCCGAACGACGACGGACTCCGGAACGACGACGGACTCTGGAATCGAGTCCGTCCCGACGACGAAGTCCGTCCAGAAGTAGTAGCTGTGGCCGAACTCTGTCGTCGGGGCGGAGTTGCTGGGAAATTGCCGCCGTGTACAAGAAGATGGCGATGAGATTCAAGAAGGAGGTATGTAGATACGTAGGCGATCTCACACAAAACGATGTTTTTTAATTTCTGACATTCTCACGAAAGTGTGGAAACGTTCCGACATTATTGCAGTAATTAACATAAGATTTATGTTTATTTTTCATTTGACAGAACACTGAAATGAAAAGAAAACTACGGGAGTGGCTATATTTCGGTGGGGGAAGAGGAGGAAGAGGAGGCAGAGGAGGGAGCGGAGAAAGAGGAGGCAGAGGAGGAAGTGGAGCCAAGAATGTTTTTTATTTTAAATGATTTTTCTTCATAATAAATAAGTGTATATCATATATGTAGTCAATCATTTTTTTATTCGAAGGCCTCGCATCCGTCGGCCATGAATACTTTTCTCGTATTTATTCCTACTCTAGTCGAGAGTAGGGTTGCCACCTTTTTTGCAGAAAAATAACGTACAGTTGCTTTCGTGGGGTATACAAAAAAGTACGCTCAACAAATTAAAAGTACATTTTAATCTTATTAGTTTTTATTTCTTCCAAACATATTTTCCATTGCTTTTAGAATTACAGAGTAAAGTGTTATTATTTTGAAATATCTCAATGGCATCATAGCACTCAATATTCATATTGAAATAGATAAATAATTTGATTTTTATTAGATTGAGAGAGGCCTTGTTTCTTTCATCCCGCCACTTCACATTCATGACAGAGAAAACTCTCTGAATAAATGCTAAAGTGGCTGGAACAGATAGAAAATAATAATATTGCGTTACTTTCGCGTAGGTACTTTATTGTTATTCAAAAGTATAGAGTACATTTACCTATAATAACGTAAGATACTTTATTTTAATGTACGAGTGGCAACCCTAGTCATGAGTCATATATTTAGTCGAGAAAGTACGAATAAATACGAGAAAATTATTCATGGCCGACAATTGAATTCCCCATGATTAATTAATTCAATGATAACGCTTTAAATACAAATTGGCAGGAGTTATTTAAGTAATGCCCATCTCTGATATTTTGCCATATAATTGAAGCAGTGAGCGCAACAACCAACTAACCCACATTATTTACGAAATTTAGTTAGTAGCAATAACGTATTCCAATAGGCTCTACTAATTATATCGATGGCTTACTGCACACATATTGTAGGTCCACTTTTTATAAAATTTGAGTTTTCATATGCAACAAATAGTGCTTGACTGTGTCTTTCTGCTGTATAAAATCACATTTTTATCTTTTTTATAAATTTATCAAAAATAATATTTTTGTTTATTGTATGTCCCTAAATATATTGAAGTAAGATTATTTCCAGTATTATTCCTTTCATTCATTTTTATATAATATCATTCAGTATAGAGTAAAGCCACCAGTAGTCGACCACTTTCATAAAAACATGAAAAATAAGGTTTTTAGAAGTGACAATCTTTTGAACAGAGTGCAGTTACAGTGCAGTTCGAAAACTGCACTTTGTTCAAAAGATTGTCACTTCTAAAAACCTCATTTTTCATGTTTTCTAAAAGTGATCGACTACTGATACGTGGTCGACTACTGGTGGTTTTACCCTAGTATGTCCTCCTTTATACGTGGTTACATGTAGCATGACCATCTTCCAAGTATTATTATCAAATTATTATTATAATTTTGCAAATTCTAACTTATACTACTAATTACATATTTTCACTGATACCTACATTACATATACATATATGATAATACAATAATGCAAAAAGTATTTATTTAATTATAAAGTACCATTGAATGTTTGAACCTGTTTTTCTCAAAAACGTTAAAACTGGACATACAATATGTGTGCGAAAAGCCATCAATGTAGAATAGGAAAAATTTATTTGCAGGTTATTCCGTTGTTGTCCCAACTGTCTCAATTACTAAATAAGTACGACAGCAATTTCAAATGATGTATGTGTTACGGTAAAAGCTTTAGTAAATGTATTCGTTCCCAGCAGTTCCTAGTCAATGTATGCCTAAAATGCATATAACCTAACCTAGAATCGTCCGAAAATGCATGCATTGACAGCATCAGGCTTTTACTGTGGCTCGTGTATCCAGCTAACACTTGAATTTGCTATGATTCCACGTTGGCAGTCCTCCCGAGTAGGCGCCATCTCGTGTGCACTAGCTCAACTAAATTTGTCACGTGACTTGCTCTGTATTATCGTCAACATGGCGGAATTCTGATTTGGGAATGCAATCACGCCCTGACGCTTTTTGTCCTTATATGAGCAGATTTTGGACTGGGTGAGGTCTCATTCGAAAGAGGAAGGTTCAATGCAGCCCGCTCTGGTCATCGTTTGAGTCACAAAACTCTTTTAGTGACCTACAAATACTTGGAATCTGCGAGTGTATTTTCTCCATTTTTCCTCTACTTTGGACACTCATATTATTACATATCAACACAATCTCTTTGAACCATGACCAGAGCGGGCTGCATTGAACCTTCATCTTTCGAATGAGACCTCACCCATCCCAAAATTTGCTCATATAAGGACAAAAAGCGTCAGGGCGTAAACCCATGTTTCGGGCCTGATTGTGTCGGTATACAGCGCGCTGCATTACCCGTGTCTACCCCCTTAACGGTAGAAGAAAGACTAATTTTGAGCTTTAGGTAAATACAAGAATGTTTTATTAACACATGAAAAATTATGTATTACGACAAAATAACAAACTGGTTTGAAATTTAAACAAAACGACCTATGCAACGCTTGCTAGATGACCAACGATAAGAGCGTCGAGAAACAAACATTTCTTTTTCTTCGCTATTATCGCTGATGTCATCGAAAAGTAATAACCTGATTAAGATGAATATTGAACAATTAATTACAGAAGTATTTATTAGATCTCCGTTATGGGATCAGAAAGATAAAAGTCACCATAATCGATATGTACTCGATAAGTTATGGGATGAAGTAGCCATTAAATTAAACACGAAACGTAAGCATAAATATTCACTTATTGTATTAATTATAATTATTCATAACATGTACTCATAAGTATAACAGATTTTAAGCAGTATATACAATAGGGTTGTGACATAAGTAAGTTTTAAATAAATCGCGTACGTTTTGGGCAGCACGAGCTGGCCTACCAAAATCTGGCCTCACATTTAATTCTATGGAAATTTCTCGCAAATCTACTAAATGATGCTGAATACCTTCTATATCAATAATTGTGTTATGGAGGACACAAATAGCTTTAACAATATCGTCCGCTACATTTACAGAAGTTTCTATGGCTTTGCTTAAAATTCTCCATTTAGAGAAAATAATTCCGAAAGCACACTCAACGGTTCTTCGTGCTCTTGATAATCTGGCATTAAAGTAGTCTTTGTCTGCGTTTAACTCTCGAGCACTGTAAGGTTTCAGTAAATTTCTAAGAAGCGGATAAGCTTCATCTCCTATTAATACATATGGTACAGTAATTTCGGAATTTGGCAAGGCAGTTTCATTAGGAATATCGAGACGTCCCTCTGATAAATATAAAAATTGAGCGGAAGATCTGAATGTTCCGCCATCGCTCTGTTTTCCATAACCACCAACATCAATGTTTATAAACTTATAATTTGCATCCACTAGCGCTTGAAGAACAATCGAAAAAAATTGTTTATAATTATAAAACATAGAACCGGAATGTGGAGGACATTTAACTCTAATGTGCTTTCCATCAATAGAGCCTAAACAATTGGGAAAGTTCCAAATATTATAATAATCATTAGCAATTTTCTTGAAATCATCTTCTGTTGGCACTTTCATGTGAATTGGTTGAAGTATTGTCCATATTATCTTCACCATTTCACTTACAATTTTTGAAACTGTTGTGACTCCCACGCGGAAAGAAAACGCTAAGCTTCGATATGATTGTCCAGTTGACAAGTACCTACAGATTTTATGAATTTTTGATGATTTTTTCGTATTTAACTTCTAGGAGATCTAGCAAGAAATAAATGGAAATCGTCGAGGGATAAATTTAGGACTGTCCTCGCATCTACTCCAAAACCAAAATCGGGAGATGCTGCAAATTTTTGCGGTAGAAACCAATGGACATATTTTGAATCCCTTTTATTTCTGAAAGATCAGTTTACACCAAGATGTTCAGGAGGAAATTTTGTTTGTGAAGAAAACGAATCAATATGCAATGATGAACATATTCCGGAAAATAATTTAGAACCGAACGAGGATAGATCGGTGTCACCCCAAGAGGATGTTGAAATAATATCTTACCCTTCAACATCAGCCGAAAATCGAACATTTATTAATATTAGAAAAAGACCCCTTACGACTCAAAATATTGGTTCGCAATTGTTAGATGTAGAAAAGAAAAAACTAAAATATTTAGAAAGTAAAAAAGTGCAAAACGTAGAAGATGAAGATATAAATTTTTTTAAAAGTTTGTTACCAAGTATTAAAAATTTATCACCATATGATAAAATGTCATACAGAATGCAAATATTAAAAGTCACTCAAGAATTTATGATACAGAGTACAAATACATGTACAAATACAAATACAAATACATATACAAATACATATACAAATACAATTAATCAAAATACCACAAAAGATTATTATAATAATTGTATAGAAATAGAGAACAACGCAGAACCGTCTTTCCATACTCTTTAACTTTTGCATTTAATTTATTAATAAGTTTATTATTTAAGGAATATGTTTTGTGTTTGAGAATATAAATATTTCTAAAATGTTTCTTGACTAACCTTATTGTAATCATTAACCTTTCTTCATAAAGAATTGGCATAGTATGGAAATTGCACCAGTTTGTTTGAATCTTATCCGATATGGTGGACAAAATGTAATCAAAAGGACAATGTTAAGTCCTAGAGGGGATTACTGACCCAAGAGCCTACAGCATATGCTATACACCGTTGGAAAGATCTCGCCAAGACGAATCGATTGATACCATTTTTAACTTCGAAATCAGATGGGATCACCTCGAAAAATGCCCTCAAAGTTCGAGATCTTGCGGTTTTGAACAAAAGAAACCGGTAGTAAAATCCCAACCGGCCCGACAGACCTCGGGTAGGCACCTGAGGAAAAACCGAGGGATGTAAGCGATACTCCAGCAGACCGGAGCGGCAAATGTGCCTTATGACCTTCATTACAGGGCCATGTTGGGCCTACGTTTTCCCCATGGGCCCCTTTCCTAATGCCCAGTACGAAATCGCCAATGGATTAGTGGCCCATGGAGCAAACGCAGGCCCAACACGGCCCTGAAATGAAGGTCGTGGGGCACATTTGCCGCCCAACCTGCTAGAGTATCGCTTGCATCCCTCGTTTTTCGCTCAGGTGCCTACCTGAGGTCCCTCGGGCCGGATGGGATTTTACTACCGGTTTCTTTTGTTCAAAACCGCAAAATCTCGAACTTTGAAGGCATTTTTCGAGGTTATCCCATTTGATTTCGAAGTTAAAAATGGTATCAATCGATTCGTCTTGGCGAGACCTTTCCGACGGTGTGTAGCATATGCTGTAGGCTCTTGGGTCAGTAATCCCCTCTAGGACTTAACATTGTCCTTTCTATTTTCATTCGCATATATTCAAAAAATTTCTGAGGATATTTTCTTAAGTCGTTATATAAATGATGAAACTCTCCAAATTCGTATCTAGTAGTATTAATAGGATGCATACAAAGTGTACTGCGTACACTTCCTATGTACCATTTTACGGCATTTGAAGACAATAATAATTCTTCTTCCGAATCGCTCATATCTAGGTTCATCTTCCCGAAACCTTAAACGACCGAAGCAATACTATTATGACAGCTCCACTATAAACACATCAAAGAAAGATGCTTCGCGCAGCTTTTATCGCCGCTCTTATCGTCGCTCTTATAGTTTCTTTCCTAGCTCCAACATAAACGTACACTTACGCACGGGGCTTGGCCACGTGCAAACTAACATCGGTTCGCTACCATGCTTTACGCGCCCGCGAGCGGGCGCGCGCCCCCCGCCCCAATCTACCCAAACCAATACTAATACCCAGTATCAAGCTGATATCTCTTTCTAAGTTGATCTCTGTTTTATAGATTTTAGGAGATTAATAAGGAGAATGCATTGAATAACTGTTGTATCCGAATCTCCACTCTGCCGATAAGGTAGGCAATGACATTGAAATGGTAAAAAAAAATTTCGAGTCGCCAAAAATCCTTCTCGCAAACGTTATTTTTATGCAACATGAACCTACTTACTTGCAAAATTTCAGCCCAATCGAGTTTGACCGGTTTTCGGAAGTATAGCCACTTTTTTATATATTTTTTTATTTTTGTTTCCGATTACCTGAAAGAAAAACATCCTTTTGCGCGTACAATAATAATAATAACACCTATATTTATTATTAAAAATTAATAAGAAAACTGCGACTTCTTCAAAGATACCTACATAATAACATGGTCCAAATTTCGGAGAAATCGAAACGTTAGTTTTTTTAAAAAAAATTCCCAAATTTTTCTATGTTTGTAGCCAAAAAAATAGGATTCCACCCTTAATACTTTCCATAAGGTTGGATATTTGCTCGTCACTAACAAGTACTTCGTTTCAAGGTTTTCCCATAAATAACATGCAAACTTTTTCCTTGCTTTATTACCAGCAATACCATCATTTTCACTGTGTCGGTCTTTCGAATCGTCGCGAACGGGCAAAGTATAGACTATAGACAATGATGCCAGTGATCACTGCGTGACGAGCAACTGTAATGAATACATCTAGTCTGTTCCCCTTCCAAACTGAGTAAGTTAGCTATGAAACAGCGGCTAACGGGCAGCATGTAACAATGATAAGAAAATATCAAATAAAATCCCTCCATATTCCTGATATTTTTATTACTACGATCCACGAACAATTATTTGCAACGCGGAAAAATAGTTTTGAGACCATGATAGAGTTGCGTGTAAGCACGTTTCGATACTTTTCGAAAACTTACTCGTAGAAAAGAGAGCAGATTGGGAAGCAACAGAACGTGGAAGTGTGTCTGGGTTCTTATCGAGCCTACAGTCAATGACGCACAATATTATAAAATTGGAGCGACGCTCGCTCCGTTAACGATAACTCGTGCGTACGTTAGCAGAGAGCCGAGGCGTTACACACGATTCATCATCATCGGTCATTCAGTTGACAGACTTCAACAAAGTAACAACAATAGCGTTGCGAGACAGCTTCTATTTGTTGCCGCGCTGGCCTTTGAAGGAATTAGGAACGCGCTGGAAACAAACGTTTGCTCAGCCCCCCTCGTGTAAATTATTTTTAACCGAAAAAGCGAAATGGACAAGCAGGAAACAACGACGAAGCCACCCATTTCGTTTCCCTTGAAGCCTCCTGGCCAGGCGAAGGTGTGGAAGGTGATCGAATGCGCCAAAAAGGGTAGCAAAGAAGCGCCGATAAAGTTCTCTATTCAAGAAATACCCGAGGACAGGTACCAAGACGTCATCGATCACATGTGTAACTACTTCATTGCCGACGAGCCGATATGCAATTGCATGAGTAAGTTACGATTTTCCTCAATTTTTTCTCCAGCTTTATAACGTCCCCAATTGGAAACGAAAATGTGTTTTGCTGTACGCACAAACCGTTTGTGTTGACACGTTTAGGGTCGACTGTGTGTGTGTGTGTGTGTGTGTGTGTGTTGGCACGTGGCAATACGCGATCTCACAATCGTGTTCTCAGGTCATAGATTCTACAATTTCGTTACCGTGACTATACATATGGACGGAGATCAGTTTTGTATCGTTTTTGGGACATTTCGGGCGATTGACTTGGCGCCAAGTGATAAGAACGATGGGCACTTCAAATGTGTAATGTATCGAGAATGATTTATTTATGTGCAGCATGTGACAAATAAACACGAAAAATGGCCCCTCGTACGTTTTTTTTTTACTTCCAATATTGTAAATCTACCAACTGTAAGAAGTTACTTATAGCCCTTTTGCTCTTAACTTTCTATATTTTCGTATTGTTCTAAGAGTGGCAGTTGTATGATATCCCACATAATGGCGTGGAAACAAGATCTACAAAGTGGTGCCAGTGGCGAATAAAATACGCTCGTTAGGAGCAATTTACTGTCTACGCAGAGGCTGCCTAAACAGCAGTTGATGATACGGACAAACACCATAAATTTCTCTTATCCTTCTGCACATTCTGCTTTGTCACATTTTACCATCTTGTTCTTCTCGTAACGCGACAGTGATCGTTGCTAATCGATACTTGCCAGATAAAGATTCACTCGTACACTTGACATCTTTACAATTACGGAAGGTCAAACCAGTATCGCAAACGTATAAACAGTTTATCTAAACAAACGCGATAACGTGATATAAGATAGATAGGAAACGAGAAAATTGTGAAATTCTCGAGGAGAATATGAGACGCCAGATTTGGGATTTAGGAACAAATACGTCAATGTTTATTACTGTTCCAAAGATGGAAAAGACGATCCAGAGTATGTGGACATGTTCAAAGCTTTATGGACGGAATTCCTGCAGCAAGGCTTATCCGTAGGAGCTTTCGTAGAGGATTCGAACGGTGGCAAACCGATCCTCGCCGGTTGCAATGTGCTTGGATTGACTTTCGAAGGAGAAAAGATCGACTACGACACCTTCCAGGTAATCCTTATTTCAGGTAGTACTCGCAAACAATATTGACACGGTAGATGAAAAACTTACTTTGGAAGGGATTATCGAAGATTTTCCAAGTATGTATTCGTAACGTTACAAAGAGTCTATGTTGGATTTGAACTGGTCATCTGGTCAGTGGCTTTTGTAAAAATTACAAAATTAAGTTTGGCTATTTAATTATATGGTTGGATTTCTTTTTCTTTTTCCCCATATTAATTGAAGTAACGGACGTTCTGCTATAATTTACTATATCGCGCAAGATTATTTCGTAAAACACAGTGAACCGATTTTCAGTCGAAAAGAGGAAGACACGTAATGGAAGTTATAATAGACTTCACGAAGCGATCTAACGTGTACGAAAAATATGGAGTGGACAGATACCTAACCGCTATTGGCCTCTCTGTGCATCCGTCGTACCGAGGAGCAGCTCTAGGTGCTCATATTCTTAATGCCAGGTACGTGAGCTGTGCAATTAAACAGTCATGCGTTTTAATATCCACGTTTCCAACATTTTTAGTCGGCGTCTTTCTGCACGCTGCACAGTTCTCCTTAAGGGGGAGACCACTGTCTCAAATCGGATTTTTTTTACATTTTCTGAAAGTCGTGTGTTTCAAGAATGTTCTCTCCAAATTTTATGAAGAAATTCGCAAAATTGACGGAGATATGGTGTTTTTCGTGAAGCGGTGTCAAACGCGCGACTGACAAGGGGAGTCCACAGTGAGGTATTCATCGATTTTGATGAGCTTTGGCACGATGAATCTATATCGAAAATAAGTAAATACGTGTCCGAGCGTTTCTGCCATTGGGCTTTAATGACAAAGATAATTGCATGTAAATTATTAAACATTCCATAGCGCCGATGGAAAACATAAAAGCCATAATCTCAGTTTAAGAATATGCCGTGGAGCGTTCGGTAAGACGTCGGCGTGGTGTTTTTGCGGTCGTGAGTTCGATTCCGCCTGTGTCTGTATATTTTTTTCATACTTTATTTTTTTCACACTTTATTTTTTCCACACTGTATGAATAGTGAGATGGTGGCCGTGGGATTTTAATGGGTAAAAATCCCACACTACCCTAGCGCCCTCGGAGGATTCCCCTCTGGAGGTGTCGGGGTGTATTTTGAAGATATCCCCACGTTAAAAAAAAAATAATTGTATTTATACATTTAAAAGAATTAATGAACGTTACTACCATTACCTTTTTTCTCACTATTCATACAGTGTGGAAAAAATAAAGTGTGAAAAAAATATACAGACACAGGCGGAATCGAACTCACGACCGCAACAACACCACGCCGACGTCTTACCAAACGCTCCACGGCATATTCTTAAACTGAGGTTATGGCTTATTATGCTTTCATCGGCGCTAGGGAATGTTTTGTTAATTTACATGCAATTATCTCTGTTATTAAGGCCCAATGGCAGAAACGCTCGGACACGTATTTACTTATTTTCGATATAGATTCATCGTGCCAAGGCTCATCAAAATCGATGACTACCTCACTGTGGACTCCCCTTGTGAGCCACGTGGAACTTTGAACGCGTTTTCCTCAGAATGACATTTTTCAACCGCGTTGACAGTCTAAAGAGAAAACTATACGTCCAATTGACATGATCAAGGACATTTATTGTACGAAAAACCCGTCGCCATTACGTGACCATCAGACATTTTCAATTTTCGACCTGCTTCTATTTTTTTTAGCAACATTTCCCCAATTTTGTACCCCGAAAATATGACTTTTCTTCAGTGGTCTGCCATTTTGTTATTTTTTACAATTTTGACATTTTTCGATCGTCACGTAATAGAGGCAGGCTTTTAGTTTCTAAATATTATTATTTTTTTGAATTTCGATGAACCATATGGCCTGGGACTCTCAACGCGATTAGCATGTTTTTTCCGGAGCGCAAATTTTGACGAAGAGTATACAGGAAACGGATTTATGAATTTGATTGAAAAAAAATTTTTCTTACCCTTCGATATGTACACTATTAACTATACTAAGCAATAAATTGATTTACTTGCGTTGTTTGGTTAAAATAAATTCCGGAAAACACCCTTACATTTCGGACCGAGACAGTGGTCTCCCCCCTTAAATTCTATTAATGTATCTATCAAAGTGCCAAAAAAAAAATCAATATTGCAGCACTTTCGAATACTTCGTACTATATTTATTGTATATACGTTGCATGCATTTTTCGATTTTTGCTCAAATACTTAGCTGTTTATTTTAAAATTTTCCATTAAACTAATTGATTATAATCTGGAAATGTTAACTTTTATTTAGAACGTATGTATTTATGTTTACTTACACGCAACAAAATCATAAATAAGTAGAAAGAGCATTAAAAAATAATATAATAGTAAATCTAAATACTATTCAAGTATTAACTGTACGTAGGTACAGGAAAACATAATCACAAAAAGAATTTTGCTCGGCTAGAATCGCATTTTACACTGCTGTGCGCTGCCACTATGTTCGTGCTTAATAAGAGGTATTTCCGCTTTCCTTCGAGTATTATAAATAGAAGCCTCCGATTCATCGCAATTAATTTGGTAAATTAATTTTTGCGTGATTCGCATATGTCTGTCGCAGGGAGAACATAGGACGGGAATACAACATTCTAGTTACTTCTACGGTATTCACATCGCCAATTTCACAGAAGCTGGCCGAACGGTGTGGCTACGAACTGCTCCTCGCGGTAGATTACGACGACATCGTGGACGGTGAAGGGAAGAAAATCTTTCCCGGAATCCAGGTGACAACTATGAAAGTGATGGCCAGGAGACTTCGATAACATGGATGATTCGTCGCGTGCTTAATTCCTCGTGGAAACTTTCCATTGGAAAACCCTTAGGGGGCAGTGTTTCCCAACCTTTTTTTAGTCGCGATCCCCTTTTATAATATTCAAATAACCTGCGACCTCCCCTCCCACCTATATAAGGTAATAAAAATTTAATAAGGTAATAATGTTAAAAATAACCGGGGCGACTCCCCAGTAAACACTTGGCGACCCACAGGTTGGGAATCACTGCCTTTGGGAATTAAGTGACAAGACTGTATAGTTAGAAAGATTTATTTAGCCTCTGATACACCTATTTTGCGTTTTCGTTTGGAAAACTTCCATACTTGCGCACTTGGGGTTATCTAATTTGTTATTTGCATCAGTTTTGTGCTCATACGATTACCTATGTATAACGCGATAATAAATCGGCATTGATTTGTTTTCGTCGGTAGAAGCAAATCCAAAAATTTATGTAACAAAGAGATTTTTATGTACACTTGTTTATGTCGATACCTATAAACAAATTGGTATACAATTTCTGATCGAAATTAGATGCGACAATCAGGAGTGGCCTTACCAATTATCGCACATTTACAAATTGTAAATGTGCGATTTTGTCCTAAATCTTTAATTCTATAGTTAAACAGGTGTTTGTATGTTATTGCATGTATTCAACATTGTATTATAACAGTTATTATTAATCGATTAAACGAACTTACCTAGTGAAGTTCAATCGAAATTATATGTAGGCCTCGTTCGAATTGATTACAATTGTAGTACTTTCCGCTATGAGGCTACACAATGTTGTAAAGTCCACCAAAAAATCGGCGTAGTCCGTTCCTACATCTATCCTCTTCATATCGTTTAAAGCTTGTGACATGGGGGAGTAAGATAAAACAAAAAATAAAAAAATTTTTTTTTTAAATACCAAAGAAAAATTAAATTAACATGTACCGTTAAGGAACTAGTTTTTGATCAGTTTAGAGGGCTTCCCACTTTAATATTTATTTTTAACGTAATAAAACTTTAAACCATAAACTTTTTTTATACTAAAAGATGAATTAATGTTTAAACTTTAAGGAAAAATTTTAAAAAGTTGGAAATAAGTACAATTTAATTATTTATGATGTACGGCATAATAAGGTGACTAGGAACTAGTTTTTGATCATCTAAAATACATGGGAACTAATTTTTGATCAGGTTAGGAACTAGTTTTTGATCATCTAAAATAGATGGGAACTAATTTTTTGATCAGGTGAGTAACTAGTTTTTGATCGTTTAAAATACTTGGGAATTAATTTCTTATTAGGTAAGGAACTAATATTTGATCACACATTTTTTTGTATAAATAATCAATGTATAATCATGAAATATATTTTTCGTCAAACGTTATTTATTTTAACTTTTCTAGAAGACTTTTTAATATTTTTTGGTATGGTTTTGCTTAAATTTTTCTTCAATTTTTTTTCTTCATCCTTTTCTTTCTATACCATCTAAACTTAAGTTTTTTATAATTTTATAATGTGCTAACCTATTTTTTATTCAGGTGATCAAAAATTAGTTCTACAAGAAAAAGTTGGAACTAATTAATGATCACTGACTTTTAAAGCAAAATAATACATATAATACTAAAATTTTTGCGCTACTTTGTAAAGTAAACTATTGTAAGTAAAATGTATGAAAATAACCTTTAATGTCGCAACACCAGCAAAGAAATCGACTGTGACATCGATGGTTATGTCTTACTTCGCACAGTAAGAGATGACGTTCAACAGAGACTTCCTTCAAGTGAGCTACCTTACACATTTATTTTCACAAGAACTAACCATACTAACTACTTTTACAGACAACATATATATTTTTGAATTATCAATTTTTATGTTAGTAATTATTTCAAACAATTATTTATTGACATAAACTTAAAAGAACGATTTATTTCATGAACTGATCAAAAACTAGTGCCTGATCAAGAACTAGTTCCTTAACGGTACCTCATCAAGAACCTGTTGCTACACATATAGTCGAACTGCTCTTACAAGCAGATCCTTGGTATGATGCCCTAATATTAACCACATTTATGGGAGGGATATCTTATTCTCCGGGTGGGATATAATCAATTTGAACGAGGCCTACATATAATTTCGATCGAACTTCACTAGGTAAGTTCGTTTAATCCATTAATTATATGGTAGGCCTCGTTCTCTAGATTACAATTGTAGTTGTTTAAAGACTTCTTTTGTTTTTGTGTTTTATATATATACAGGGTGTCCGCGGGAACACTGGACAGCGGGATTTCTCCTAAACTATTGGACGAAAAAATCTGAAAAAAATATGGAATGCATGGTTCGAGGGGGCCAACTTATTAGCCCGAACGAATTTTTTTTTCGATTATTATTATAAAAGATACGATGGTCAAGTTCGGTTTTTCAAATGGAACTCTTTTTTTTGAAGACCTGAGTTGATAGTGCGTTCCAAGACGAATTCAATAAGCATCAATGTATACACTTGATTTCCACTGGTTTTTGAGATATTGCGCTTGCAAATTTACTGATTTTCACTGCAAGAAAACCCTCTGGAATAGCAAGGACCGGGGACGGTCTTACTGGCGCCACGGGTGGCACTGCCTGTTGAAATAGATACATACCTGCGAAAGGTCTACGCCAGGCCCAAAGGCTGGAGAATTCTTTTCCGCCAGAAATGCTACTTAGGTAGGTACATCTGCGGTATCGAGAAGCGCATCGTTACTTTTATTTTGCACTTGCTTCTAGGCTCGGATAGCCAGTTCGTCTGGGAGGGATGCAAGTTGGATTGGTTACGTTCGGAGGAGTGAAAGTTGCTAGACTAAATTTCAACTATAGGGAGCAGATTGTATCAGAACCAATCGGATTTGCATCCCTCACAAACGGCTGCACTCTTGAAGAGGCCCTCTTCACAGCAATACCTTCTCCCCAATGCCCACCTTCTTTCGCACGGAATACGTCAACGCATGGTTTTGTTTTGATATCGAAGCACATGTTTATACTCGAGAGGACCACGCTTCGACAGCGGGCTACCCCTTTTCTTACCGTGTCTCTCCACGAGGAGTATTGCCGATGGATTGTAGAAGCGCAGATGTCTGGATGCCAGTTGTTGAATTCAGGAGACGATAGAAACACTTTATTACAAAACACACATGTAAAAACATGTAAAGGGAAACCACAAGGAATCCAACGACGACACTTCCATATCCATACGATAAAGAATAAAGAATTATTTTATTTCTGAAACAGATACAGGGTAATTATGGAGGTACGCCCGTCAAGAAGATGCGGCCTGGTACCCCGTGGCGATGACAACCCTTCGCAGGGTCTCGCCCGATTTTTATGGCTTTTTCCGGAAAAAGGTACGAATCCTGGGCCGAACGTAACGAATTGAGGTCGAGCCCCCGCAGTCGAGGGTGAAATATCCATTACAACTTATTAAGAAATTCTTTTCTTCATCGTATCGAGAGGGAAGTGACGCCAATGGATTCCTTATGTTTTTCTGATGAAAATCATACCAAATATCATGCAAATCGGACTACTTTGATACAAGCTATTTGTATTCCCTATGTAAAAGTTGTCCGATTTACACTATATTTGCAATGATTTTAATCGACGAAACGCCAGGAATCCATTGGCATCACTTTCTCCTTCGATACGACGAAGAAAAGAAGCAAACATTTGAAATCCTAAACATTTCTCACTTCTTAATGATATTCCAAACCCTTCGAGGGTCGAAAGCCATAAAATTCGATGGGCACTGCGGGGTGTTGTCCTCGCCACGAGGCGACGGGCGTACCTCCAGAATTACCCTGTATTTGTTTAGGAAATAAAATAATTCTTTATTCTTTATCGTATGGATATGAATGTGTCGCCGATGGATTCCTTGTGGTTTCCCGATGAAAATCATGCCAAATGTCGTGTAAATCGGACAACTTTTACATAGGGAATACAAATAGCTTGTATCAAAGTAGTCCGATTTGCATGATATTTGGTATGATTTTCGTCAGAAAAACATAAGGAATCCATTGGCGTCACTTCCATCTCGATACGATGAAGAAAAGAATTTCTTAATAAGTTGTAATGGATATTTCACCCTCGACTGCGGGGGCTCGACCTCAATTCGTTACGTTCGGCCCAGGATTCGTACCTTTTTCCGAAAAAAGCCATAAAAATCGGGCGAGACCCTGCGAAGGGTTGTCATCGCCACGGGGTACCAGGCCGCATCTTCTTGACGAACGTCGGGCGACTCTTGCCCGAGAGGAATACGATTTACTTTAATTATAGTACATGTGTGTTTTGTAATAAAGTGTTTCTATCGTCTCCTGAATTCAACAACTGGCATCCAGACATCTGCGCTTCTGCAATCCATCGGCAATACTCCTCGTGGAGAGACACGGTAAGAAAAGGGGTAGCCCGCTGTCGACGCGTGGTCCTCTCGAGTATAAACATGAGCTTCGATATCAAAACAAAACCATGCGTTGACGTATTCCGTGCGAAAGAAGGTGGGCATTGCGGAGAAGGTATTGCTGTGAAGAGGGCCTCTTCAAGAGTGCAGCCGTTTGTGAGGGATGCAAATCCGATTGGTTCTGATACAATCTGCTCCCTATAGTTGAAATTTAGTCTAGCAACTTTCACTCCGAACGTAACCAATCCAACTTGCATCCCTCCCAGACGAACTGGCTATCCGAGCCTAGAAGCAAGTGCAAAATAAAAGTAACGATGCGCTTCTCGATACCGCAGATGTACCTACCTAAGTAGCATTTCTGGCGGAAAAGAATTCTCCAGCCTTTGGGCCTGGCGTAGACCTTTCGCAGGTATGTATCTATTTCAACAGGCAGTGCCACCCGTGGCGCCAGTAAGACCGTCCCCGGTCCTTGCTATTCCAGAGGGTTTTCTTGCAGTGAAAATCAGTAAATTTGCAAGCGCAATATCTCAAAAACCAGTGGAAATCAAGTGTATACATTGATGCTTATTGAATTCGTCTTGGAACGCACTATCAACTCAGGTCTTCAAAAAAAAGAGTTCCATTTGAAAAACCGAACTTGACCATCGTATCTTTTATAATAATAATCGAAAAAAAAATTCGTTCGGGCTAATAAGTTGGCCCCCTCGAACCATGCATTCCATATTTTTTTCAGATTTTTTCGTCCAATAGTTTAGGAGAAATCCCCCTGTATATACAGGGTCATCGTTTAATCCTGCAACCCGCGCGCGCGCGAACTTGTAAAATGGCAACACCGCCTCACGGACGCATTCCACTACAACCATGCACCGTCCCCGCGTTCGGAGAGCTGCAAGCGACCGCTGGACAGCAGTGATGCCCGAGCTTCGAGAATTTTGGGCTGGTCCCTGTCAAATTAACGTTGCAAAGAACTATTCAGAATTTCCCGGCCCCGGTTGAAAATTTTGGGGTCTTTTTCGTATAACTTTTGAACTGTAAGACATATCGGAATGCAATTTGCGCCAAAAAATGAAGAAAAATTATTCCCTCTTAATGATGGATAATTTAACATATTTTACGTTTACTTAATTTTTCTTTTATCAATTTTTTAATCATAATTGTTTAAAAAGCTGTTGGAAACTGTTCATTTGATAATGTATTTAACGCTGTTTTTAAAATTCGTGGTGTTGATAAACAATAGGCTAGTTGATTCTGTATCATTACATTTATAAATTGAGAAATTAAATTTTTATTCAATTATGTGTTAGTTTTGCAGACCTCAGAATCTATTGTTCTGGTTTTCTTTTTTATGATTTTATCCTTAATGCGGTGCATACCTAGATCAGACGTAAGGGGTAACTAATGCGACGTGTCTTTGATTGTAGCGGTGTTTGAATTTTTTTTCTAGAATTTTTGTGTTAGAATGTTTTAGCTACTCAACGCCACGCCTATACCGGCTTCCGTTAATGTCATTTTTTGGAACGATGTGCCGTTACTGTGGTTTTTACAAGCAGGTGGCGAAAAATCTCTCCGTACAAGGAACCGTCAACCCTGTCGTGGTTAAAATTTTTGGAATTGAGACGGGTACGAGATCTGTTGACATTATTTTCAAACCTCATTACAGTGATCTGTGGTGCCAGTGGTAGACCGATCATAAAAGCGGAGCGCGCGGCTCGATTACCTGGGTCGGGAAATTCCCAATACCTAGCTCTTTGCGACGCTAAAATTTTCGAAGCTCGGGCATCACTCTTGTCCAACGGTCGCAGGCAGCTCTGCGCTGGGCCGGTGCATAGTTGTAGTGGAATGCGTCCGTGAGGCGGTGTTGCCATTTTCGTATGTTCGCGCGCGCGCGGGTTGCAGGATTAAACGATGACCTTGTATAACACAAATGTGTGTGTGTGTGTGCGCGCGCGCGCGCGCGTGTGTATTGAACTGAACTCTTACAAAAAAAACACAATTTTTGAAACGCGACAAATCTTATTTAAACTACGTTTAGAACCGCTGACGCAAAACTTCCTTTCGGTTTTTCTATAGGTCTATTATAGAATCTGGCAAAAACCCTAGAATATTCTGACCAACCTGCCGTCTTTTTTATTACACCTATATCAATCCCTTTTCGGAAAGCGGCCGAAGTCGCCGCATGACGCGTATTGTGTGCCGTGAATTCACCTCCTAGTCCACATTGGACTAGACAGTCCTTGATCCATCTACTGATGGTTTGAGCTGAAGCTGCTCTGCGAGGCTTTCTCACTCCAATGAATAGTTTGCTATCTTTCCTGAATTTCTTTGTCACCTTAACATATTGTTCTAGTGTTCTTGCAACACATACCCTCGATTTTCGTTAAATCGGGGTAAAAAGAAAAGGGGGTTGGCCGCACATATTCTAGAGATTTTTATATGGTAGGGAATCTTAATTTCCACTCCTTCGGAAGTGATGTTAATATTTTCTAACTTAATTAAAGATAAAGTTTGTACTTTATGTGCAGTACCTAACGCTAATAACTAGGGTTGCCACCCGTACTTTAAAATAAAGTATGTTACGTTATTATACATAAATTTATCTATATAAATCCTTATAAAAATGATAAAAAGTTGCTCTGTAATGCTAAAGTAATAAGAAATATATTTGGAAGAAACAGAAACTGAAAAGTTTAAAGTGTACTTTTAGTTTTTTCAAACGTACTTCTTTGTACGTTATTTTCCTGTAAAAAAGGTGGCAACCCTACTAATAACACAACTAACTTTTTTGTTATTTGTTCTAAAGTAAGTTTTTCCAGCGGTTCTAATTTTTCCGCAAATTTAAGTAATAAATCTATATCCCAAGTTTTTGTATATTTGGGCCTGGTAGGTCTTAGCCTGAAAACACCCTTAAAAAATCTACGAATGTCAACATCCTCGGAGATATCAGTCTTTGAAAGTAATGAGATTGCTGATCTCGCACTATTCAGTGTGCCATACGACGCCCCACTATTAAACCTTTCTGTCAGAAATTCTATAATTTTTTTGGTCTTGGCATTATAAGGATTGCATTCTCTTCCTTGGCAATAGCGAAACCATGGTTTAAACTAGGACTGTAGCTGTGGACCGGGTACCCGGGTACCCGTGAGATACCCGGGACGAGAAAAATTCCCGGGTAGGCGCTTCCCGGGAAAGCTATACGAGATACTCGAGATACCCGAGAACTTACAGAGTAAAGAGCGTGATTCTGGAGTGACGTCTATCAGAGAGATGCCGTGTGGCACCCCGTGGCGACGTCAACCCCCTGCCGTATCTCACCGAATTTTATGGCTTTCGACGAAGGGGTTGGAATAACATTAAGAAGTGAGAAATCTCTAGTTAGCGAAGGTTCGCGAAACCGGACTGCGCTTGCCAATTAAACACGTCCCGAACCAATGAACGGAGGTTAGATATGTTCGACACATAAGAAGTAAAGAAATAATTTTCAACCTCATAGTTACTGCAAAAGAATCGTCTACTTTAGAGTGTCTCAGGGTGGCGTAACCCCTTAACACCAGAAAATATATATGGTGGTCCACTAATCTCGTACATCCTAAATAACTTCTAAATTATGCGTTGCCTAAAAAATGGTTACATACAAAACTTGTAAGGATTTGACAGCGGATATCGTATGTTTCTTTTTGTAGGCGGAAGGGATTTGAAAATTTGAATAGTTATATGTTAAATACGCCAATCGATTCCTTATGTTTTCCCGATTAAAATAGCACTAAGAACGGACCAATTTTACACAGGCAATACAAATCATAAAAAGAATAGGCATTTTTTTACCACGCTTTCTTATTTTAGTCAGCAGTGAAAGGGTTAGCTAAACACAAAATTGTGGTGGCGGATGATTTTGTTTCATTTATTCAGGCTTTGTCCAGTTTCAATGGTTGAAGTGAAAATGACAGTGTGAAAATAAGAATGAGCAATTAGAAATTGTGATCGAATTTGGTGACATAGGTGAGGGAGAGGGGGTAAAACGAATATGCGTGCGACGCGGATGCGTAACAGCGAAGCGGATCGCTAACGGGAGCAGGCGGACAGTTTTAATCAGGTATTCGAAGAATCAATCAGACTTTCAGATTGTATCTTGTTATCCTTTAATAAATTTAAAGTATTTAGTAAATTTAGTTCGTCACAGAATTGACCGTCAAACGTTTTCTTTCGTTCACTATTGTAATTTTCTCTACGTGCCTAGCAGTAATTTTCTTGGATTACCAGCTAGAGCGCCCCAACTGCACATCTGCATGGCAGACCTCCGTCCGTAACGTACATACCTCCAAAAAATCATAAACCCATAAAATCATAAACCCTTGAAATCATAAACAACCTACAGGTCATTCCTGTTCGCGACTTTTCCGGCTTTCACTCTTTCTTGTTACCACTTCTCTTTATTTGATTCTTGAACCCCTCTAACATTTCCATCCAATTTGATGTATATGTAATCCTTTCCTTGCTCACTAAAATATGAGACTGTGATAAAAATGTCTACTCTTCTTATGATTAAATGTAGTCCGATTTGCATGAAATTTTGTGTCATTTTAATCGGGAGAACGCCAGGAATCCATTGGTGTCACTTTCATATCGATGCGATGAACAATAAAGAACTTCTTAATGTACTGTAATGAATATTTTACCCTCGACTACGGGGGGCCGATCCCGATTCGCTGCGGTCGGTCGAGGATTCATACCTGATTCAGAAATAAAATAATTATTTATTCTTTATCGAATAAATATGAGAGTGACGCCGTTGGATTCTTTATGTTTTTCCGATGAAAATCATACCAAACTTCATGTAAATCGGACTATTTTCAACGAAGTGAATTTGAAATTATGCAAAACACTAGTACATGGAATTTTCTTCATTATGGTCCAAATTACGTCGGTCTTGGTATTATTTTCATCGGAGAAACATAATGTATCGATTGGCGTAGTTTTCGCAAAGATCTGATGAGAAATTCGGAACTAGAGAATTCTCACTTCTTAATAGGTATTCGTGTATCCCCGGGGGTCGAAGCCTTCGACCAGAAGGCCACGACGCTCAGTGTGGCTTCAATTATGGAACGGTACTCTATGAGATCTCGGGTGTCTCGAGTATCTCGGGCAGTTTACCCGGGTAGCGCCTACCCGGGAATTTTTCTTCCCGGGTATCTCACGGGTACCCGGGTACCCGATCTCCCGGGAATCAACAGCTCTAGTTTAAACGCTACGCTATATTGTTTTATAGTCGCGTCTGATAATGACGCACAAAAAATGTCAATTGCTGCTGTCGGCAAATCCTTGTTTACATATGCCTGCCTGATAATCTCCCTGCCATTAAGGTTAGACTCTCTACTAAGGGATGGAGATGTTTAAACCTAGAAGGACAGATTAATAACTGTCGCGATGGTTTGAACACTATAGGTTCATCTGTTAGCATTTCCATTATCAATGGAAACCATGGTTGTGCATGCCATAAGGGCACTACCAAAACTCCGCATGCCCTATCTTGAATAATCTTTTGCACGGTACGCAGTATCACGAAGAAGGAAGGAAAAGCGTAGAAATACCATTCCGACCATTAAATTGTAAACGCGTCTACTACGAACGCTTCTGGGTCTCTCTTCCACGAACAAAAAATATCGTGCTTCTTGTTGGTCCCAGCAGCGAATAAATCTATTTTTGGATAACCAAACTTTTTTACAATAGAATTAAACGCCCAATCAGAAATCTCCCATTCTGTATCCAGCATTTCTCTCCTGGATTCCCTATCTGCTATTATATTCTCCTTGGATGCTATATACGATGCAAAGACCCAAATATTTTTTTTTTCACACCATTGCCAAATATTCCGACTTGCTTGATTTAATTTGGGATATCGGATGCCTCCCATTCTGTTAATGTAGGCCACTGCGGTGGTGTTGTCGATTCGTAAAAGAATCTCGCAGTCCCTTGATTTTTTCGCCGAAACACTTTAGGGCAAAGAAAGCTGCGATTAACTCTAACTGATCGATATGTAAGTCCCTTTCGGAATCTGACCAAAAACCATGCGTACTCTCCTTCCCACTAAAAGCCCCCCAACCAGAAATTGATGCATCAGAGAAAATTTCTTTGGCAAAATGAAACCTTCTAATTGGGTTATATGAGTTTTCTAGATTTTCTATCCACCAGGATAATTCTGTCTTACCAGTCTCCGACAATTTCATCACCGCCTCGTAATCATTTTCATTGAACAATAAGGCAATATATTTTTCGCGTTCTATCAATCTACAGTACAACATTCCATACTTTACTGCTGGACATACCGCAACTAGTGAATCAATCAAACTTGCAAAGTCCCGAATTTTGCAACTCTCCTTGTTTCTAAATTCTCTAGTTATCCGGACTAAATTTTTACGCTTTTCCTCTGTCGCTTCTATCACGCACTTATTCGAGTCAATGACGAACCCCAAGTATTTACACCTTGTGCTTGGGATAACAAGACAAGACTTTGTTTCGTTTATAATAAACCCTAGTAACTTTAAAGTTTCTATGGTTATCACAACATTTTCTAAACAAGACTGCCTATCCTTGCCGATACACAAAATATCGTCTAAATAAATTGATGATATTAAGCCCCTCCGGCGCAAACATCGTATGACTGTCCTCATTACCTTTGTATACTCGAGCTCATTTTAGAAGGAACTTGTCGACCGACGAATCGTTGGCGTTCATTGGTGCCGAAACAAATTACTATTGGCTATACCCCAAACAAACGCTTCCTCGGAGCCAATGAGCTCATTCTACATGCGCGATTAAGTTCCTTCTAAAATGAGCTCGAGTATAAACACATATGGACTAGTACTATACTTCTAGAATCTATACTTCTCTCTCTTGCACCAGTTTACACGTCTGTCTCTCTCGCACGATATCGGCGCATGCGCATTAAGGTCAAATAGGACATATACTTCTCTCTCTCGCACCAGTTCGTACATGTCTTTCTCTCTCACGTGATGTTGCCGACAGTTTCGAGGCAATCACTCTAAGGCAATGATACCTCCATTTATATATGCTCTAAGACTCGGACCACACGGCAAACAAGTGAATTCAAATAACTGACCCTGAAATTGGAATCTTAAGAATTTCCTGCTATTTTTATGGACTGGAATTAAAAAATAAGCGTCTTTCAAGTCGATATTACACATATAAACTCTTGGAAATTAATTAATTTCTTTGCAGTTCGCAAATTCTCCATTTTAAAATGTTCCTTCGCGACGCATTCATTGAACTTTTTTAAATTTAAAATAAAACGAGTCAACTGTCTGGTTTAGGTACTAAAAAATAGGAAGATACGAATTGTCCCTCCGTTGGTAAGCATTTCTTAATTGCCCCTTTAACAATAAGTTTCTTAATACTATCTTTAGTCTCTTTAGTTTCACAGATAGAGACCACGCGGGCTCTTTCGGAAAATAGTCTTGCAAAACGTCCTTATCGATAGGTATTTTGTAACCCTTTATACAGTCTAACACAAACTTATTATTAGTAATTTCCTTCCACCTATTGTGGAACTTCTTAAGGCGACCAGCCATCTTCGTTACCTCTAAGATTTCTGATGTGACTCTGCTCTCTGCGATGTCTGCTGCTGAGTCTGGTTCGAAGACCGTTGGGTTTGGGCACCCTGCTTCTTCGTTGGGAATGTGGTGCGGGGATATGTCTTCCCTCTGTTGCCCATCCGCAGTGCTCCCCGATACGACTGGGATGGGCCCTTCCAGTTTCAAACCCTTGATGGTCTTAGCGGAGTTCTTTTATAAGAAGTACCCGATGGTTTTGACTTCAGATCTTTAGTCAGCTTCTCCATCGCCTTGACCTCCTTAATCTTTTCACCAAGATTTTTCCCAAAGAGAAAATTATCCGGCTTTGTCTTTTCCAGCGCATCCCTCATAGGTTCGCTTACCCCTGGAAGAATGTAGGCTGCCCTGGCCTTTGACTGTGCGCGATGCACTTCCACAAAACACTTCCCAGCATCACATAACCATTCTAACAGTCTTAACCTGTCTACAGGTTCTTTGTCATCGTTCAGGGTTGCCGAAATAGCCATACCCAAGGCCGATAATCCTGACCTCGCCAAGTTTTTTGTATTAACAAGAAATGTTTGTCTCTTTTCTGAGATGATTCATTTAATGAGGGTACAATTTCCGGATTTAGCTCAGGTACCCCTAAATTACAATTCCCTTTTCTGGAATGATGTTTCTCGAGTAATAATTCTTTAACCTCCTTCTTTAGCCCGGGTGCTAACCATGAATTCCACATGGCTGTCAGAAAATTGTGCAATTCAATTTCTTTCGGATTCTCTAGGGCGGGATCCTCTCCTAAGACCCTTTCGATCTCTTCGTCTAATTCGTGTACCGACGTACTGGTCCTGTCTTGCTCAATCGAGGGCATATCTGTCTGATCTTCCTCATTTTCCTTATTTTCTTTCTGTTGGAGTTTAATGTTGTATTGGGCGCCATGTAATGATGTAGCGCAGGTGCTGCCATGAGGCAGAAAAGCGAGTATAAGAAAGTAGGTCTGTAGAGAGTTGGTAGAGAGTAATGGCGTAAGACGTACTTTGTATCATATTCATTTATTTCCTTTGTTATATTTTTTGCACAACTTATAATTTAAGTTATTAAAGAATAAATACGTTTGGTTAAAATAAATATGTGGTCTACAGAGTTTTGTGCGTTGCTCAGATAAAAATCATTAAAATAAGAACAGGTTATGGGCCAAGTATACGACGCATGTACGTACGCGTCTACGCAGTTACGACCACGTGCTGTATTGTAGGAGAATAGTAAAAACAGAAACAAAAGGAAAATATATATATATATAAAAACAGGGACAAATTAAAAATGGACAAGATAACATCAGAGGATGTACAACAAATTGAAAAACTCAGCAGTGCAGATAATTTCCAGATATGGAAATTTCAAGTCGGTATCCTACTACGAGCAAGCGATCTTTATGATGCAGTACATTCTGATGTAAAAGAAGAAGATATAAAAGTAGGTAAAACAAAGGAGGAATGGAAAAAGAAGGATGCAAAGGCTCAAAAGATCATAGTAACTACACTGGAACGAAAGCCACTGATGTACATTCTAAGTTGCACAAGAAATGTGGATTAAGATCTGTAAAATATATGAACGAGATAACGAGCAACAAAAATGCTCTTTACTGCAAGAATTTTTCAGCTTTACTGCCGAAAAAGGTATGGATGTAGCTACGCATATAAGCAGACTTGAAAACCTTGTTTTTAAATTGAAAGCGCTGGATGCTAAAATATACGATAATATGCTTATATTAAAAATATTAACCACCTTACCAGAACGTTATAAGTACTTTGTAAGTGCATAGGAATCAACATCAACCGATGAAAGAACACTGGAAAACTTGACAGCAAGGCTGCTTATGGAAGAAACAAGATGTGAGTCGAAAAAGGAAAAAGAAGAACAAGTTGCATTCAAGACAGCAGAAAGAAGATGCTTTAAATGTAATGGCATTGGATATATTGTGGTAGCATGTAAAAGTAAGAGAAATGATGCCAATAATAACAAAGAGAAAAAATGTTTCACATGCAAAAAGGTGGGACATGTTGCAGCAAACTGTTTTAAAGGAAAAAGTACAAAAGAAAGTCAGATGTATTGTAATATATGCAAGAAAACAAACCATGTCGAAAAGGACTGTTTTTTTTCGAACAAAGGAACAAAAAGGCAACGACACAAATAATAAGGTTTCTTTTTTTTAGTAAACAACACTGAAAATTCCACCGGGTGGATAATAGACTCAGGCACAACTTTGCACATGACTAAGATGAGCGAGTACATACAGGACATAAAGAAAACAGACTCAAGTATTGGGGTTGCAAAACAAAATGTATCAATGAAAACTGAAGGACGGGGTTCAATTGAATTTAAAAACTGTAAACTAAAGGATGTAATGTTGGTTCCAGAATTAAGTGCAAATTTGCTATCAGTTACAGCCATAACCGAAAATGGAGGAGAAGTACTTTTTACAAAGCATAAGGTAAAAGTAAAACACGAAGGACAAGTAATTTTAGAAAGAAGCAAAGCATCAAATGGCTTGTATGAAATAAAGTTGGAACCTGAGGACAAATCCAAGTCATACCTAACAAACAAGGACAAATCGTTGGCTCTAAACTGGCACAGGAAGCTGGGTCACTTGGGTATACAAAACATGAAGAAATTATTAAAACAAGCAACTGGATTAGATATTTCCAATGAAAATTTAAATGAAATAACAAGCTTGTGTGAAACCTGTATGAAAGCTAAACAAGTCAGAATGCCATTCAATGAAACTAGAGAAAGGGCAATCAGGCCATTGCAAATTATACACACTGATGTCTGCGGACCAATTGAACCACATACCTGGTGCGGAAAGAGGTATTTTATAACCTTTCGTGATGACTTTACACAATTTGTCATGGTTTACTTGGTTAAATATAAGTCTGAAGTGCCTGAAATTATAAAGGAATATATTAGAAAGGTGGAAACTCATTGGAATCTAAGGGTATCCAAGTTAAGATGTGATAACGGTCGTGAGTATGTGAACAACAATATTCAGAACTGGTGTAAAAGAAAGGGGATCGAATTCGATTGTATTATTCCGTACTCACCACAACTAAATGGTAAAGCGGAACGTCTTAATAGGACACTTATGGAAAGGGCCAGAGCGCTAATTTTTAATTCCAAACTTAAAAAGGAAATGTGGGGAGAAGCAACGTATGTGGCTGCGTATCTAATAAATAGATCTCCAACAGATACTTTGGACACCACCCCATATGAAAAGTGGGAAGGAAGAAAACCAAATTTATAAAGGCTACAAATATTCGGATCTGAAGCATTTACTAAAATACTAGGAGCTCTTAAAAAGCTAGACGAACGAAGTGAAAAGTACATATTTGTTGGGTACACTAGTCTTGAGTATCGACTGTGGGATCCTGATGCGAGGAGAATAAAGATTGCAAGAGATGTTCGATTTGGAGAAATATCATGTGAAGAAAACAAGACTGAAGTAAACAGACCAAAAGTAATGGTTGAGATAAATTCAAGGGAGACAAACAACGAATTCTATAATGAAGAAAATGAAGCAGAAGAAATACAATCTGAAATTGAATTGGATCGGTCTACGTATGAAGATGCAGATGAAGGGGAAATGACCGATGAAGTAGAAGTCAAAGAAGAACCAGAGTCTGAAGTACCGCAATCAAGAAAATCACAAAGAATCACAAAACTTCCAGAGAAATATAAGGATTATGTTTTACTTACATACATGGAAGCAGTTACAGGACCAGACAAAGAAAATTGGTTAGAAGCCATAAAGGAAGAGAAAAAGTCCTTAAAAGCAAACGGTACATGGGAACTTCAAGATGCAACACAATTAATAGATGTAAAGCCACTAAGTAGTAGATGGGTATTCCGGGTTAAAGAAAATGGAAAGTTTAAAGCTCGGCTAGTGATCAGAGGAAATGAACAAAGATATGGAATTGACTACGAGGAAACTTTCAGTCCAGTAATAAGTGCAACTGCACTAAGAATTCTATTTGCTTTGGCTGCAAAGAAAAATTACAAAATGGTAACATTTGATATAAAAACAGCGTTTCTATATGGAGGACTAAATGAGAACATTTACATGTATCCACCGGAAGGGTACAATTATGAAGGCAGAATATGCAAACTTAAAAAGGCGTTATACTGTCTCAAGCAGGCACCTTTGAGCTGGAATAATCGTTTTACAACGTTTTTAGAGACAATAGGTTTTGAACAAATAAAAACAGAAAAATGCCTATTTAAAAGGAAAAATAGTACTTTAACTTTAGGTATATATGTTGATGATGATCATAATAGGAGATAATCCGAATGAAATTGAAGAAACCATAAGAAAACTAAAAGGGGAATTTGAGTTGACAACGACAAATCATCCTAAGACATTTGTTGGTATCCAGATAGAAAGAGAAGACTCTTTTATAAAGTTAACGCAGAGTAACTATGCGAAAAGAATGCTGCAAAAATTTGGGATGGATGAATCGAAGCCTGTAAAAACACCACTTCTCAAAGATGAGGAAAAAGGAGAAGAAGCAATAGATAAATCGTATCCTTATAGAGAAGTATTAGGGAGTTTGTTATATTTGTCAAGTAAAACAAGGCCAGATTTAGCATTTGCTACAGGATACTGTAGCAGATACACTGAAAATCCAACTAAAGGGAAGGTAGTAAATTTAAAGCGTGTTCTTAGATATACTAATAGTACTCTTTCAGAGGGGTTAAAATATATGACAACTAACAACGAAGAGGTAATTGATGCATACAGCGACTCTGACTTTGCTGGAGACCCACTCGACAGAAAAAGTACCAATGGGTATATTGTCATGTACGCTGGAGGACGTATAAGCTGGTGTTCGAGGAAGCAATCGATTGTAGCACAATCGACTACAGAAGCAGAGTATGTTGCGGCAGCAGAGTGCTGTATGGAACTGTTAGAAATTAGAGCGTTAATTAAACAGTTGACAGGAAATGAAGTAAGGTTAAATTTAAATGTAGACAATCAAAGTGCTATTAAGCTAAATAAAAACGGGGTAACAAATAAGAGATCAAAACACATAGATATTAAGTTTCACCTAGTACATGATACAGCTAAGGCTAAAATCTTAAATGTAAATTATTGTCCTACAGAGAACCAAATTGCGGATATATGTACCAAAGCTTTGTGTCACGTAAAATTTAATAAGTTTAAAGCTGAACTAGTAAGTTAAGTTACAAATGTTGAACTAATACAACATTAAGGGAAAGTGTTGGAGTTTAATGTTGTATTGGGCGCCATGTAATGATGTAGCGCAGGTGCTGCCATGAGGCAGAAAAGCGAGTATAAAAAAGTAGGTCTGTAGAGAGTTGGTAGAGAGTAATGGCGTAAGACGTACTTTGTATCATATTCATTTATTTCCTTTGTTATATTTTTTGCACAACTTATAATTTATGTTATTAAAGAATAAATACGTTTGGTTAAAATAAATATGTGGTCTACAGAGTTTTCTGCGTTGCTCAGATAAAAATCATTAAAATAAGAACACTTTCAATAAACATGGGTATTTGTTCTTATAGATCTGGTTATACTCTTACCTCTCGAGTAAGCTAGACCAGTCTCTGACAATAAATAATGTACGACTTATGTCTCACCTCTCGTGCAGTGAGCTCTATCGTCTAAACGAGGACAGACTGAATTTCTATAACCTAACTTAACTCGACTTACCTTGAAGCATGTTGTTTTCCATTCGACTCTCTAATTTCTTTTCCAATTGCTATAATCTCTCAAGTACCATGCTCAACTCCGATAGCCCTGATCTTGTTGAGGTATAACTACAACTCGCCGTACCAGGGCTTGAGCTTCGACTTGAAACCACGTGTTTTCGAGAGGGTTCTTTCAGACGACCTTTTCCTTCTTTTTGTCCTTCTTGCCCTTTCTTTGGGCGATGTGTCCCTATGTCTTGATTTCCCCATTATTTCTTTAAGAGAAAGCACTGATTTCAACTAATTTAAAATTATTTTCAATACCGGACGAGGTGTGCCCTCCTAGCACAAGAAACGTAATGACGAAGAGCAGCGATGCCAGATTCGGGACGGGTTCCCTCGAGAATTTCCCCCACCACGCATGCACACTACGCCGGAGATGCGTGTCCGTGAGTTGGTCTCCGAAGCGTCGAGCTCACGGACACGTTGCTCCGACGTAGTTTGCTGCGCGAGGTGGGGGAAATTCTCGAGGGAACCCGTCCCCGATCTGGCATCACAGGCGAAGAGGATAGATGTAGGAACGGACTACGCCGATTTTTTGGTGGACATTACAACATTGTGTAGCAGCCTCCTAGCGGAAAGTAGCGGTACTACAATTGTAATCTAGAGAACGAGGCCTACCATATAATTTACGATTAAATATCAAGTATATAGAATGTGTTTTATGTGTATTATAAAAGTATACATGTATAATTGACTGTTTTTAATATACATATTATAATAGTATAATTCAAGATTTTTCATTAAAACAGTACATTTTAATCCTTCTAGAGTCATGTTATTGTAATTTATTTCAGTAATTCATTTCTTAGTATCGAGGTAGATAGATATTACGATAGGTTTCTGTCACGATTTCAGGCACATTCGCCACTGTGCGACATGCCACTATCAGGAGCTGGAGCTCCTGATTCGTTGGACACGCATCACTAAGCGATTAATGGGAGACCCAGTCGAGGGACGTTTCCCTTTGGAGGCATATTCCCCTGTGGGACCAGCCGCGAATTTCCGCGAAAGAAGGACGACCAACGCTCGCGAGGCGCGGGCACACAGGAAAAGATGCGATCTTGACAATATGATGTTTGCCCGTTTTGCTGGTGCGGGAGGGGAACAATCCGAGTAAATTACCTGACAATGGTACAAACGGTCTCAATTTGTGTCACCGGAAAACTTTATTCTGCCGTTTGGTACTTGAACGGTGTGCAGCGCCAAACGAATACAATTTTCCGCGTGCTCGCCGCACGAACTTTAAATTAAAACCGGAGCGGAGCTTCTACCGTCGGCGAGTGCCTTTTTTATCCTTCCTCCGTGGAGAATTTTAAAAACCATTCGACCGACTAATAAAGACGAGAGAAGAAAGCGCGGGACAGGGTGGCGTGGCTTGACAAACGAAGCCAAATGAGTATCCTTTTAGCGTTCGCCAGATGTAACGCGCGATGAATTTCAATTCCCGTTCTACGCCTAACTGTTTTATCATCGATTGCGCGCCGAAAATGCGGGTGGCTGCGCTTCCGTTCGGTTTCATATAAGCGGCGGGCATTCGAATGCGCTTTCAAGGTGCACGCAACGAAATTCGGGTGTGACAAGCGTGTCAGCGAGTGAGGGCCTGTAATTCGATGCAGGCTCATTAAACGGCAGAGCCCGGCCCGCTCGATTATCGAATGACTGTTCGGGGTGTTTAATCGCGTAAGGGAGAGAACGGAACACCGATAGTAATTGCGCGATATTAGGAGTTCCCCCCTCTGCAGTTTGCACGTTGAGTCTTTCTTTTTCCTCCCACGCTGCTCCCGCCGCAACTAAATTGCTTTCTGAAATGTGACGTCCGGGAACGTCGTCGATAATCCTGACAAATCGATGTTTGAAATGTGGCAGAGAGGGACATGGCTTTCCTGATGCACGGAATATCAAGTTCCATTGACGCAAGAGTGATCGTTGCACCTACTTACTTGTAAATATCGAAGAAGAGTTTAAAGTCTTTCGCTTCTTGTTTATGTTTGTGTGCATGCTACTTTTTAAATTCTTTGTTACTCGCTCGGTAGATTTACTTCGCTACGCAGACATGCAAACTTCGTGTGACGCAAATTCTTTAGTTAACCGCAAAGCAATTTAAGGACAATCTGGTAATGAATAAAAATAGGGGACACCTATGGATATACTCAAGTTTTCTAATTATTTATGTGGAGTTAGAATGTATTAGGGACCAGCACAGTAGCTCACGTTGCCCCATATATAATATTTTCTTTCCAAGTTGAAGTTTAATATATCTATTCTAACAATGGCAGATGCCGAAACCGGGAAAAAATTGCGTAGTATGCGTAAAAATTGCGTAATAATATATAGATATCTATATATCTATATCCTTTACATATCCCCAAAGTCTCTTAATTTTTTTAATTTCCGGCTTGAGCATTTTCCCTTGTAAGTTAATCCGAAGCATTGCTACTCGTAATTTGTCGATTGTAGGTAATGCTTAAATTACATTATAAATTTATTTGAACAAATTTTTTTTAAAACGAACAAATTTGATTCTACTTTAAATTTTTTTTAGAACCACTTTACCCGGGTACTATCCCCTATACCTAACACAAAAGTCATAGATAGCGATCAAAGTAATCTGTCTATCCAGAATCGTTGGAGTTGCTTGCCACTACCTATTTCACCACCTCCAAAAAGTCTGCCGACACCCAGTGTAGCCTATTTCTATTGAAATAAATCGTGTACCAGCTTGAATCGTGATTTCTACTGTAACTCTGTTCGAAACCCCCTCTATTAAACTTCCTTTGGGACCATCCGCTGCGACAGCTCGGAAAAAATTTCAAAAAAGTTTTCGACATCGTGGAGATTGCCGCGGCTCCTCCCGTCCACGTTTCGCCAGGATCTTCTTCGCACATGCGTACAAGGCTCGCGAACACTGTGTGTACGCGTGCATCAGCGACTACGCTCGTGTAAGCGGGCAAGTGGAGTCGCCGCGAGTTTGTTCGCCGCCGCAGTCGCGTTTGGCGCGTCGTGCCAGGAAGTGTGTTCTCGTTCGTTCTCATTCCGTTTCCACCACGGTAACTCCCCGACAAACCCGTCGTTTCCCTCTGCTCCCGTGCCCTTTTCGTCGTCGACCATCCACCCGAATCCCAGCAACCATTGCCAGCCACGACACGCCGCAACCGAAAAGGATAATCCAAACATGCACCAATCTTAAAATCGGCTCCGAGGATCCTCGTCGAAGGTGAAGAAGCCACAACGGTTTCGTCTTAATCTCTATAAGATCGCCGTGTGTTTCCCTCCCTCCTACGCTCCGCTTACGAATCAACGGGCATCCCACTGCACGGGGTCAGAAGTTGCATCCTCTTAATTGGAACGGGTCGCGTCTCTGGTTCCGCGGATTGGAATGAGAGAGGTACCTCATTTGCCAGACATGGACGTAGCCTCTCCGTCACAGTGATTGCTCGGTAATTAACCGGTGATCGTAATCGTTTCTTCTTTCGCCTCCTGAGAAGAGCCGCGAGTGGCCAGGGGTCTGCCGAAACGAGGTTACCTCCGAAACGCGAAGTAAAAAGTGGCCGGGTTGTTTCGCTAAAGGTAGGTACGTTTCCCTATACGCGACTGGACGCAATTTCAAAGTCGATTTTCTCGAAAATGAAGCGCGATATAAAAAATATTCACTCTTTCTTTTCGACTTTTCACAGATATAAATAAGTCGAGAAAAAGTAGATAATACAATTTTTTTATAGCGCGCTTCATTTTCGAGAAAATCGACTTTGAAATTCTCGACATTGCGTTCAGTCGTGTATAGGAAAACCTACCTTACGAAACGCTAACTTACGGCGCCTTGGGCTCTCTACCCGTATGCTTCCATTTTTGTTTTGCGATGTCGTTGTGAGTTTGGTTTTCGGGGAATGAAGAGGGACGCTGGTTTGGAGGAGGGGGCTAGGTGGTCCCCGATTGATCGCGGTGCAACGCGTTGCGATCAGTTCCCCTTCGCGAACAGATCGTGCTCGTTTCAATCGAGTCGATAACCGACCGCGCGATCGGGTACGAGTTTAATCGGTCACATGGGAACCGTGATATGCAGCCACGTCGAAATACCATCCCTGGCCGGGGGTGGTGGGTAAAAGTACGTAACCTGTTGCGGGAGCATTGAGATTATCAACGCGTTTGTTGCTCCTTGCCAGAATCGCGTTGCGCGCTTCGATTCCTTCGATACTCAGAAGATAACCC
Organism: Andrena chrysosceles; assembly: GCA_963855975.1. Lineage (NCBI taxonomy): Eukaryota > Metazoa > Arthropoda > Insecta > Hymenoptera > Andrenidae > Andrena > Andrena chrysosceles. The sequence goes on along the minus strand of OY979766.1, from coordinate 135,966,495 downwards.
TGTCTTGCTTCGTTTTTATGATCTTGTTTCATTAAAGGGGGTACCTACCTATAGTTAATTCCTTCGTTTGTTAGGTAGGAACGCATTTAAAAATTGTAATGGTAGCAGGTTATTCTATTTTCTTCTAAATTCTAATTTAGATTTCTAAACTCTAAATTCTATTTAAACGCAATTAAGTCATCTCGGAGTGGCACTCGTGGATGGAGGTACAAAGGAAGAGTTCATTAACGAAGAATCCATCGGATACCGCTTTTAATTATTCGCGAAAGCAGATTCGTTAGGAATTTAGCGAGATCGGCCATTGATCGGGCAAAATGGAGAACGGCGCGACAGGATGAATATTATCTGCCTGTCGCGATCCCTGAATGGAACTAGCAAAAAGAGGACTCGCAAATACCGTTATCTGAATTAAAATAAAAAGAGCGGGAGATAGAAGGACAGCTAGATTTTGCAATAAATGTGTCGAACTCCATTTTTTCTCCGCTTTGATTCGTTCTCTTTGTTGTCGGATACCTAGGATGCGACTTTTTCTGTGACGGATTCAATGCTGCGCGCTTCTTTTTCCCATTCTATCCGTCCCTTTGGTAGGTAGGTGGTACCTATATATGATACGCAAGTGTAATCGCATATTTTTAAATCTCCAATATTTTGGATTTATTAGAAAAAATTATTTATATTAGAAAATCTATCGACGACAGAGATATCAAAGCCTTCAGGAATAGTACGGTCAAGTCGTTTTTAGAATAATTTTCCATAATGATGGTTATCGGGCGTGGAAATAATATCCACCGAAAGGATAACGCGCTTATTACTCAACTTTTCCACTTAAATATTAGCATTCGCGAAGAAAGGTGTGTAAGAATAATAGAATAAAAGCCTCGCAGCAACAACACCAGACCTTTGACCCACATAAATTGTACCTATTAGGTACCATAATAATTCCAGTGTACAACATTGGTTCCCATTGCTGAAATTAAGTTAACGTTTGAACCGTTGATTGGATATTTGAAGCTCCGAAATAATTAATCACGCGATATGTATTATTCTTTAAAATATTTGTTTTATATTGGGTTGGTGCAGAATTATCAGGCGTTTGTATCGGCGGGTTATTTGTTAATAAAAATTCGCCCGTCTTTCAAGCAAATGGAAAGCAGCTATTGTAGTAGATGGTGACTACGCTCCGGAATACCTAATCACTTCAAAATGTTATCGTTTAATTTTTATGTTTCTTTCTTTCATAATAAATATTGTTTAAAAACCGCCTGATAATTATCCAACCAACCCAATAATATGACAGAGAAACCATATCAGTACCACCAATCGGTCCTCTATTTTAAAATCAAAATACGTACATGTTAGTTCAAAAGTAAAGCACAGCAATTATTTCTCTCCGAGTTCCATGTCTCTATTAAAATGAAAATTCCCGTGTTAAAGGGAAATGTGAATTTCAATTTTTCTCCGATCTGTTCAGGGATTTTTAATATCTCTCGGTGAATTCAGAATGGTTCTAACGATAACCAGATGCGAAGAAGAATAGGTAATTATCCAATTGGAATTTCCGCATTACGGAGGATGAACGAGATGATCGATCGATAGATGCGATAAGTGTACATTTCAAACATTTCCTGGTGCGGCTAGCTCTCTGTAATCAGTTTCCTAGTTATTTCGCTAATTACTTCCTACAATCTCGACCACCGCAAACTATCACCATTTTCAATAATGTCTGTAAGCTACAAATTACAAGCTTCTTCGCCACGAAATTTACATAATTCCATCCAACACCCACGTATTTTTCCGCCAATAATTGCACCTCCCCCGCAAAGTGTGCCCTTTCATGAATAAATCTACATGGATTCCGATAAAAAACCCGCGAAAGCAGGGGAACGAAAATTTCTTTGCTTGCATTATCTCGATCGATCGCGCTTCAAGTGTAAGTACCTATGTACCTATTATACAAGCCGCATTCGGCCATACCTCACGGAGAGTGACTTTTGTTCTCTTTCGCCTCCACTTGGCGGATGTATCGCGCAAAGGTCAGCCGGAGAGAAATATAGCCGCCATTACGAAACGCTCCCACGTACCGTGGAAACGTTATTCCTCCTGAAACAGGTTCCCCTCTTTCGCAAATCCGGATTTTTCAGACGCGTATTTGCAACCGACCACATCGCCGCGACCCTCTGTGTCCACGAAGGATACGTCCAAAGTCCCCCGGGGCCATTCTTGCATTTTCGCCCCGCGCCTCGCCCGTGGACGTCGCTTACGTCGACGATAACTTTGATCGTTCGGTAAGCGGCAGCATCGTGCATTCGGGACCGTTAATGGACCCCTTTGATGGAAGCCACGGTATCCTCGTGTACGAAACGCTTCACCGTTCCCATACAACGATTTTAATGGGATTCCTGCTGGCCTTCGCGTTTCATTGTTCTCGCTCGTGGCGCCGTAGAATCGAATCCGCGAATAAGCTTCCTTTGAATCCTCGATTTCACGGATCACAGGCAAGATAGCCCTCGTCACAGAAGTCAAGTAGCTACGTGCTAGCCCCGCGCCTCCTTATGCCATCTATATTCACCTCGAGTAAAAAACCGGCGTAGTTTTTTATTTGCATTTAGTCTCCGTTCACCGTCTAAGCCATAATAGGTACATGCTCGCTATCGAGTCTCCATTGGGATCCATGTATCAGCTAGCGTCTCTGTTCGATCAGTGGTGCCACCGATTTCATTAAATAGCGTGCACGTTCTGTCCCAATTGAATTCTAATCAAGCCAGAAAGCCGAATAATCTCCTTACTCCTCAAAGTCCTCGCGGTTCGTTACCCAATTCAGTGAATCCCCGAAAAATAGCTAACACACGGTTAACACCTTGTTGAACGCGCAGCTACACGGGCGTGTCGGCGGCACGAGGATGCGCTCAGATGGATCGGAAAAGCTGTAACCGGGAGCCCAGTGGACGGGCGACATCGACTGACATGAAATCATCGGACGCTTAGCCGGGGATATCAGCCAGGTGGAGATGAATTTTTCGCGGCAAAGCTCGAGCCCGTGAGCGTCGAAACCACAGAGGACGACCAGCTCGGAACGAGTAGCGACGACATGTCCGAGGAACGGGACGGGGAACGGGTGACCGATTGGAATCAGACCATACTCCTGCTGAACGGGCCGATCCAGAGAGATCAGTTTGGGAATCAGCTCGGCAGCTTCCCGGAATACTTGAACGTCACGCTGCGTGATGCGAACGCCACAGAAGAGATTGACTCCTTCTACTTCTACGAGGTGAGTTAAAGAAAACACACCGCCCTATAAATACGAGCCTGTTTCGAAAGCGAGAACGCTAATCAGCTTCCAGGAAGAACGCGTTCTTTAAGGGTACTACTACCGGGGCAGTCGTTTTTGTCCGAAATGAAGCATTTCTTTTTCATTTAATTACGAAGAATGTAATGTTTTTTAAATGTTTGTTTAGTCGAAAATACAGATGGATGATCGAAGAGTAGGGCGGAGCGATACTATATGTATAGGCAAAAATTTAAATTTGAATTTTCGATTGGCCTGGGTGCGGGATACATTCGCATTGTGAATTTTTACATTTTTAAGAGAAAAAAGGAACCCGCAGACATGAATATTTATCCAAAATTTTTTTACAGTTGCGTTTAGTTAATCAAAAGGCAACTATCCCGCACCCGGGCCAACTGAAAATTCGAATTTAAATTTTCGTCTACATAGTATCGCTCCGCCCTATCGAAGAGGCTTTTTGAAAAAGTTTCTTTTGTTCTCCAGCGATTTTAACGAAACTAAACGAAATTCAGCCACCGAAAAACAGCTACGAAATGGCGATTTTTCAAAAAGGGACGTTTTTCGGTAAACAAAGATGAGGTTTTAGTTTCTTTTCATAAAGGAAAAGTGCTCTTATTAACTTCAATTAAGTTTTAGGCCGAAACTACACATTTTCTGAACACGCTCGAATTTGATTTGAATCGATTGGGACCTCTGTTCTTGAGTCATCACTGCAAAACAAAAGAAACTTTTTTAAAATGCCCCTTTCTCTAGCGCCATATATATATATATATAATAGCTATATATTTTTGACTAAACAAACATACATATTTTCGTAAAGCTTATGATGTTAATAAACTTTGCGTCAAAGACGAAGTCTCAGCTTCGATTTACTTACTTCTTCGTAAGTAATTAAAAAAAAAACGCTTCATTTTCGACAGAAAACACTGCCTACTTAGTTAGTATCCTTAGCCGACCACTGAATATCGTCTCGTTACCTCGTGGCAATTGTTCAACGAGTTGAATTTCGTATTTAGTTTCTGGCCAGCGAGTCGCGTGGCGATCGCAGCTGGGTGTAAACAGAAGTTTGCTCGAGGAGCTACTATACCGTAATCGGCGTAATACCCCTAAGAAGAGAGATTGCTTCTTGCAAATTTACTTGATGTAAATGTAGGCGGCGCATCTTAAGGTCCGGGAAGGTTAAGCAGTGATTAACGCGTTTGGTGGTTTCGTACAGTTACGCGTGTGTTTAGCGAACAATGGATGCGCGTGGCTGGGCTCGCAGCTTATACTCAAGCTCCATTCATATTAAGCGTTTAGTTGCTTGATTAACATTGCACAGAGACAAGCCACTGCACAATGCTGCTATAAAGTGCTTTCGCTGCGTCGAGACCGTCGCCATTCTTCGAAATATATGTCTGGTGGATTAAATATCTACTGGTGAGATATTTCAGGCTTCCGCGCTACGAATTGCTACTGTGTTCAGAGGCTTCTCGGGGTAAGCTGCATCCTTTTCGAGGAATATACCGACGCTTCGTCAAGGGTCTTAAAACACACACAGATACTGTGCGGTTCGTGATTGCTATTCAACGTCTAATCCTGACTAAACGTTGAAATGTTCGCCTAGATGTACGCGGTCTGCACCAGGAATAGGTTATAGTTCAGTTTCAAATATTTTATATTCGATATAGGGTAATTATGGGAGAGTTGCCGCACTTTACGCAAAATTCTCACCGTATCTACATTTTGCAATGAAATATAAATATGATTAATTGATAATCTTGCGCTACTACTTGCACCGAAGAAAATCAAAATTTTAATATTTGACACCCTTAAAAAATGAATACCAAAAACATACTTTGGTAGGGAGTGACGTCGTGCTTCCGAGCGCGATGCCATTTAATTAAACTTGTTAATTTGAACTTATTTAAATAGAAAAATAGTAAAAGCAAAGATAATTTGAAGATATTTCTATTTTATACAGTTATAAAATACAATAAAATGGGAAAAATAAATACGCACAGATATTATTTGCTGTCTTTCTAAATTTAATTGTCTTTGCTTCTTAGTTCCATATTCATTATACATAAAATAAAAATAAAATGTGAAAAAAGAGTAAAGTGGCCACAAATAGGTATGTTTAAATTATCAGCCCCAAATGTTCGAAAATTTTGGGAGCGCACGGTACACACACATCGAGGACAGTAAAATACGCTTTACCGCGTTTACTTGCAGAGTAACTTTATTGCAGTAAATCGCGGCTCTTCGTCGTTCCAATATCGTAAGCGACTAGCTTGCTCCTGTTTTGCGAAAAACAGAGGAGATAACCATTAGTCAGGCGAAATCCTGTTATTAACTTTCTCAGTCTCATCTTTACGGGGGAGAAGTTTTAACGTGTTGTTCTTCCACTTCAAACTGGTAATATCAATAATAAGAGCGTGGCTCTCGATTACCCTTTATCCCGACACGCGTCACAAATACGAACGAGCTTCTCCTCTGGAATAGCCAGAGAGGAAATCGTGATTTATTCTAGCAGGACTGCTGTAGGATCCTATCTATATTCTAAATGAACGAGCAGTGTGAATCACTGTCATGCAAAATCGAAGCGCCAAATAAATAAGTTTATACATATATTATACTAACAACTGCGTGGAAGCAACTTCTACCCTCCATTATTTACCGATTGCAATCGTGTACATATACTTAATCCTACCATTTGTCCGTCTATTAGCGAAGCAAATGCAAAAGGCTCGAGCATATTACCCGCTTCAGGTATACGATACATTATCTACAACGAAAATTTTAAATAAATTTTCATTGTACATTTTTCATTTTTCATTTCCCATTCTTCACCTTTATTATCCATTTTTCTTTATATTATGCATTTATGTAGATTTATTTTCTTATTCAATCTATGCACACACAAAATGTTATGTACTCTCGTTATGTAATGGTGTTTAACCCGTTTTAAATAATAATAATAATAATAATAAGAATAATAATAATAATAATACTACGAAACTTATAAGGTCGGATGTTTATTAGTCCTAAGTATTAAGATGTCGTATAAAACTAATAAATTAGTTTTCAAAAATATTTTCTTGCTGCTAGTAAATACGTAGAGCGTGGGCCTTCTAGAGGTGGACTTTCGTCACCGATCTCGAGAACAAATCTTCATTTGTTTATATTCTGTCTCCACTTCATCGCTGAGCCTATCTCTGTTATCCCTTTCTCGCATAAAGGACGTAAAGGAGACGATATTATATAAGACGGCATCAAACGACGTCGCTATACTTGGTGTTTGAAATCGATGTTCCGACGAATGTAAAGGTGAGATCAGACGGCGCGTGAATCGGCGAACTTGTTCGGCTCGTCAAGTCGGCTTGGCGAACCCGACTCGGCGATCCATGACCGATCAGACGGCGCATGGGTTGGCGAGCTAGAGCTCGGCTCGTCCAGCTCGGCAAGTCGGCTTGGCGAGCCCGATTCGGCGATCCATGACCGATCAGACGGCGCGTGGCTTGGCGAGCTGGCTCGGCTCGTGTAGCTCGGCAAGTCGGCTTGGCGAGCATGGGCGAGCCGAGCAGACCGATCAGACGGCGCGAGGATCGGCGATTCACACGCAAAGTTCGCCGAGCTGACTCGGCTCGTCTAGCTCGGCAAGTCGGCTTGGCGAGCCCGACCGATCAGACGGTGCGTGGTTTGGCGAACTGGATCGGCTCGTGTAGCTCGGCAAGTCGGCTTGGCGAGCCTGGACGAGCCGAGCTATGACCGATCAGACGGCGCGTGTCTTGGCGAGCTGGCTCGGCTCGTGTAGTTCGGCAAGTCGGCTTGGCGAGCCTGGGCGAGCCGAACTGTGACCGATCAGACGGGGCGTCGCTTGGCGAGCTGGCTCGGCTCGTCTAGCTCGGCAAGTCGGCTTGGCGAGCCTGGGCTAGCCGAGCCATGACCGATCAGACGGCGCGTGGATCGGCGATTCACGCGCAAAGTTCGCCGATTTACGCGCCGTCTGATCTCACCTTAACGCGTATGGAGTGGATTGCATAGCGAAGATAGCGATTAACGAACAAAACATATGTTAGTTTCTTTTTGGCTGAAGGTGTGCGTGTAAAGGCGAGATCAGACGGCGCGTGAATCGGCGAACTCGCTCGGCTCGTCAAGTCGGCTTGGCGAACCCGACTCGGCGATCCATCACCGATCAGACGGCGCGTGGTTTGGCGAGCTGGCTCGGCTCGTGTAGCTCGGCAAGTCGGCTTGGCGAGCATGGGCGAGCCGAGCAGACCGATCAGACGGCGCGAGGATCGGCGATTCACACGCAAAGTTCGCCGAGCTGGCTCGGCTCGTCTAGCTCGGCAAGTCGACTTGGCGAGCCCGACCGATCAGACGGTGCGTGGCTTGGCGAACTGGATCGGCTCGTGTAGCTCGGCAAGTCGGCTTGGCGAGCCTGGGCGAGCCGAGCCATGACCGATCAGACGGCGCGTGGATCGGCGATTCACGCGCAAAGTTCGCCGATTCACGCGTCGTCTGATCTCACCTTAACGCGTATATACGTATTATGTTGACGAAAATTTGGCTCGAAGAAGAAGAAGAAGAAGAAGAAGAAAAATCTTACCGTTTCTGACTGATTCGTGAGACGATATTACGATATCTCCGTCATGCGTAGACCGATTTTATTGAAATTGGTCTTATTCGAAAGCTTATATGCGGTTAAATGAGAAAAATGCCTTTAAATTTAGAAAATATTGCAGGCGTGATGAGACATTAATGAAATAAGTTTCGGGAATAGGTTTGATTAGCCGGGCGACAAGTAAATGATAGCGGTAGCGACGGTCGACATATATATGCAGGGTGTCGAAACATGTACTTGGCGTCGAGACGCTACAGCGTCTCTAGATATTTGAATATTACATATTCAGAAATCGAATTTGAAACTGGCTCGACTTGCTCATGCATAAAACATTGGAAAAACCGGCGAGCAGCTAAAGTACATTTGCGTTAATGATATTTCTTGTCACTGATAATTTCTGATTAGAACGACAGCGGAATGTTGTTTGCGTGTTTTTCACTGGGGCTTGATAAAAGTTTCGCTAATACCTATGCCTCATTTGCTTTTGTTTCGCGCGTGCCTCCGTTTCGACGCAGCAGCAGCCTCGCTATTTTCGCGAAAAGATATTTCACCAGGGCGTCAGCGTGTCAAACATAGGTACACCAAGGATCCTTTTTGTGCCTTGTCCGTTACATCGAGAGAGGCTACGGCAAAGGGAAGTTTAGAAGAGACCTCCACAAAGACGTATTTACGGTACTCGGAGGAGGAACATAATGGAAAACTGTGATAACGTCGGATCCGCGTTCGTCCTACGTCCTTTACGTTTCTTTCATTTCGTCCCGATCTCTGGCAACATAAATTTCCCCACGAAAATCCCTCTGTAGCATGGAACAAGGGGGACGGTAGCAGTCCAGCTCGGAAATCGAGAGAGCTTTCTTACGGCGAGTCGATTCCAACTACTTTTTACGATTCGAGACACCTAGTGTCTCGAAATTATGCGCCGCGAAAGAAACTCTGTTGAGAGCGTATTTGACGGGTAATGGAAAAAACGGGGACCTGCCATTTTTCCTCATTTCGCGAATCGTAGCATATCGGTTGTTGATGGCAACTGACGGGGACTACAGAACTGTCGATTTATAATTAATAAAACGAGTGGCTTTCCTTGTTTTGATAATAATAGAAGTGGACATTTCTTATTTCGTATCAGCATGCTGTAAAAAACTTGAAAAATTATTGAAATAATGTTCAATTATTGTTTTATTGCTTATTTTTTCCGATGCCTAATCGGGTTATAAGAATGCAGATAAATTCATTAAATTTTTTGTTTCTAAATTGGTGGACTAAAGTATTGAAACTTAATTTAAAGCTATTTTGTGACATTCCCTGTTATGTTCCCCTTACCCTGAATTTCTGCTTTTGTTGCTTCGAGGAGAGGTCTGCTTCATTGTTATTCTATCTGGATAACAGAGCGTCCGAGCAGCGAAACGTAGCAGAGTATTTAGATAATGCAAGTTCGCTTGTAATCGAAGCAATTATCGACGACTCCGTCCCAAGGAAACTTTAGATTCCGACTCGTCAATTCGATTCCGACTTGCCTGCGCACCAAATACGGGAGACTCGTTTGTAAGCAGCTCTTCGGCTTCCTCGTTCGTTAAACGGCACGCTGCACGTCAACCGTTCAACGAAACAATTTCCGTTGGGGATCCAAGAGCGAAGAGAGTTGCGCGGAGAATTCCGGATGGTCCGTTCTCTTTGCCGGAGAATGCCACTCGATTTATGATCGAGCATCGCTAAAGACTCTCCTATTTTCAACCTCCCAACGGAAGATCGATACTAGGAATGCGCGGAACCGCGCTGAAGGAGAGCATTGTGACGCGAACTTCTCACGCTGCAAAAATCTAGTACCTATACCTAATTCGAGATTGATTTGTTCGGATGATAGGTACCTATTGCATTCGATGTTTTTGCTTTATATTCTTGCACCTTCTTGACCAGTGCGATTCTACAACCCCTGGCAATAAGTTTGGAACCAAACCCAGAAATACGATACTAACCTAGTAATACCAATATTTTTTATATATAAAATGCAACGGTACACTTATGAAACGCATGGTACCGTTAAATTGATCTAGTTTTGAATTAAAACACCAAAAGTAATAAGAATTTTGTTTATTATGTAATAAAAAATATCGAAGAAACAGAATTTTGTCTTGGAAATAAGTATGGAATTTTAATGCCGAGTTTAGACCAGTGGTTCGAGAATTTTATGACTTTTATTACCAGTATGGCAATGCCAGTTGTCATTGAAGCAAAAAATTCAATACTACTTGCAACAAAAAGGCTTAAAGCCCGATCGAAAATTTATGGGCACTATGGAAAGAATTTATACACGAGAGAAAAGCAAAAAATAAAAATGAACTTTTAGAAACTATTAAGTTGTCATGGAATCCAATTTTGCCATCACAATGTGAAAACTGGATTAGTACTTACATCGATGACAAAATGTGTAGAAGTTGTGATAGGTACGTGCACATGAAAACGTCACAAAATATAAGGTACGTAATATAAATATTAAATAAATTATTGTTAATTTCTTTGTAATGTTCATAATGTTCCATACTTAGTTTTTGAAGCAATTTTTTGTTTCGCCCACATTTTTTATTACATAATAAGCGAAATTCTTAATTATTTTTGGTGTTTTTACTTTAAAATATCCCAATTTGCCCCATTACCACGCTTTTCATACGTGTACCGTTGCATCTTACCTATACATAAAAAATATTGGTACTTCTCGTTAGTTTGGCTCGAAACTTATTGCCAAGGGTTGTACTAATATCTACTACCTCTGACGTTCGCCGATTCGTCTTGGTCGATCCCCGAGTCGACATGGAGTGGCAGGCAGGTATTTATAAAGGGTCGAGCACCCTCGAATGCTTGTGATTCCGTTATTCGAAGGCCGCACCTCTGCTCTATTCCCGGCTAAATTTCGAAAGAGGATAGTTGGAATATTAAATGTCGTCGGGGGAAGGGGCGCGCGACGGTGGCACGCACGGCGCGACGGGGTGGTCGGCGCTCTGCTAGCCAAAACACAGCAGGAAAGTGAAATGTCGGGGATCGAATTAAAACGGGCGTCTGTCTGATGTCCATGGTAATTCGTCAGCGACGGACCGCACCGCCCTGTCACCTGTTCCTTTTCTACGCGGCCCCGTGACACGTGTCTAGCACGCGCCCGAAAAGTCACACGCGCGCCATTTACCACTAAACGACCGTCCCACGGCCGATCCAATGAATCTCGTTGCTGGCGAAAGGAGAGTCGCGATAAAACGATCACCAGGAGGAATACGCGGCCTCCTCTCTGTCACCCCCTCGATCCCGGTCGGACGACGCGGCTCAAGGAATCCGACAGGGCGTGGGAGTGCGTCAGGCGGAACGGAGAAAATCAATGAAAAGATCGGCGAGCGTGTCGAAAATTAGAATCGCAAATCGAAATTCGAATAGAACCGTGCGGCGAATCAATTCCTCGAGAATTCTCTGCACGCGAAGACTACTAGGTATGTACTTCTCTCACTTTTACTTGCGTGATATAGGTACACTTATGCACTGGCGACAAAAAGACTGCGCGCAGTTTCCCTCTTCGCGCTCTCTCCCCTTTAAAATGCAAACAGCAATGTAAAGAAATGCAATAAAACGGAAACGATGTTTACCGCAGTCCGAAGACTTCTTGCTATCGCGAGTCCACGAATGTTTACCGTTTTGCAAACAGCTGACCCGGGGCGATTTTCATCAACTCGCAGCTAAATATGCACACATATTTAGCCTCTTGTAATTCCTGCATCGTCATTTATCATAGAGATTATGTACACTCCTGTGCGCGACATTTTTACGAGATATGGTAAGAAGCTCGAGGCGAGGAGCAAGGATCGAGTGACCTCTGACAAGTAACAGATTCCAAGGATCAAAGGAGAATCTTTGAGCGGATGGTGGGTGGGACTTGGGAGTGGCTCTTGAGTGGACGTCGCGCAGACGTTTCGATCGCGGATCCCTTGGGGGACCGTCGCGTCGATCGACTCGAAAGTACCTATACATATAGTATTCTCGCCCTGTCGACCGACCTTTTATTGCCTCGTGCAAAAGTATGGTAAACAAGTTTTCACCTTGAAAGTCTATGTCAAAGTTGACAATTTTGAAGAAAAGGATAGGTATACCAAGGTACGGCCCAAACATCATAATGAACCGAAATTTTGAACCCCTAAATAAAATTGAGAACCCCTAATATAAAATTTTAGCTTCGGGTATTTGTTAGTTTCTGAGATATTAATAAAAAACTTTCGGCATAATCTGCCTTGTAATCTGCCTATACCTACAGACGTTACTAATTGTACAAATCATCTTCTGGAGAGTGAACAGCAGTGGAAAGAAATAGAGGCGACAGTGCAGCGGTCCGAAGGAAATAGAAGATAAGCGGTGAACCCCTATCCTTCTTCTTAATATTATCCCTCTCACTCTGTACTATCTGGATTATGTATGTATGCGGGGGTGCGCGGATAACTTCACTCAGACGCATGGGTTCACCCGTTATCTTCCCTCTTCCGTCTTCTCGTTACCGTCGACTGTTTCACAGCATTAGCGATATTGACCTCATCACGCGATGCTTGTAACCAGGTACAGTCTAATTTTTAGTATCCCCAAACACACATCGTGGAAAGTGGAGAATGCGCTGTGTGCCGGAATAAGTCGACAGCAATAATATCTGAGTTTGTACGCAAAACCTAACTCGATAGTAAATCTGTCAGATGTTGGAAATGATCGGCCACACGTGTTGTTGATTAACATACATTTATTTATTCAAATAAATCAATACATCAGCGCTGTCCAAAGTCGTGTACGCGTACACTCGGGTTTCTCCCACTCTCGTCCGCGTTGTCAAGGATAAACAACAGTCGACGACAACGAGAAGATTAGTAATGTATTAGTAATGTCCGTATAGCCAGATTTCAATACATTATGCCGAAAGTTTATTATTAATATCTCAGAAACTAACAAATACCCGAAGCAAAAATTTTATATCAGGGGTCCTCCTCTTCTCCTCCCTCACAATTCCTCAAAATTTCGCTTCATAATGGTGGTTAATTAGGCTTTCCCGTTATAATGTATGGTTGAAGGTTTTTTTGCTACAGTATAGATTGTAACGCGCTGAATTTAAATCTTCTTCGACATAGATTTTCATAGTCGAAACTGGTTTGTCATACTTTCTCAATATTTTTACCTTATTCCGCATTGTCTTAGCTTCAACCTCGAAAATTAATTCATCCCTGTATGTGAATTTTATAAAAAATTCTACGATTTTGATGGACAAAAGTGTCCATCATTTGTCTCACTGTGCGCCGCGGCTGTCGAGGTGATCGCAGGAAGGAACACCGCCAACGGGGGGAACTCGCTTATTTTTACTAGGAATGCGCGGAACCGAAAAGAACGGAACAAACGCAGAAAAGGAAGAAGAAGGAAAGCGCGAGAGAGGAAGGGGGTCATTGACGCGGTGCCAGGAACAGGGGTATGATAAAATTAAGCTCGCAAGATGATCCCTTTGGGGAATCGGATGGCAAACGTCACCCCGCTGGACGCTCTCGTAATCCTCAATTATTACACAAAAGCTCGAATTTTGCTTCTTATTCGGACGCCACACGAAAGCAACACACGCGAGCGCGGGGCTAATTATCGCGAACCTTGAATTTCTAACTTCGTTATGTTCAGTGGAAAAAGGTAAACGTCATATCGTGTGTCGCGCGCGTTTCTGGGCGATAACGTACGGTTTTCAAAGGTGACACTTGTCAGATAGGTTCTACTTACGCGCCCGCAACGAGTCTGCTCCGTAGCTTATCTACAAAGGACACGTCCCAAAGCAGTGGACGCGTCGCGTCGTGGACGTACGGCGGCGAGGAAAGAGCTCGCGATGGTCGAGGTCGCGTCGACGGGTAATCTCATCTGGCGTTACGATCCATCGCTTGGGGCAAGTTTCTCGATGGTCCGAGGTTTCGGTGCCATAAATCGCGGTTACGCTTCCAGCCACGTCCTGTTTTCCCTCCTTCGTCCGCCTCTGCTCGCCGGCGTGGCGTCGCGCCGCGTCACCCCGGCCCGTTTTCACCCCGACGCGCTGTGAAATCAATCGTCGGATCAACGACACCAGCTTTAATTAACCGTGCCGAGATCGTTCGCGGCGGTCTGGAATCGCTCGGCTGGCGGCCGTTCATCCGCGACGTTTGGCTAGATGGATTCCAGAAACCGTGAATCTCCGAGCAACGAACTTCCAACGAGAAGCTGCAGTAGAGGGTCATTGATTTCGAGAGACGTCTTCTCGGTGACTTTGGGGCGAGAATAAAGGGACGGGCTTGTGCTCCGACGACTGCGTCAATGGGCTAGTTTTATGAAGCCACTCGAGTTTCGAAGATTATGGACACGGAAGGGATAGATTCATTGGTTTGAGAAAGATAGATGGTAGGTACTTGCCTTGATACCTCTACAGTCTACTGTTTTCTGGTAGATAACAAATTTAAGAGGACAAGCGTGCTGCAAGTCTCTTATTTCGCTTCAAGATTAAAGTTGAAACGGCGGAGGTTCAGCCACAGTAATTTTTCCTCGCGAAATAGAAGCGTTCTGGTATGGGAACCTATACCAATACTCTAATCTAATCTAACGATAAGTAGCAATGAGCAACCTTTGGCCCGTACAGAATATTATTCATTACTCTCGAATAACTTCATTTTATTCACAACTCTTATTTGAAATTATTCGAATAAAGATTTATTCGGATAATGCTCAACTCCGGGCCTTTAGTTGGACCACAAATGTACCGCAATATTAAATACTTAAAGATGCTAATCAAAGAATTTTAACAAATATGGGGCAAATTTGTTATTTCTGACATAGATTTACAATCGAACAAGTAGGTACGTATACAACGTTCAATGATTGAAATCGAATAAGCCAATTTTGTTCAAGCATTTCCCAGGCAAAATCTTGCGACAGACAATTTGATCACATCGCAAAGAAAGTGCACTTGGACCGAACGTTTGCTCGGAATGTTTCCGAAATGATGCGTTCGGTGCGCAAAATTACCAGACGGCATGTTAGCGATTCGTGAAAGTTACACGCACGCGACGACGAAGGTAAGTACATACCATAATGCGAACTTTCTTAATTAAATGAAACTCCAACACGGACCGTTAAGTGCATTGTTCCTCCAGCGAAATTGTTCGCGTGCTAACAACATGCTTGAAATTTCTCGTAAATATCCATGAATATCATGAAGGCTTCGTTTCCGCTCGGTAAATATTGTTTGCAATGGCTCGGCTTGAGAGAAGGGGAAAGCAGGGCCACCGCGTTTGATCAAACACAAGCTGAGACGAGGGATTAACGTATCTTTGTGATTACACCGTGATATTACGGGATCGCACAGTCGCACCCCTTGAGATACCGGACAAACCAGTATCCGATTAAACATGGAACACAGTTCTAAAAGAAGATTCCACGAGATCTCAGTTAAACTCCGCGATTGGCTCGCCAATAAAACAACAAAATTACGAGCAAGACTCGCGGGAGAGAAATATACAACCTATTAATCTCTCCTGAAATTTTCCCAGACCCTATCCCAGATACCTATCGCAAGGGATTGCGAAAGTGTCCAATAAAAGTGGACCGCGGAAACGAAGGCCGGAAAGACGTTTTTACGGGTTTAGATCGCGTCCCCCATGATCCCGAAGATAGAAGACCACGATGGAGTTGTTTACGGTCGCTCAGAGAGAGAGAGAGAGAGAGAGAGAGAGAGAGAGACTGAACACCCAAGATCCGCGCTGTTTCAATCGTAGGGCGAGGAGGAAAGAAAAAGACCTTCTCTTTTGTCTAGGCAATATATCTTCCCTCGCGGTATTCGTCCCTTATCAACGTGACCGATTAGTGGATGACCGAGCCTCAGCCCTGGTCTAACTTGTGGACCAAAACACAGTGACCTCGAGGACTGTTCTCATAATTTTTTGCTCGCGAACAGATTAACTGTTCAGAGATTCCACTTCCGCCAGGTAACAAGCTTGTCCGTTACCGACCTGGCGAAAGGTTCACTCAAACTTTCACTTACAGGCGGCTGCGATCACAGTCGATAAACGGCGTAATTATTCGAAAGGGGTGACGCGGCGAGTGGACGTGGTCGATATGGTTCTCGCTTTCGAAGCGAACGGCCGCGTGTTCGTGCGCGATTGAGTTGCCATTCCTTGGGAGCGGAGCTTACTCGCTAGCGTCTCGGTTCAAACTAATAACGTCCGTGGAAAAACGCCGATAACACGGAGCATTTATCATCCGCGGAGGCATACTTTCCTGCCTGGACTGTCCGCAATCCGTTCCCGTAACGCTCGCATTATTTTTAATGTGGCGGCTATAGGGGTCTAATTTTATGTCCTCGCCGAGCGCGCGCGTTTCTTTACTCGAGTGGAGAATTTAAGATACACCGCGAGTATCCTGTGATTCGTTTACCTTGACGGTCGGATTAGGTTATTTATTAAGTGCCTTACAGCTGTTGGTTGGAATAAAACGCAATGTATGGCTGTTGACAAAATACTTACATGTACGTGGTACTACCTACGTCCACCGTGAATCAACTCACGTTTTTGGGAAAGTTCGAGTTCCGTAATCGACGTCCAAACAAATGCAATATTATTCTGTGTTATTTTTTTATTCCTCGCAAAAGGGACATTTTGACTCTCAGGTGCATTTTGTTATTATTGCTGAGTCGAGATATCGTTCACTTTATAATATAGTACCGACTAATAAGTGAGATCGATGGATGGTCCACCCAAAAATCGAGTAGGTACAATTTTTTAGTCGGACGAATAATGTCACACCACATAATTAGGAAGTTTCAAGAGGAAGTACCTACTCAAGATAATCGTCAAGACCTTGCAGCAAGAAGGGTGCAGTCCTATTTTGGACGGTTTTTGGGTCACGACGTGTAATATAATTATGTAAAAAAAATTCTACATCGGTTTGGTCGAGGTTCGATGCAAATCCGATAACAAACGAGCGATTTTGTGCAAATTTTCAACCTGTTTAGCACAATATTTTTCTTTCGGGCAGCTCCAGACTTGAAAAATCAAATCAATAACTACTATCTATCGTGTGAAAATATATATTTTTCGATTAGTGTTCTCTTTTTAATGTTAAGTCACAGCAATAATTTTATAAACAGTTTTTTCTAATTTAGGTACTCGAAGTTGGTAAAGACGGAGCTGCACCCCTCTTGCCGCAAGGTTCTCAATTAGTCATTCATTTTTATTTTCGCACTCTTCGCGTTATGATTCTTGTGACTCTCGCTAACGTTTTCTTCTTTCACAAAATTTCGCATGAATATGAACATGGAACATAATATGTGATGATTAAGTATTTTGACATAAGCAATAAGCGTTGATATAGAAAGTAATAATATGAATAGTTATACAATAAATGATCGCAATAAGCGTTGATATAGAAAGCAAAATAAATGTTCGCAATAAGCGTTAATATGGAAAGCAAAGTAAATGATCGCAATAAGCGTTAATATGCAAGATAATATGAACGACAATAAGAGTAAATAATATAAAGATAATGAAAATAATACGAATAATAATACAAGAATGACATACGCAATAAGCGTTAATAAGAGACAATAATATAGAAAGCAATAGAAACGGTAATACAAAATATAAATGATGGTGGTGATATACAATATTAAAATGGTAATTGTAATAGCTTACAATGTTTGATGAACGGTGATTGTTGGTCACTAAATTTATAATATGTTTAGTAACACGAATCTTTGAAAGATAATGAATAATAATGAATGTTTAGTATCACTGAACAAGACGAATCTTTGAATAATAATGAATCTGCGGCCTCTCGGGACCTCATATTTATGTATCCTTACAGGAATGTTGCGGGGGCTACGCGCGGTAGGAACCTTGACATATTTAAGAAATAAGTCGCAATAGGACTTCCGGGGTTTTTGCAAATGGTACGACTATTATTAGACATATTTATGTCACGCACGCCAAATATTCGTTGTAATTAGACTTTTGGGGTTTTATGAACGGTAAAAGGAGATACTCAACCCGTCGAATGGATTTTGGGTGTTTAAATAGGAAAGGGGTTATAGTTGAGTTTGAGGGACTTTGGTCGAGTGATTTTGAGATATACATGGGAAAGTATTTAGAATAGTACCGCGCGAAAAATAGTGGGATATCTCACCTATTTTCGTGAAAATAGGTTGTACTCATGAAGAATATTTATCTCGGAAACTATTCACTATAATTATTAGTTGCTTTCTTTTTTATTTTAATCGAGACGGATCGGCCTTCCTGAATAAACGTTTTTGCCAGGTTGACAAATCATTTTTATAACAATGAAAATTATAAACAACTTCTTATCAAATGCAAATTTCGGCTCGGGGTCTCCTTTTTAAAGATTCTAAAAAACTACTAGCATATTCACCGAAGTGTTTTCTATAAAATGGCCCTATCTCTAGGATAGTGTCGGTCATTTTAACGTCGCAGTAAGCTGTTAAAGGCAGGAATGCAATACCTAATTCAGCTAACTTTTTAACGTAGGTACATATATCCTTCAGGGTTTATAATAATATAACATGCTTCTCCTAACGATATTATTAGCAAAATTCCTGGAGCCATTTGACAGGCAATTCTACCTACATTCCGTGATTCTAACAGCTTGACACGTGTTCCCTAACGAGCACACGTTGTCCATTAACTTGTAACCTCGCTTACCGCAACAGTTACTATGCCTCTACTTGCACTAACCCAGCTACTCGTTGTTAATACATCAATAATGATCGGTTCTAAACAATTCGCGTTGCCGTATTCACCGAATCACGCGAGAATTCACCAAACGGGTTTTAACGTGTATCAATGACAATTGATCGTTCCGTTGCAGCGAGAACTAATTGCACGATTACAATGCGCCGTAATTCATTCGGCCGCAGTCTGACAGTTTAACGACGATAAACATGCCTTGATTTTAGCTTTCGAACGAATGATAGATCGACACTGCCCGCGACTTTCATCGAATTACGCGATGAAAAACAATCCCCGAAACAATTCATCCTCGTTCTATCCGAGGCACTTGCTGGCCATTCAAAAACGTGAAAATTGGAAAACTGCGTGGCGCGCGGGGAATCGGGAGTCGGGAGTGCTGTCATCGCTCGATAAAACAAGCTTTATAAAACTAACGATGGGAGCAAAATTCTATCGCGGCACGATCGCGGATAACTTCGATTCTGTCGTTAAATTTCCAATAAGGTCGAGACAGTATACGTTACACGTTACGCGTAATTGGACTTTACGACAGATAACGATATATTGGCCACAACTCGAGGTTTATGGCTCGTTACGAACTCGCGCGAGACACCGAAATTCCTCGCCATGTGCCGGATAAGGAAGAATTACGATGATCTATCGACTATTTACCGCGACTTCGCGCTATGTAACAGAGTCTGCACTTGGCTGTTACTTCCACTCGGTACATTCCTCCATTTGTGTCTCGCGGGAGATTAAATGGTGCTCGCTCGAACGAAGTCGCAACTCTGCTTAAAGTTTCATTCGATCGTAAAAGAGAAAATTTTAGTAGAGGCTTAGAGATCGGAGTCGTCCTCGGGGGACAAGCCTGAGAACCGGCGAGGTCGCAATCAAGCCGTCAAAGCTGCTGTCATGCAGCCGCGAGATCCGATTATTAGGCCACAGCATGTGGTTCGGATCGAACAAACGCGGTCGAAGCGATCGCGTATAATTCCCGCGCGTGCAGGAAGCTTCGATAACTCTGACGTTCATTAACGAGCATCGTTACATCCGCCACTTTGTCCAGTCACCCGACATTAGCGTATTATCTGACCGCGATTTAACAATTCCCTCGAATACGATTTATACCTTATTACGAATGATCGTCGCCCCGCATTGTCCTCTAATTACCTTGTAAACGCGGCGCTGACTGCGAGCTACTGGCATCTTCCTTCGTAGCAATTTTCACAATCAGTTCCCGCGGAAGTTAATACTCCTGTTACGACAAGTGTTACGTGCCGGCTATTTTTCGAAATTCATTTCTAAATCTTTGCGATATCCTCATTGTAGTCAGTTCACAGATGTCGACGATTGATTCAACCATCACGTGTTATGGGAGTTTCCCTCGATCAGTTGTCAATGATCTGTAAACCGAATTATTATAATTCATTACGCCACTGCATTTTCCCATGCAAAAATCTCGACACTGCAGAACGTTCTTGGAACGCCGGATGCGATAACATTCTGAAAACCTAAGCACTGTGAGGCTGGGAACGGTCCGAGGCGACGACGGTTAGGCCCGTGTGCACGAGGTGCAAAGTCAGCAATTTTGGCGCTCTTTGTGCAAAGGCCCGAGTGCTCGGGCCTACCCTGCGAACGCTCGGGGCTAGAGCTGTTCAAGTACCCGGATAAAGCAAGCCGAGTCTAACTCGGCTCGAAAAAGCGAGCCGAGCCAGGTACCCGAAAAGAACCGAGCGGCTCGGATGGAACCGAGTACTTGAATTTTTCCAAGCGGCCCGAAAGAAACCGAGTGGATTGAATAGAACCGAGCGGCTCGGATGGAACCGAGTACTTGAATTTTTCCAAGCGGCCCGAAAGAAACCGGGCGGATTGAATAGAACCAAGCGGATTGAATTTTTTCCAAGCGGCCCGAAAGAAACCGAGCGGATTGGATAGAACCAAGCGGCCCGAAAGAAATCGGGCGGCTTGGAAAGAAACCGGGCTGCTTGGAAAGAAACGAGCGGTCCGAAAGAAGTTCAAGCAGATCGAAAACTATGTGTCCGATTTATTTCAAACTTGGTACACATATTCTTAATGATATTATCTAAACTGTATGATATCATTTTTTATGCGATAACCCATTCGTATATAATAAATGTTTTAAGTTTGCCTTGTTAGGTAAAAAATGAATAGTGATATTTACCTTGCTCTCATTTGTACAATAAATTTTTTCTTCTCAAATCCGTATGCTACCTTGTAGATATTTGATTAATGAACACTAGAATCATGGTCTTTCTGATGTTAGATAAACCTGGGCATCATAATTTGATACATCGCTCGCGCGCGTAATATTTATACAACATATGCCTGAATACATGCTCTGGATTAAGGAAATAATTTCCAACCTCATAGTATCTGTAAAAAGAATTCGTCTAACCCCTTAATAAAGGGTGTTGCCTGTTAATGGCTAAATAAGTATAAATGAATAAATAAAGAAATAGGTATAATATAGACTGCGGAATTTAGTGTAAATGCATGTTTTTGTAATAATGGATTAAACAAGTGGGACTTTGACCGATCTATATTTCATCATTATGAGGATTTAAAAAATATATTTGTAATTTTGCATATTTTGGGTATTTTTCATGGTATACGGAATTTGTTTACATATTAGCTCTAGTAATTTTTAGAAGTTGCTGAACCTCGGCTTTAAAATTTAATAGCTTCATACCTATGTTAAAAAGTTTATGTAAGTGTAATAGTTACATTATATTCAAAAGATTAGTAATTTAATAGCAGGTACAGTGATACTTGTAATAGTTTGTATAATGCACATATCATGCGAATGTACTGATAAATCGAATATTGATGAAACAAGATTATATGAATTTTCTAATTCCCACGGAAGTGCGTCGGTATATTTGCTGTATTCATTCCGCATATATATGTCCAGAAACTCAGAGAAAAAAACGAAGTAAAGTTTTAAAGTTAAAATTGAAGGGATTGTTGTGCACTGGAAAGCGGCTTATCAGACTTGCATTAACTTCCGCAGTCTAGGTATAAATAAATAAACCAATAATTTTTAAACAATATACAACTTAAACAAACGTACAATTTTTTTTATTTAATTAATGCAAGAACGCAGTACTAATCCGTTTGAATGAGGATGGGGAATACTTGTGCAAGAGCGTATGAAATTACAAGAAATAAAATAATTTTATTTAAATAACATTTGCACAGTTTAATTATACGTTGTAGCATATTTCGTACATTGGATTACATACATGATGGACGCATACTATCTGCATACTACATACACACTATATTCATGCTATACATATACATTACTTATTATATACATGGAACATACAGTATAGGCATACAATGTACTGTTGGCCCTACGCACGTACTAGATGCTATTATATTGCGTACTATATACTATTACATTATATTACATGAGGGGGACATATAGAATTGGTATTTGTTTGACCTTCCGATGACCTTGAAAAGTCCTGCGAAGGTCACGTGCCGCCGGCATTAGCGTTACCCGATGTACACCGCGGGGAGGTTGCTCGGTCGGACTTTGTACATCATGGTGGCTCTAAGAAGAGCCGATTTTGCGCCAGTGTAAATAATATATGCCATCACGTAGAGTTGCTGTAACAAAATGAACACAAATGCAGGGACTGTTAGATAGTTAAAACTCAATGGAGATCGTAGATCCCACATTAGTAAATTAATAAGGTTTCTTTACTCTTACCATTGTTGTTTGGGCCTATTCGCTGACAAAAAACACAGCTGCTCCACCCTGTGGCCCAGGAGGCATGTCCGCTTCTCCGTGACTATGTTGCCGGCACGCGAAAATAGCCTTTCGCTATAAGCCTGCGATGCCGGCACGCCCAAAATATTTTGTGCCGCACGGGCCAGTTTGGGAAATCGCGTTCTGTGGTCTCTCCACCACTTCAGAATACAGGATTGCGGCTCTACAATTTTGCTCTCCACATAGGTTTTGATCTCCGCTTGGAGCGTATCATCCGGCGTCCCCAGCTCCTGCCTCCCAACATCGGCATAATAGTCTTCTAATGTCCCTAACGCTGATTCTGTCATAGAAACAAAATATATAGCATACAACATGGAACATAGTATCACATAATCTTAGCATTGTTTCACACTTACCTGACGACGTTTCGCTCGACGATGCGCGTTCCTCACTCACGACATTCGCGTTGCTTCCCCCCAGGTACTTTTCCGCAAACGAATACAGGATCGTGTGAGCGGCGTCTTTATCGTCTGCCGACAATAGCCGGTCTTTGACGCGAGGGTCCAGAATCATTGCAATTATCAGCGGTTCGGACGTGTCGATGAAATGAAATCGGTCTTTCAATTCCTCTAATAAATATTGCCGGAATTCAGAACAGTGCTTTGGTGTGGTCTCATCCATACGGCATGATAACCACTTCCGTAGGTACTTAATGGATGAAATATACCGGCATAGCGTTGCCGAATCTTCCACTGTCATTAACAGCGTTGCTTCTTTAAATAATTTTAATAAACCACAATATTTTTCAATTCTGGACCACTCGCTACTCGTTATTATGTCCGGCATTCCTCGCTGACACAACACTGCATTAAGTGCGTGTTGTACCTGGAGTAAGCGACACAGCATGTCGTACTGTGAGTTCCATCGCGTCTCCACGTCGCCGATCAGCGTTAGAGGCATCAGAGTGGGATTCTGCTGCTTTTGGACAGCATTTAATTTTTCGTACGCCACCGTAGAGCGATGGAAAAATTTGACAATTGTCTTGCACTTCTTCAAGATATCCAGGAGGTCCGCTGAATGTTTAATTGCGTCCTTTACCACTAACTGAAAAAACCCTCGTTGCATTAAATATGTAATGTTAATGATTTATTATTCATTTTACCATTCAAATGTTTATTTACCTGCAGAGTATGGGCGTAACATGGGATACGCTCCCATTCAGTGCATAGTTTAATTGCTTTTGCGATGTTGGCGGCGTTGTCCGTTGTAAAAAAAATTGTAAACTCCTCTCTGAGTAGGTCCCAATCAGTTAAACACTTGCGCAAGTGAGCATTCAGATTTTCGCTCGTGTGCGCCTCTGTGACACACTCTATTTGTAATGTGCAATTCTTCAATACAAAATCTGCATTTAAGTAATGCACAGTTAAAGAAATAAAACGCTCCTTCGAGCGTGACGTCCAGCCGTCCGTGGTAAATGCGAATGTCCGTGTCTAATCCAAAACAGTTAAAAGATGTGAAGGTGTATATCTTTAATATAGTTACAAATGTTCTTCAATATGACATAAAAGATGGTGATAAATGGCATGAACGTTTCAGAACTTATACTTACAGTTTTCGCATCCTCGCTGATCATGTCCTGCAGTTTCTTCCTTTCCGCTTCATACAACTGCGGTACGATTTCGTCGGCGAACGTGGCCCGGCCGGGGATCTCGTATCGGGGCTCCAGAATGTTCATCAATTGTTTGAACCCCTCATCGGACACCATAGAGAATGGTTGACAATCCAAAATCACCATGCGGGCAATCGCATCGGTGATTTGCTTTGCTCGCGGCGACGATGTTTCAAGCGTGGACACTTGCGCAATTACTGTGGGCGAATTTCGCGGTATGAGTCACGTGGGTATTGGGAAATTGTGTAATTGTTCAAAATAAAGTTCCATGTATGAGTAGAAGCATAAATAGTTAATTTCTTACATACCGTTTATATTGGTCGTGGCTTGAACCTGACGGTTCTCATCCCTCTCCGTATCTCGGAATGCATCGGTATGTTGCACTTCCATGTGCCGGCGAAGCGACGTTGTGCCTCCTGCTTTCGTTTTATACTTTTTCCCACAAGTCTTGCATACACTTTCCTCTCGATTTAATTTCGTAAACCACATCCAGACAGAGCTCTGGTTCCTACGCGGTGGTCGGCTATCAACGAGAGCGTTGGAGGAGGACCGATCCTCGCTCGGTCCGCTTTCTGCCACATCCATGGCCTCGGTTCCACGGATCATTTCCATTATAAATGTTACACTGAATGTAAAGGCACAATATTCAAGAGAGCTGTGGGTGAGTGTTGGCTCACTGACCGATACTTTGCGAATGGTTCTTGTCGTGGAAAGAATTATCAAAGTTGGCGCGGATGGTGTGTATTCTTGGAAAGGGAAACCAGTGTCAAAATGCAGTGATTGGATGCTAATTACCAGAGTCGCTCATTATTGGTTGCCTTCCGCTTCAGTTCTTCTGGGTGGGGGTGCTTTCTGTACTGCAGGTACAGGTAAGAATCTTCAGTGATGCCAGATTCGGGGCGAGTTCCCTCGAGAATTTCCCCCACCCCGCGCATACTACGCTGGAGCAGCGTATCCGTGAGCTCGACGCTTCGGAGTCCAACTCACGGACACGCAGCTCCGGCGTAGTGTGCGCGAGGTGGGGGAAATTCTCGAGGGAACCCGTCTCCGTAAGAAGACGGAGGACCGTTAACCCTTGGTATCATGATTTTTTTATTTCACCCAGAAAAATTCTTATTGTTGCATTTTTTGCCCACACTTGATCGTAAAAATAAGCAAAAAATCCTAGTGTACCAGTTCTTAAAAAAATGAAAAAACGTGTGTATAACGCCACTGTTAAATCATGCATAAAGGTACCTATGTATTATAATGTTAAGCCAATGCTCTTTTCTGCAGAATGTTACACTATAGTGTTACATACATTATTATGTTCGACATCAAATTTAATCAAAAAGAAAAATCGAAATAATTGAGAGAACAAATTAACATATACTTGGTACTTTCAGTGGTCCTGGCGAAATAATTTCGTGGTGTTTTCCCAATGAAGATGATATCAAATGTGATAAAGTTTTCTTAAAAAATATCCAGATTCATATCGTACTTGGTATCATCGGAAAACACCAGGAAAGCATCGGTATCAATCATTTTCATGAAGATCTAATGAGAAATACAGAACTTGGTATTTCGATTAGTACATGATTAGCGCCCATCTCCTATTTTCGTCTTTATAATTGTGATACCCTGCAATTGTCTTCTTTCTTCCGTGTCACCTTGTCCGCGTCACCTTGCCCGCGCGGATTTAGCTGCGGGTAGAGGTAAAAATGGCCTTTCGCCCCTACGCCGTAGGACCTTTGTGGATATATGCCGTTACCAATAAAATAATAAAACGTTTCGTACCGACCGTAGCAGAGTTAAATTTGCCGCGTTTATTAGTTAACGACCCCCCCCCCCCCCCTAAATTGTACGTCTTGTGCATTCTTTTCGCCGAAGCTATTAAACACGACCTTCCGTTGGAAAAAAATTTCAAACAACGAGACGCGTACTTTCGCCGAAATTGCCGCTGTATGAAATGCGACAAATTCATTGATATGAATTTTGCCGTGCTTGCTTCTTTTCCATGCAGATCGTTCGCCCACCCTCGACGTGGGCTGTTTACGTTCAATATAATTACGTCTTTGTCTCGTAATATTTCTGTCGCCTCCGTTCTATCAATACCCGATGTCGGTTTCTTTTAACGGGCTAACGATTTTACGGTCTTCCTGGTAGCAAGATGCCTTGAAGTCAGCTGATTGCGCGTGGCCCTTATGTCACTCCGCGAGGTGTATGGATGTTGGATAATACTTTTTAAGGGAGGAAGCCACTGTGAAAATTTTTTTCTTCTCATTTTTCTTTTCATGCATTTTCATAATATTTGGGGTCTCAAAAATATACCTGCACAATTTCAAAGTGGATCTCGAAAAATTCGAAAAATTTTCTGCCACTGTAAAGAAATCCATAAGAATCTGATGAAAATGTAAAAAATCTTTTCACACGTGTTTCGCGAAGACATTTTTTATGGATTTCTTCAAGCCGAAAAAGTCTTTAAAAACACTTTAAGAAACTTTTAAAAATGATTCCTATGGATTTCTTTCCAGTAACAGAAAATCTTTATATCTTTGTCAACCGAAAGCACATTCGGTGTTTTAAAAACAGCTTAATAAGATTCGGCATTTTGATAGGAACAAATAGCATGTTGAATTTTTCCTGCATTTCTTGGGTTTGAGGACCACCGTGCATCGTGACAAAAACAGGCTCAGAGTGAAACGAAAATTCCAAGGGCAATCAACAACGTGGTACGGTCTTTAAGAATTTTAGTCATTCTTCGACCAGAGTTAATCCGTATATTGGTTCTCTATCGGTTCGCCGACACGCAGGGCAATACGGTCATAAACGGCGACTCTGGCCGAACTTCCTGATTCATTTTTGAGGACTAGGGGTGGTACCCCGATCAGTCCCCTCAGTTTTTACTTCAATATGCCAGAAGTAAGAAAGGTGCCATCAATATAGCAATTAAGGGGGGAAGCCACTATGACGGTCAAAAATAAATGCTATTTTATGCTACCATCCTTTGAAAGTTACATTTCATTATAAAATATTTTCAAAAGATGGTAGCATAAAATATTAGTTAAATGTATGCATTTTCAGTTGGTAATAAAGATGTTTCGTAGAAATTCTATATAATATATAGAAGTATATAAACATATGCATTTTCAATTGGTAATAAAGATGTTTCGTTACATTTCATTATAAAAGAATGTCTTGAAAATAGCATTTATTTTTGACCGTCATAGTGGCTTCCCCCCTTAATTGCTATATTGATGGCACCTTTCTTACTTCTGGCATATTGAAGTAAAAACTGAGGGGACTGATCGGGGTACCACCCCTAGTCCTCAAAAATGAATCAGGAAGTTCGGCCAGAGTCGCCGTTTATGACCGTATTGCCCTGCGTGTCGGCGAACCGATAGAGAACCAATATACGGATTAACTCTGGTCGAAGAATGACTAAAATTCTTAAAGACCGTACCACGTTGTTGATTGCCCTTGGAATTTTCGTTTCACTCTGAGCCTGTTTTTGTCACGATGCACGGTGGTCCTCAAACCCAAGAAATGCAGGAAAAATTCAACATGCTATTTGTTCCTATCAAAATGCCGAATCTTATTAAGCTGTTTTTAAAACACCGAATGTGCTTTCGGTTGACAAAGATATAAAGATTTTCTGTTACTGGAAAGAAATCCATAGGAATCATTTTTAAAAGTTTCTTAAAGTGTTTTTAAAGACTTTTTCGGCTTGAAGAAATCCATAAAAAATGTCTTCGCGAAACACGTGTGAAAAGATTTTTTACATTTTCATCAGATTCTTATGGATTTCTTTACAGTGGCAGAAAATTTTTCGAATTTTTCGAGATCCACTTTGAAATTGTGCAGGTATATTTTTGAGACCCCAAATATTATGAAAATGCATGAAAAGAAAAATGAGAAGAAAAAAATTTTCACAGTGGCTTCCTCCCTTAAAAAGTATTATCCAACATCCATACACCTCGCGGAGTGACATAAGGGCCACGCGCAATCAGCTGACTTCAAGGCATCTTGCTACCAGGAAGACCGTAAAATCGTTAGCCCGTTAAAAGAAACCGACATCGGGTATTGATAGAACGGAGGCGACAGAAATATTACGAGACAAAGACGTAATTATATTGAACGTAAACAGCCCACGTCGAGGGTGGGCGAACGATCTGCATGGAAAAGAAGCAAGCACGGCAAAATTCATATCAATGAATTTGTCGCATTTCATACAGCGGCAATTTCGGCGAAAGTACGCGTCTCGTTGTTTGAAATTTTTTTCCAACGGAAGGTCGTGTTTAATAGCTTCGGCGAAAAGAATGCACAAGACGTACAATTTAGGGGGGGGGGGGGGGTCGTTAACTAATAAACGCGGCAAATTTAACTCTGCTACGGTCGGTACGAAACGTTTTATTATTTTATTGGTAACGGCATATATCCACAAAGGTCCTACGGCGTAGGGGCGAAAGGCCATTTTTACCTCTACCCGCAGCTAAATCCGCGCGGGCAAGGTGACGCGGACAAGGTGACACGGAAGAAAGAAGACAATTGCAGGGTATCACAATTATAAAGACGAAAATAGGAGATGGGCGCTAATCATGTACTAATCGAAATACCAAGTTCTGTATTTCTCATTAGATCTTCATGAAAATGATTGATACCGATGCTTTCCTGGTGTTTTCCGATGATACCAAGTACGATATGAATCTGGATATTTTTTAAGAAAACTTTATCACATTTGATATCATCTTCATTGGGAAAACACCACGAAATTATTTCGCCAGGACCACTGAAAGTACCAAGTATATGTTAATTTGTTCTCTCAATTATTTCGATTTTTCTTTTTGATTAAATTTGATGTCGAACATAATAATGTATGTAACACTATAGTGTAACATTCTGCAGAAAAGAGCATTGGCTTAACATTATAATACATAGGTACCTTTATGCATGATTTAACAGTGGCGTTATACACACGTTTTTTCATTTTTTTAAGAACTGGTACACTAGGATTTTTTGCTTATTTTTACGATCAAGTGTGGGCAAAAAATGCAACAATAAGAATTTTTCTGGGTGAAATAAAAAAATCATGATACCAAGGGTTAACGGTCCTCCGTCTTCTTACGGAGACGGGTTCCCTCGAGAATTTCCCCCACCTCGCGCACACTACGCCGGAGCTGCGTGTCCGTGAGTTGGACTCCGAAGCGTCGAGCTCACGGATACGCTGCTCCAGCGTAGTATGCGCGGGGTGGGGGAAATTCTCGAGGGAACTCGCCCCGAATCTGGCATCACTGAAGATTCTTACCTGTACCTGCAGTACAGAAAGCACCCCCACCCAGAAGAACTGAAGCGGAAGGCAACCAATAATGAGCGACTCTGGTAATTAGCATCCAATCACTGCATTTTGACACTGGTTTCCCTTTCCAAGAATACACACCATCCGCGCCAACTTTGATAATTCTTTCCACGACAAGAACCATTCGCAAAGTATCGGTCAGTGAGCCAACACTCACCCACAGCTCTCTTGAATATTGTGCCTTTACATTCAGTGTAACATTTATAATGGAAATGATCCGTGGAACCGAGGCCATGGATGTGGCAGAAAGCGGACCGAGCGAGGATCGGTCCTCCTCCAACGCTCTCGTTGATAGCCGACCACCGCGTAGGAACCAGAGCTCTGTCTGGATGTGGTTTACGAAATTAAATCGAGAGGAAAGTGTATGCAAGACTTGTGGGAAAAAGTATAAAACGAAAGCAGGAGGCACAACGTCGCTTCGCCGGCACATGGAAGTGCAACATACCGATGCATTCCGAGATACGGAGAGGGATGAGAACCGTCAGGTTCAAGCCACGACCAATATAAACGGTATGTAAGAAATTAACTATTTATGCTTCTACTCATACATGGAACTTTATTTTGAACAATTACACAATTTCCCAATACCCACGTGACTCATACCGCGAAATTCGCCCACAGTAATTGCGCAAGTGTCCACGCTTGAAACATCGTCGCCGCGAGCAAAGCAAATCACCGATGCGATTGCCCGCATGGTGATTTTGGATTGTCAACCATTCTCTATGGTGTCCGATGAGGGGTTCAAACAATTGATGAACATTCTGGAGCCCCGATACGAGATCCCCGGCCGGGCCACGTTCGCCGACGAAATCGTACCGCAGTTGTATGAAGCGGAAAGGAAGAAACTGCAGGACATGATCAGCGAGGATGCGAAAACTGTAAGTATAAGTTCTGAAACGTTCATGCCATTTATCACCATCTTTTATGTCATATTGAAGAACATTTGTAACTATATTAAAGATATACACCTTCACATCTTTTAACTGTTTTGGATTAGACACGGACATTCGCATTTACCACGGACGGCTGGACGTCACGCTCGAAGGAGCGTTTTATTTCTTTAACTGTGCATTACTTAAATGCAGATTTTGTATTGAAGAATTGCACATTACAAATAGAGTGTGTCACAGAGGCGCACACGAGCGAAAATCTGAATGCTCACTTGCGCAAGTGTTTAACTGATTGGGACCTACTCAGAGAGGAGTTTACAATTTTTTTTACAACGGACAACGCCGCCAACATCGCAAAAGCAATTAAACTATGCACTGAATGGGAGCGTATCCCATGTTACGCCCATACTCTGCAGGTAAATAAACATTTGAATGGTAAAATGAATAATAAATCATTAACATTACATATTTAATGCAACGAGGGTTTTTTCAGTTAGTGGTAAAGGACGCAATTAAACATTCAGCGGACCTCCTGGATATCTTGAAGAAGTGCAAGACAATTGTCAAATTTTTCCATCGCTCTACGGTGGCGTACGAAAAATTAAATGCTGTCCAAAAGCAGCAGAATCCCACTCTGATGCCTCTAACGCTGATCGGCGACGTGGAGACGCGATGGAACTCACAGTACGACATGCTGTGTCGCTTACTCCAGGTACAACACGCACTTAATGCAGTGTTGTGTCAGCGAGGAATGCCGGACATAATAACGAGTAGCGAGTGGTCCAGAATTGAAAAATATTGTGGTTTATTAAAATTATTTAAAGAAGCAACGCTGTTAATGACAGTGGAAGATTCGGCAACGCTATGCCGGTATATTTCATCCATTAAGTACCTACGGAAGTGGTTATCATGCCGTATGGATGAGACCACACCAAAGCACTGTTCTGAATTCCGGCAATATTTATTAGAGGAATTGAAAGACCGATTTCATTTCATCGACACGTCCGAACCGCTGATAATTGCAATGATTCTGGACCCTCGCGTCAAAGACCGGCTATTGTCGGCAGACGATAAAGACGCCGCTCACACGATCCTGTATTCGTTTGCGGAAAAGTACCTGGGGGGAAGCAACGCGAATGTCGTGAGTGAGGAACGCGCATCGTCGAGCGAAACGTCGTCAGGTAAGTGTGAAACAATGCTAAGATTATGTGATACTATGTTCCATGTTGTATGCTATATATTTTGTTTCTATGACAGAATCAGCGTTAGGGACATTAGAAGACTATTATGCCGATGTTGGGAGGCAGGAGCTGGGGACGCCGGATGATACGCTCCAAGCGGAGATCAAAACCTATGTGGAGAGCAAAATTGTAGAGCCGCAATCCTGTATTCTGAAGTGGTGGAGAGACCACAGAACGCGATTTCCCAAACTGGCCCGTGCGGCACAAAATATTTTGGGCGTGCCGGCATCGCAGGCTTATAGCGAAAGGCTATTTTCGCGTGCCGGCAACATAGTCACGGAGAAGCGGACATGCCTCCTGGGCCACAGGGTGGAGCAGCTGTGTTTTTTGTCAGCGAATAGGCCCAAACAACAATGGTAAGAGTAAAGAAACCTTATTAATTTACTAATGTGGGATCTACGATCTCCATTGAGTTTTAACTATCTAACAGTCCCTGCATTTGTGTTCATTTTGTTACAGCAACTCTACGTGATGGCATATATTATTTACACTGGCGCAAAATCGGCTCTTCTTAGAGCCACCATGATGTACAAAGTCCGACCGAGCAACCTCCCCGCGGTGTACATCGGGTAACGCTAATGCCGGCGGCACGTGACCTTCGCAGGACTTTTCAAGGTCATCGGAAGGTCAAACAAATACCAATTCTATATGTCCCCCTCATGTAATATAATGTAATAGTATATAGTACGCAATATAATAGCATCTAGTACGTGCGTAGGGCCAACAGTACATTGTATGCCTATACTGTATGTTCCATGTATATAATAAGTAATGTATATGTATAGCATGAATATAGTGTGTATGTAGTATGCAGATAGTATGCGTCCATCATGTATGTAATCCAATGTACGAAATATGCTACAACGTATAATTAAACTGTGCAAATGTTATTTAAATAAAATTATTTTATTTCTTGTAATTTCATACGCTCTTGCACAAGTATTCCCCATCCTCATTCAAACGGATTAGTACTGCGTTCTTGCATTAATTAAATAAAAAAAATTGTACGTTTGTTTAAGTTGTATATTGTTTAAAAATTATTGGTTTATTTATTTATACCTAGACTGCGGAAGTTAATGCAAGTCTGATAAGCCGCTTTCCAGTGCACAACAATCCCTTCAATTTTAACTTTAAAACTTTACTTCGTTTTTTTCTCTGAGTTTCTGGACATATATATGCGGAATGAATACAGCAAATATACCGACGCACTTCCGTGGGAATTAGAAAATTCATATAATCTTGTTTCATCAATATTCGATTTATCAGTACATTCGCATGATATGTGCATTATACAAACTATTACAAGTATCACTGTACCTGCTATTAAATTACTAATCTTTTGAATATAATGTAACTATTACACTTACATAAACTTTTTAACATAGGTATGAAGCTATTAAATTTTAAAGCCGAGGTTCAGCAACTTCTAAAAATTACTAGAGCTAATATGTAAACAAATTCCGTATACCATGAAAAATACCCAAAATATGCAAAATTACAAATATATTTTTTAAATCCTCATAATGATGAAATATAGATCGGTCAAAGTCCCACTTGTTTAATCCATTATTACAAAAACATGCATTTACACTAAATTCCGCAGTCTATATTATACCTATTTCTTTATTTATTCATTTATACTTATTTAGCCATTAACAGGCAACACCCTTTATTAAGGGGTTAGACGAATTCTTTTTACAGATACTATGAGGTTGGAAATTATTTCCTTAATCCAGAGCATGTATTCAGGCATATGTTGTATAAATATTACGCGCGCGAGCGATGTATCAAATTATGATGCCCAGGTTTATCTAACATCAGAAAGACCATGATTCTAGTGTTCATTAATCAAATATCTACAAGGTAGCATACGGATTTGAGAAGAAAAAATTTATTGTACAAATGAGAGCAAGGTAAATATCACTATTCATTTTTTACCTAACAAGGCAAACTTAAAACATTTATTATATACGAATGGGTTATCGCATAAAAAATGATATCATACAGTTTAGATAATATCATTAAGAATATGTGTACCAAGTTTGAAATAAATCGGACACATAGTTTTCGATCTGCTTGAACTTCTTTCGGACCGCTCGTTTCTTTCCAAGCAGCCCGGTTTCTTTCCAAGCCGCCCGATTTCTTTCGGGCCGCTTGGTTCTATCCAATCCGCTCGGTTTCTTTCGGGCCGCTTGGAAAAAATTCAATCCGCTTGGTTCTATTCAATCCGCCCGGTTTCTTTCGGGCCGCTTGGAAAAATTCAAGTACTCGGTTCCATCCGAGCCGCTCGGTTCTATTCAATCCGCTCGGTTTCTTTCGGGCCGCTTGGAAAAATTCAAGTACTTGGTTCTATCCGAGCCGCTCGGTTCTTTTCGGGTACCTGGCTCGGCTTGGAAACCGAGTCCCGGATTGGTTCGGATTTCAAGCTACCCGAATATTCAAGTACTCGTACAGCTCTAGTAAATATCACTATTCATTTTTTACCTAACAAGGCAAACTTAAAACATTTATTATATACGAATGGGTTATCGCATAAAAAATGATATCATACAGTTTAGATAATATCATTAAGAATATGTGTACCAAGTTTGAAATAAATCGGACACATAGTTTTCGATCTGCTTGAACTTCTTTCGGACCGCTCGTTTCTTTCCAAGCAGCCCGGTTTCTTTCCAAGCCGCCCGATTTCTTTCGGGCCGCTTGGTTCTATCCAATCCGCTCGGTTTCTTTCGGGCCGCTTGGAAAAAATTCAATCCGCTTGGTTCTATTCAATCCGCCCGGTTTCTTTCGGGCCGCTTGGAAAAATTCAAGTACTCGGTTCCATCCGAGCCGCTCGGTTCTATTCAATCCGCTCGGTTTCTTTCGGGCCGCTTGGAAAAATTCAAGTACTTGGTTCTATCCGAGCCGCTCGGTTCTTTTCGGGTACCTGGCTCGGCTTGGAAACCGAGTCCCGGATTGGTTCGGATTTCAAGCTACCCGAATATTCAAGTACTCGTACAGCTCTACTCGGGGCAGTCGGCTGACAAGTCGCATAGTGCGTGGCCGATCTGT
Organism: Andrena chrysosceles; assembly: GCA_963855975.1. Classification (NCBI taxonomy): domain Eukaryota; kingdom Metazoa; phylum Arthropoda; class Insecta; order Hymenoptera; family Andrenidae; genus Andrena; species Andrena chrysosceles. The sequence continues at coordinate 135,931,933 of OY979766.1, read as the reverse complement.
CCGAGGGACATAACTATTCATTGAAATAGTCTTTGAGCCGGAGTTCCAGTGCATCCCAGTGATCGTGGAAGGACTCAGTCCCCGTAGAGACTTATATATTTTTGCGTTTTTACCATTTTAAATTATAATCAAAAATTACCATTTTACGGCAGTCGCCTGTTAAGTCGCATAGTGCGCTGACGTTCTGTCCGAGGGACATTACTATTTGTTAAATAGTCTTTGAGCCGGAGTTCCCGTGTGTCTTATAGTGCGTGGAAGGACTCAGTCCCCGTAGAGACTCGATTTTTATACGTTTTTCCATTTTTAATACCGTACCTTAAAATATAATTATTATAAACTATACTAACACCTAGTGCTAGTGTATCGTGCGACGTGTGCTGCGTTACAACATCCATAAGCAGCCCAGCGATACAGATCACAGAGAGACAGAGAGACAGAGAGAGAGAGAGAGTAAGCGACACTTTAAAATTTATACAGTTTCTACCCTACATTGGTGAGCCCGTTTTGTTATGATATTGTACGGAAGCAGCAGCTGATTCAACCACCTAGTGGGTTATGGGTTATCCCTCGATTAGCTGTTACCTTCCCTTCGGCGTGTGACGTGATACAAAACTTGTCTCGCTTCGAGTGATATAAATTGCGACCAAGCTAATCATCCAAACAACTCGAATGAATGTACAAAATTAAGAACAAATGCGATTATTGATCCAACCACTTAGTGTTGTGGGGTTTCCCTCGATCAATTATTGTCGACTTCTTGTTTCCGTTCACATTCAATTCTGACTAAATTCAAACCTCACAAACAAGTCTAGGATTTTACACATTGTAATTGGACCTTTTTATATATAATTTGGCGTAACACAAATCCATGTAATTTTCCCCATTTTGTACCACCTTTCAAAAACTCCTTTATATATATATTTTTTGTAATACATGGTATATTATTCCTTAACTTGTCTAATTTTGTTTCGAACCAGTCTCCACCAAAATACCACATCCTGATTGGACAACCTGTACAGGTTGTAGACGAAAGCCGCGCCCCAAAGCAATCCTGATTTTTGCGTAATAATCACTGATTATGTTAAAATTATAACTTTTCCCTTTAAAATTCGTTAAGCGTTACTAGAGGAAATTAGACTCAACCGCTCGGTCTCTTTTGAAATTAACGCCCTCACGTAACAGCTAAACTGGTGTCAGAAGTGGGATGTGCTTTTGTCAAATCCGTCCGTTGTGGTATTTTCTGAGACGTTCGAGAGAAAAGCAATATATGTTATTTGGTATATGTGATTTAATCGTTACGCCTTGCATCTCTTGTTGTGTTTCTTGAATCGTTTTAGGAAAATCTGTGATATCGACTTCTAATTTATTTTCAGCTTATTTATATATTTATATATTAAAATTTTAACAAAATGGCTAACCCTAACGAAACCGCTAACGCGTCCGCGAATCTATCAGTTACAAATGCGATGATGACGTCTATGGCAGAATGCTTTGCTTTACAGCACGGGACATTGAATATTCCTTTCTTTAACGGGAAAAACATACCTCTAAAAGATTTCTTACAAGACGTGCAAAACGGCGCAGTTTTCGTACCGCCAGCGTCGGAAGGCCCGTTTGTCAAAGCAGTTCTAGGAAAATTACAAGGAGCTGCACGCGATAGTACTTTCGGAAAAACGTTTAATACCGTAAACGAATTAATTAAACATTTGAAAACTAGATTTGCTCCTGGAAAAAATTATCCATATTACCATCATGAAATTGAAAATATCCGCATGCATAGAAACGAAACTGTAAATGATTTTTATGATCGGCTTAATATCTTGGTTAGTGGAGCCCGGCTCGCGCTGGAAGACTCGTATGGCGAGGACGCGGATAAGATGCTGCGCCCGATAAAGGATTGCGCACTAGAAGCATTTATTCGGGGCTTGCCGGACGAGATAGCCAGGGCCGTAGACGCGCGGGATCCGAAAACTCTAGAAGATGCGCTAAAACATGCGACGCGAGTCGAGACGCGAATGAGGTCTGGAGTAATACCGACCGGAGATACAAATAGATTATTTCTCTCAAGGCAGGATGAGTCTCGTTCAAATTCCCCTGTTCAAAGTAATACGCGTCAAAGCTTATTCACTTATCGCGATTCGCGATATCAAAATTTTGGAGACTCTCGTTCGCGAAGCCCGAGTCCAAACGCAACTGGAAATTCAGATTATTCAAAATTTCCTACAGGTATTCTTAAACCACCGAGAAGTAACACGGAATCGAGTAGATATCCAGATCATGGATATCCTGCTTATTCCCCGTATCCCTACATGCCTTACCCACCTTTTTATCAAATGCCTTATCCACCATACTATTCACCGTATCCACCGGATCCGCGTTTTCCGTCAAATTCGCCGTACGCACAAACTCCGACGGCTCCACAATTGGCACGGAGCACGAGTCCGATTCCCCAGTCGACGCAAATCACACACCAAAATTCAAATTTCCAAAATAGCTTCAGAAACTCGAATTCCGATTCGCGGAATTCCGTAGGATTTCGGGAACCCAGACCATATTCACCAAACCAAAATTCTTCATACAATTCAAACCAAAATCGATCGTATTCGCCGAGTCAAAATTCATCTGAACCACGAAACAATTCGGATTTAAACTCTCGAGTAACTCCTCGAACAGACGCGACGACGAGTTACCAAAATCCCGAGCGTCGCCCGACGGTAAGATTTCTGGAAAAGGATCAACAATATTAAATTTGGGTTGTAATGACGAATCGCCTGTTGTAAAATTAACCGCGGAACAATTACGATATAAAACTGCAACATTTTTGATTGATACGGGTGCTGACATAAATGTAATAAAATTAAACGCATTGCATGAGGATATAACAGTCGACGTACACGATTCTATTGAAATGAGAGGAATTACGCACGAAAGAATGGAAACATTAGGAACTACAATAGTATCAATTCTGGATCAACCTGTCCTATTTCATGTAGTAAGATCAAATTTTCCGATACATAGTGACGGCATTTTAGGAAAAGCTTATTTGAGACAAGAAAAAGCCGAAATTTCTTTTGCACACAATACAATAGTTACACAAAGTCAACCTATTCGACCGATCCATTTTATGGGTGAAACTCCTCCAGAGGAAGCACCCCCGAAAAATACTACGCCGCGTGTTTATCGTATTAATAGTCGTACCCGACAAGCAATCGCCATAGATGCCATCGATTGTAATTTGAAAGAAGGATATTTACCACTGATTAAAACAATAGATGGAATTTATATTGGAGAAGCGCTGGTAAAAGTTAAAAACAACGTGTGCCATGTTCTCGCAATAAATACCTTGGATAAAGATATTGAAATAGAAATACCGCCTCAAGAAATTTTACCATTTGAATATCATAACTTTCCTGAAGAACGCGAATATTTCGATTCTGACTCTGAACTGCAGGAGTCATCGGTATCGACGGACCGAGTAACCAGAATTTTATCAAAATTGCGTTTAGATCATTTAAATGATGAAGAAAAAGAACATGTAATTAAATTAATCGAGGAATTTCCTGAACGATTTCGTCTACCAGGTGACAAATTAGAATCCACTCCTTTAATACGACATCGAATACCCACAATAGATGACTTGCCCATTAACACTAGGCAATATCGGTTTCCACGAGTCCATCAAGAAGAAATAGCTCGTCAAATTTCTAATAAATTGGCAGATAAAATTATTGCACTTTCAAATTCTCCGTACAATTCACCAATCTGGATAGTACCAAAGAAACCTGATTCCGAAGGAAATCCAATGTGGAGAATAGTAATCGATTTTCGATATCTTAACGAAAAAACAATTGGTGATGCATATCCCCTTCCTAATATCACTGAAATTTTAGATCACTTAGGCGAAGCGAAATACTTTTCCACCTTTGATCTCGCTAGTGGATTCCAACAAATTGAAATGGATCCGCGAGACCGTGCTAAAACAGCCTTTACTACACCTAATGGTCATTATGAGTATATTCGTATGCCCGAAGGGCTTAAGAATGCTCCCGCGACGTTTCAACGGCTGATGGATCAGGTATTGCGCGGATTACAGGGTGTGGAAGTATTTGTCTACCTCGATGACATTGTTGTTTACGCGAAAAATTTGGAAGAACACGAAAAGAAAGTCCGACGTCTGTTTACGCGATTAAATGATGCAAAATTAACCCTTCAGCCAGATAAATGTGAATTTTTGAGAACCGAAGTCACATATTTAGGCCATATTATTAGTCGCTCTGGAGTAACACCAGATCCAAAGAAAATAATTGCGGTAAGACATTTTCCTCGTCCTAAAAACCAAAAAAATGTACGACAATTTCTTGGACTAGCCGGTTATTATCGCCGATTCATCAAAGATTTTGCAGCAAAAGCGAAGCCTTTAACCGAATTATTAAAAAAGAATGCTAAATTTGTATGGGGTAGAGAACATAAAAATAGCTTCAAAATTCTACGTAAAGCTTTGTGCAAGAGTCCCATATTGCAATATCCCGATTTCAATAAACCGTTCACATTAACTACGGATGCATCTGACTACGCAATAGGCGCCGTACTTAGCCAAAACGTAGACGGACACGATTTGCCGGTAGCTTTCCTTTCGAGAAATTTAACGAAGCCGGAACAAAATTATTTTACCACAGAAAAGGAATGTCTAGCAGTTCTTTTTGCAATATTACATTTCCGACCATACCTTTACGGAAGAAAATTTACTTTGGTTAGTGATCACGAGCCTTTAAAATGGATAGATTCGATAAAAGATCCAGGACAACGATTAGTACGTTGGAGATTAAAATTGCATGATTACGAATACGAATTTGTACATAAACCTGGACGTCTAAATTCCAATGCGGACGCTCTGTCTCGAAATCCGGTAACAGAAATTAATACTAGTTCTGATTCCAGTTCAAAAGATACATCCGATAGCGACTCGGAATGCAATACTAAGATTTCCAAAGTTATGCCTATTAAAAAACCTCCCGTGGATAAAAGATTACCAACGCCAAGCACTTCTAGATCCGTATCTTCAAAATCAAAATCTGTAGCTAAACCAATTGTTAAGAAAAGTAAACGTACATTTCCATTAGATAAAAGTGCCATTGCAACAAGAACGCGTTCCGCAGTTCAACCTGCCGAATCTAGAACTCCCATTAATTACGCGGAATTAACTACTACCGAATCTTCACAAAATTCCGAAGAAGAACTGCCTACCGAGGTGGTCGATCCGCCGGTATTCCGAGGACGAAAAAGCGTGTTACCTAATCTCAAATCGCCGATATTGGTTCAAGAATTTCAACGCACCCTTTCTAAAGAAGTACAATCTGAAGACCAGTCCGAGGTTTTGGACACTACAGAGGATGAAGCTGCCGCGGCTCCAACACCTGCCGAAAGCATAACGATAGAGGTTGCACCTCCATCCAATGATAGTGACGATAACGAGATCCACCTCGACACTACTCAACCCATTAGGCTACAGGAACTTCAGGAATCTTTTAACCGTTTCGAAAAATCGTTGCAAGAGCATAGCGATATTCTTCAAAACTCATCCGATGAATCAGAACTGGATGCAGAAAATTCATTCCGGGAAGAATTGGACAAACGCGCAGAAGACTTGTGGGCTCAATATAAATCGCGAGGACAAGATAGTGCTGGAACAAGCGTCGAGGTAGCACCTTCGAGATCCGAAATAGGGAGACCTCCTTTGGAATCCATACAAGAAGAAGAAGAAGAACCAAACAATGCCTCAAGATTCGACAATACGCTAATTCACCGTCCACCGCGCAGATCCATGATACCAACCCCGTTACCATCCAATAGACCGCTTGCATTATCCACACCTTATTCACAATCCATTTATTCAAAACCAAGAACAACAGTTTCTGATCCACCTTCCACCCCCAAACGTGCACCTGCTCCTGAATCAATGGACTACAGTAAAATTGACCAGTATCAACCAGGAATTCAAATAACAGAAAGTATACTTCCCGACGTATTAACGTCACCGACTTTCTCCAGGAACACACGCGAAGAGAATATTAAATTTACTCGAAACAATTTAACAAACATTCGCGAAAATTATGTTCATTTCATTTCTTCCGATGTGGAATTGGTAACTCCGATAAGTCGTTTGCTCGCAGACATAGGAGCTATAAGCATAGAGCATCTGCGGAATTCGAAGCCAAAAGAAGGCCAAGTACTCGTTACGCCGCGAGGTAAATACAAAATTTTCAGTGTAGTAATCAAAGAAAGGTATTATGATGATACCTCTGTCGCAAAATTAGGTAATGCTTTGAAAAATTTAAAACTTACACTTTTACAATCAGGCATAAAGTCCTTTAGAATTTCGAAATCCGGTGAATTTACAGATACACTTCCGCAGGGTACACTAGCTGGTATCTTATCAAATATTTTTGCGGATAGCGATATCAAAATAACATTGTGCACCGGAAACGTACAGGTACCGCCCGAAGAACTCCGTCCGAAAATCATTTCGGAATTACATGAAAGTTTAATAGGAGGGCATAAGGGCGTAACAAAAACATATCAAAGAATTCGGGAAAGATTTTATTGGCCATCGATGCGTAACGATATTCAAAATTTCATTAGAACATGCAATAGTTGTCAGGGAAATAAACTTGTTAGGACAAAAACTCGCGAACCGATGCTCATAACCGATACACCATTAAAACCGTTCGATAAAATATCATTAGATACTGTGGGACCTCTTCCATTGACTCCTAGCGGGAATCGGCACATTTTGACTATGCAGGATAATCTTACGAAATACTGCATTGCAGTTCCTGTACCGGATATAAAAGCAGAAACTGTAGCTCATGCGCTGGTCACGCATCTGGTTTTGCAATATGGGACTCCACGCGCAATTTTAACTGATCAAGGCACTAGTTTCATTAATAAAGTGTTAAAAGAATTAGCGAAAGTTTTCAAAATTAATCATGTAACTACCTCTGGGTATCGTCCACAAACAAATGGTGCTTTGGAACGTAGCCATATAGTCTTGACTGAATATATAAAACATTATCTAAATGACTTTGATGATTGGGATAAAATAGTACCATTTGCAATATTTTCGTATAACACATCCGTTCACGAGGCAACAAATTTCACTCCACACGAATTAGTATTTGGCGAAATAGCACGCTGTCCTAGTGCATTCCCTACAGACGAGACTTTATTGACGTATAACGGTTATCTTCAAAATTTATTAACTCGATTAACTGAGATGCAGACGTTGGCTGCACAAAATTTGATATCGGCTAAACATAAGTCAAAATTACAGTACGATGAAAAAGCGCGACCCTTTCAGGGTAAAATTGGCGACATGGCACGCGTTTTGGTAGAAGTCAGAAAAGGAAAATTTGGCAGTCGATATCACGGCCCTTATAAAATTGTTGGAATTTTAGAAAAGAATAATATTATACTACAAAAGAAATCTGGCGAACGATTTGTAAAGCATGCTGATAAACTATTACTACACCACCAAAATGATTAGGCCTCAGTTTCCGATCTAATCGTAGAATAGAGTTAAATTAAATTAAGAAAATTGGTAACTCTTCTCTCTGTGATGACCTGGATCACGCTAACCTCCGCAAACCATCGGGGAACACATGAAACATCAAGAGTTCATTCGTTCTGGGATTGTATTTAAAAAAAAAAAAAAAAAAAAAAATTTGCTCATTGCAAGACTGATACGATACTTCTCGATACTCGTAATTTGGAGGAGGAGAATGCGCCTACTATACAATCACGCCTGTTCGTTATTGGATCAACCTACTACCATCTTCCACTGATACACCGTGTCGAAGGATCTACCGAGTCGCTCTTCAGTTGTCATGAAGCCGAACACCGCTCCAGTAACATACATCCTGCCGGAGTATGACCTATGGACTGTGAATTGCGACCTACGGATTGCTGAGTTCTGCAGGATAGTATCAATCACCGCTTTCTATTGGGTATTTTGTATGCGATGTGCCGTTATTATAAGATACATTGTTTTAGATGACGAATTGGTTGCCACGAATTTATGGTCACGGCTGTTGACCCTGGTTGCGAAAAAACTGTACAGCACTGGAAGGATAGAGTGTGACAGCATTTTCCGCTTATCCATGGCCTTTCAGGAGCTGGCAGTACCTGCGGGTCAATTCCTTGAGGAACCTCTCAATTGGACGCTGCGTGAATTGTAGCGGCACCATACTGGGGACATTTTTGGCGGCCAATCCGAACCTACAGAGTTTTGGCGTTAAGAGCACCGATTTTCCTACATCCGAAAAACTCCACCACAATAGATTGCAGAGCCTGACGAACATCAGACTGTCCAGATGGAATTCATGTCGTGAGTCCTGGAGCTAAATGCTGCGGATGGGTGGACAATGAACGAATCCATCGAGGAGATCAACGTCTAAAACCCATCATCATACTTAACATCGCCGGGTGTACCAACGTGCGAGAAGTTCGTGGTGAATGCACTAAGTGTATGGAACATAGTGCGACATTATAAACGAGTTGTTGTACTCGGACGTCGGTGCTCGATTCCTTAAGGACATGTCGTTTCTCGGGGAATTGACTTGTAGGAACAGTCGGGGTGAATGTTTGTGGTCTCGTTAGAAATTGTTAAAAAAAAAAAAAAAAAAAAAAAAATAGCAATAGTGAATCTTGAGGGCTGCGTGCATATAGGAAGCCCTTTTGTGAAATGCGTATATTTCGCCCTGCGCGGCGATCCTCACTACCACCGAACCCAAATCCGTGTCGGCGGAACGAGCGCGATGCCTCGTAAGCGTGACAGGCAGCTACTCCATGTTTTTATAAATTATACCCGGCACTCCAAATGTCCTTATGACTAGTTATCATCGGGGACGATGATTTCAAGGGGGGGAGAGTGTTACGTGCCGGCTATTTTTCGAAATTCATTTCTAAATCTTTGCGATATCCTCATTGTAGTCAGTTCACAGATGTCGACGATTGATTCAACCATCACGTGTTATGGGAGTTTCCCTCGATCAGTTGTCAATGATCTGTAAACCGAATTATTATAATTCATTACGCCACTGCATTTTCCCATGCAAAAATCTCGACACTGCAGAACGTTCTTGGAACGCCGGATGCGATAACATTCTGAAAACCTAAGCACTGTGAGGCTGGGAACGGTCCGAGGCGACGACGGTTAGGCCCGTGTGCACGAGGTGCAAAGTCAGCAATTTTGGCGCTCTTTGTGCAAAGGCCCGAGTGCTCGGGCCTACCCTGCGAACGCTCGGGGCAGTCGGCTGACAAGTCGCATAGTGCGTGGCCGATCTGTCCGAGGGACATAACTATTCATTGAAATAGTCTTTGAGCCGGAGTTCCAGTGCATCCCAGTGATCGTGGAAGGACTCAGTCCCCGTAGAGACTTATATATTTTTGCGTTTTTACCATTTTAAATTATAATCAAAAATTACCATTTTACGGCAGTCGCCTGTTAAGTCGCATAGTGCGCTGACGTTCTGTCCGAGGGACATTACTATTTGTTAAATAGTCTTTGAGCCGGAGTTCCCGTGTGTCTTATAGTGCGTGGAAGGACTCAGTCCCCGTAGAGACTCGATTTTTATACGTTTTTCCATTTTTAATACCGTACCTTAAAATATAATTATTATAAACTATACTAACACCTAGTGCTAGTGTATCGTGCGACGTGTGCTGCGTTACAACATCCATAAGCAGCCCAGCGATACAGATCACAGAGAGACAGAGAGACAGAGAGAGAGAGAGAGTAAGCGACACTTTAAAATTTATACAGTTTCTACCCTACATTGGTGAGCCCGTTTTGTTATGATATTGTACGGAAGCAGCAGCTGATTCAACCACCTAGTGGGTTATGGGTTATCCCTCGATTAGCTGTTACCTTCCCTTCGGCGTGTGACGTGATACAAAACTTGTCTCGCTTCGAGTGATATAAATTGCGACCAAGCTAATCATCCAAACAACTCGAATGAATGTACAAAATTAAGAACAAATGCGATTATTGATCCAACCACTTAGTGTTGTGGGGTTTCCCTCGATCAATTATTGTCGACTTCTTGTTTCCGTTCACATTCAATTCTGACTAAATTCAAACCTCACAAACAAGTCTAGGATTTTACACATTGTAATTGGACCTTTTTATATATAATTTGGCGTAACACAAATCCATGTAATTTTCCCCATTTTGTACCACCTTTCAAAAACTCCTTTATATATATATTTTTTGTAATACATGGTATATTATTCCTTAACTTGTCTAATTTTGTTTCGAACCAGTCTCCACCAAAATACCACATCCTGATTGGACAACCTGTACAGGTTGTAGACGAAAGCCGCGCCCCAAAGCAATCCTGATTTTTGCGTAATAATCACTGATTATGTTAAAATTATAACTTTTCCCTTTAAAATTCGTTAAGCGTTACTAGAGGAAATTAGACTCAACCGCTCGGTCTCTTTTGAAATTAACGCCCTCACGTAACACAAGGATAGCACGTAATGGAATATTAAAACTGCACTGGGAAAGAATTTCAGTGTTGCCGGCGACTGGGATTCCGCCTAAGTTCAGCAATAATGTTTTCGCATTCGCGTCCTGGACGCAGCGTCAAGAAATTCAAAATCGATTTTCTCGAAAATTAGGTGCGCTATCAAAAATAGTTACTGTTTCTTTTCGACTTGGAGCAAGTAAATAAATCGAGAAGAACGAATAACCTTTTTTTGATATCGCGCTTCATTAAATCGAGAATTTCTTGATGTTGCGTCCAGTCGCGTATACAGAGTCATCGTTTAATCCTGCAACCCGCGCGCGCGCGAACTTGTAAAATGGCAACACCGCCTCACGGACGCATTCCACTACATTCTACAACCATACAACGTCCCGGCGTCCGGAGAGCTGCTAGCAACCGCTGGACAGCAGTGATGCCCGAGCTTCGAGAATTTTGGGCTGGTCTCTTTCAAATTAACGTTGCAAAGAGCTATTCAGAATTTCCGGGCCCCAGTTGAAAAATTTGGGGCCTTTTTCGTATAACTTTTGGACTGTAAGAGATATCGGAATGCAATTTGCGCCGAAAAACAAGGAAAAATTATGCCGTCTTAATGATGGATAATTTAACATATTTTACGTTTACTTAATTTATCTTTTATCATACCATAATTGTTTAAAAAGCTGTAGGAAACTGTTTTTTTGATAATGTATTTAACGCTGTTTTTAAAATTCGTGGTGTTGATAAACAATTGGCTAGTTGTTTCTGTATCATTACATTCATAAATTGAGAAATTAAATTTTTATTCAATTATGTGTTAGTTCTGCAGACCTCAGAATCTATTGTTCTGGTTTTCTTTTTTATGATTTTATCCTAAATGCGGTGCATACCTAGATCAGACGTAAGGGGTAACTAATCCGACGTCTCTTTAATTGTAGCGTTGTTTGAATTTTTTTCTAGAATTTTTGTGTTTGAATGTTTTAGCTACTCAACGTCACGCCCATACCGGCTTCCATTAATGTCATTTTTTGGAACGATGGGCCATTCAGACGGGTACGAGATCAGTTGACATTATTTTCAAACCTCATTACAGTAATCTGGGGTGTGAGTGGTAAACCGATCATAAAAGCGGAGCGCGCGGCTTGATTACCTGGGCCGGAAAATTCCCAATACCTAGCTCTTTGCGACGCTAAAATTTTCGAAGCTCGGGCATCACTCTTGTCCAGCGGTCGCAGGCAGCACTGCGCTGGGCCGGTGCATGGTTGTAGTGGAATGCGTCCGTGAGGCGGTGTTGCTATTTTACAAGTTCGCGCGCGCGCGGGTTGCAGGATTAAACGATGACCCTGTATAGGAAAACCTACCACCTTTGGGGTGTTTAGAATTTGGAGCCTACGATGCAGTTCCTTAATTATCGCAAGATCCGTATACCTACTTTTCAAACGTCACGAGGATTAACAAATTTAATCGCAGAGCATTGGGTTCCTCTATCACGAAGGCGACCTATCTTTCCTTCCTTTTCGATTAAATAGTTTCTCGCTTCTCTGATCGCGAGAGCAGCTGGTGGAGAAAACTTTTCTAACTTCGAATAAACTTTCGACCATAAAAGTTTGTCCCCACCGCGGCTGGACATCAAGTTTCGACATTTTATGGTTTCAACTGTTTAGTACCTTTTTGTATCGACTGTCGGAATGAAATAAAGAGAAGTAGGAGAAATTGTGTTAAATCAGTTAAATATCGACAGGACATTCCCTGATTAACTACACGCAGCAAATGCAATGAAAATTATGCGCACGCTAACTGCGGAATTCTGAAATTGGGTAATATTAAATTAATCTCTGCTTTAATGGTATTATTATTATTAACGAGAAAACCCTTTGGGTTTAGATCTCGTTAGTTTGGAGACTGAGCCAGGATAACATTTCCTGACCCGTACTTCAAAATTGCCTAGATTCGTACGCATTTGTCAAAGTGGCAGGGCGGACGGGGAATACGTAGCTGTAATACATGATGCGACGCGTTTCCCGCGCTCTCAGCGAATCACTATAATTTTCAGCTGCCTCGATCGATGGACGCACTGTGTAATCTTAACGGCCGACCGATATACGGGGAGCCACTTCTCTGCGAGGACAACATGAAATTTTCGAGATTACTTACAGCATTCTTTGTTTTCGCGCGTTCAACCTTCACAACCACTGATCATGAAAAATGCAGCGAAATACGTAACAATGATAATCTTCCACTCTCGTAAATAATGCGTCTCAATAAGTGTACTAACCAGAGTAGACTAAATCCACAAAAATGTCAAGTTATAGAAAGGTAACGTATCGCGCAAAAAAATCGTATATATTAATCGCGATAATGGAGCTACTTAGGGGGCGTCCTTAAATTACGTAAGGCTTTTTGGGAGGGGAGTGGGTCGCAAATTTCTTACTTTTCTTTCCAGGGGGGGGGAGGGGAAATTTAGGGGGGTCTAGTTTTCAATAAATACCTACAAATTCTATAATTAATGTTTCAGAAAAGTAATTTTAGTTATTCCTAAACCGAATTAAATGAATTATATAAACCTTTACAAATAATTTGAATAACCGAATAAATGCGATGTAAAAAAATATTGCTTAAGGACGGGGAGAGGGGGTTGGAATATAAAATCTTATACTGGGGGGAATGGGGGGGGGGGGCAAGAAACCGCAAAAATTGCATTTACGTAATTTAAGAATGGCCCCTTAATAGCTACAAGAGTATAAAACTCTCTTTAGTCGCCAAGATTCTCTACCCCGTAATAGGTATATTATAACGATAAATCTCAGGGTTCTACTTCTACGAAACCTTCCTCGTCATTTTCAAAGCAACTCTCACTTATTCCACATTAACAGATCGAGAATCGTTCTCTCGATACCTATCGAACGTGTCGCGTTCGATTATCTCCACCACGATTTGCCCGTCTCTGCACACGTGGTCCTCGAAGGTCGGGTAACTCTCAACGATGTTTGACGTAAATACCCCTTCAGGAGCACGAGCCTTAGTAAATCGATATCCCGAAGGAACGCTGGAGGAAACTGTCCCGTGGAATTTTCTCTAGGGGATGCTTGCTCTCTGCTGGGAGCGAAAGTTGTCCGACGCCGGAAGGATCATCTCGATCACCTCGAGGGCATCTCCCGTTTTATACACCTCCTAACAAACGTAAAATGCAAGCCCCTCGGGCTGCCTTTGTCGTGGGTTTCTCACTTTCCGCTAAATACACACCCAACACGTTTCCCGTTTCAATCTGTGCCCACGCTTTCTTCGTGCCACGTTCGTCCGCGGTTTTCCACGAAAATTACACAGGCCGAGGTGTGTAATATGAGAAGTAATATGAGAGTAGGTATGATATTATATCCGCTAACGAAGTCACAGATTTTCTTTCGCGTAAAACGAGTAGGTATATATTCGTCTAACTCTACAAACTCCGTATTACCTACCTTTTGATTTTGTATATAAATAGGTAAGTAATCGTAAGTAGCTTCACTTCCCGGCCTCGCCAGGAATTTCTACTCTGAGTTTTTTTTCTGAAAGTAGTCACATTCATCCGGAGTAGCTAAGCATAATGAGCCGAGGCGCATTTCGTTACCCCAGAGTTTACCGTTCGTAAAAGTTTTTAGGCGAACACGCAAACATATATTACATAGGTACCACAACTTTCTGCGTTATAGTATTTGCGCGTAGATCTTAACACTCCTCATCCTCCAGATTGAGTTGAGTTCTAACCAGTGAACTCCTGGAGAGGAATATACATTTGAATGAACAAGATGAGAAATGCTTTCGGTAAACAAAATGCCCCATGAAAGAAGAAATTCATCTCGGGAGAGCAGCGAATGTTTTCGAACATAACACAAGGTGTTCTTCTACAAGTAAGTTGATTTTAATGACGATGTTCTGGCTTCGAATGGAGATTTCGGGATCGGCCTGATCCCGTGTATCTTGGCGATGTTTCTTCAACGACCACAGAGAAACTAGTTCCCGCGGCTGCATCTCCGGCCCCGTTCCTAATAAAATTCTCGCGTGTTTTTCTTGCCACGGCGGGCACGTACGTATGTATAGAAGAAACCGCGAGGAATCCCGTCTCGCAATTTATTGCTCCCGCAGGAATCGCGCGGCCATCGATTTGCCCTACACTCGATGCTTTTTTCACGGCAGACACGACCGGCCTTCTGCAACACTTTCGAGATTGCGCGACGCTCGATCGGTATCCAATTCCTACTCGCGCGAACAAGCGATTGCGATTATTCCGGGGAAACGCAATAACCTATCGATGGAAATGACCAGAATGCTCCCCTATTTGTATAGAGTTCGATAGAGTTGCTGAAAATTCCTACTTACAATTAGTGTAGAAAAAGAAAGAAAAAGAAATAATTTTTGAAAACATTAGTCATCGACCCAAAATTTTCGTATATTTTTTATCATTATTTTTTATATTGTATCTAAAAAGTGTCTGCCGCCCTTTCGGTGAGTATATCATCGGATATTTTAATTTAAAAGACTCCAGACAATTAATTCAATATGGCCACTCACATATGAATTATTGCTAATTTGTAACATGAAAAAAAGTGATTTGTTTTCAAACCTGTATGTTTAGTAAGTTCAGCTGTCACTATTTATCGGTATTAGGGAAAATGGATAGACATTTTATTTTAGAATGAAAATATATGCTATGCTATTATTGTCGATGAAAAAGAGAAACTTACCGCAAGCAGTTTACTATTTTTGTAAATTTCTTTCGCCGAAAATTTGCCACCCTAGGCTGCACAGCCTAGTTAGCCTACATACAAATCCGCCCCCCGATTCAAATGCAAATGTTCTCACTGGCAACAAACAGGCGCTGATGATGAAGCTTTCCTCAGTTTTTGCATTCTTCCGTCATATCACTTCGATCGATCCCCGCAGTCGGGGTTTTAAATCCTCGACGACACTTGCCATAGCGAGAGTACATCTAAAAAAAAACGCGAGGAGAAGAAACGACGCGGTTCGACCCGGGGGCTAAGCCCAAGCCATATCTCTCCGTCGAGGAACCCCTTTCGTTAGAAAAAGTGCCTACGAACCCCCTCGATATCGCGTCACGCCCGTTTCCCCGGCTTTTTGTCCGCCCACTTTCACTCGACTCGCGGGCGAAACCGAAATACGAGGGCTGCACGTGTCCAGAAGCTCCCCCTGACTCGTTCAGCTTCTTCTTACGTAGGCTATCTTAACGCGACATCCTTCGCGGCTGGAGATTCCATTCTATGGAAATATCGTGAGCTCTATCCATCCTACGTAAGATAGAATTGTATTCCACTGACCTCGAAAAGTATTCCAAGGCTCGTGTGTTCCTTGATAGAGTATAGGGTAATTGTGGGAGAGATGCCGCACTCGGGGAGACGCCGCACTATCGGTATTTCAAGGATATCGGTAATAAAACACATCATTGCCGATTTTATTTGTTTAAGGCTGTTCATTTGGGTTAGTTTGTCAAGCCAGAGCGTGTTTCCTGTATTATTGTTAAAGATTTTGCTGTTTTTCGAGGTAAGCCTAGCGTACTTTGCCTGAAAAGTTATACGTCGCGTTTATTTTTACTAATATAGTAGCTAAAAATTCATAGTTTTTCTTGATACAACATTTGTAATACGTTAAGGGGACCATGTAGAATATTTCCTTGACAGAATGGGTTACTTTCGACTTAGCATGTGGAAATACGAAAGTGCGGCGTCTCTCCCAGGCATTTCGGATAGACGCCGCACTTTTATTTGGGATAGATGACGCACTTTGATACTGTACTGTTTCGGAAACTAAGATTTAAATGATGTTTTTAATGTTTAAAATACCGCAAAAGTTTTTTCAAATAGCTAACGTGGTATCTCAAGGCAAATTATTTATTTTTAAATGAATAATCTTATAATCGAAATATATTTGTGAACTATGTACTCTTTTTTCACATTTTTTTTTATTTTAATCTCAAGATGCCAACTGAATATAAAAAAAAATTCGGAAAGCAGATATAATATCTGTTCCTACTGTACCCATTTAATTTTCCAATTTTATAATTGTATAAAGTAAAAATGTTTCATTTTACTTTGTTTTTATTATTTTTTTTATATAAAAAGTTAGAAGTAACAAGTTTAAATCGAAAATTAAACGTGTTTCGAAATGCGGCACCACTCCCGCATGTGCGGCGTCTCTCCTACCAAAGGATGCTTTTAGTTTCAATTTTTTTAAGGGTGACAAATATTAAAATTTTGATTTTCTTTAATGCTAGTAGAATCACAAGATGTTGAACTAATAAGATATATCCTTGGAAAACATTTTCATTGCAAAATTTAGACACGGTGACAATTTTGCGTAACGTGCGGCAACTCTCCCACAATTACCCTAAGGCGCGGCGAGTAAAGAGTATTCTGCATCAATGTCCTAAAACGGCGTTACCTCGAACGTGCAACCAATACAAATATCTACATGTTTCAGTGTAAGTATATATGTCGTTGTTGTTGTCGCGCTACTAAGGTCGAGGTACTTCTTTTTCATCGATAAACACTTTTAGATGCTTTAGATGCAACAACTAAGAAATAAGTTTAACACTTCAGAATGTTACCCGAAAATTTCACGAAACCGCGTTTGCAACTGAACTGATGTCCCATGATTTCGTCTCGATTTCGTTTGATACTCGACACAAATCTCAGCCACATGTACCGCGATCTGTATCGATCCACATGTAGATCTCAACATGTATGGAGATATTCATGTAGATCGATACTTCGCTTCAATTTGCAAAGAAATTTTGGGTCACCAAGGGTAACAGGCTCGCTCATCCTCGGATGGCCTTACCATCGCGCTACCTCGTAAAACTAAGGAAAACGGGAGACTTATTATGCTCGGAGCTCGACCCCGCTTTAGTATTACAGGATTAGACGCGTATTTCGAGAAAATTCCGAGAAAGCTTCAGACGCAAATTCGATGGTACCAAGTTCCAGAGTTATTCCTTGATGGGACGGATATTTGTTTCGTGGAAGAAGATCAGCTCTCAAATCATCATTAAAATTACGGTCTCGCAGAGCAGTAGATATCGCGAAAACTACTGTAGTGGTAGATCGGAGCTGCTTGCTTTCCGTCGAGCGTAATGCCTGTCAATTGCATAAAATTGAATAGGAAGTGGCTAGAAATCAATTACGCCGAGAGGGAAAGAGAAGAGTTTTCTCTGAAATAGTCACCACGTGCAATCTTTATCGCGTGTTTAATAGCACCTATGCGTCCCCTCGCAACCTCCAAGGCGACCCACTCGTCCGCGCGTTGATAACGCAATTTACATGCTAGTCCACCCCCGGTGAAGAAAGCCGAGGGAATACCCCAGGGTATCGCTGTTTATCTCCAAGGATTCGGTATTTTTTTCTTTCCACGTGATATCAAACGTCGGCAGTCCCTTCGACCGCGGAACCTACTATCGTCTCGGTGTACCGATGCTGGATCGGCACCAGGAAGAAAGCGAACAAACGGCCATATTCGAACGTATTGTTACGTTTTGGGCAAGGCATAACCCGCATTTACTGAACAACAACAATAACAGAACATTAACTAGGGGGGTAACAAGGCCAATACAGGAACGGGTAACGAATACAATCAGTAAGCGTAATAGGATATCGAGACGTCTGCTGGCAATGGCGGCTGACTATCGAATGACAGCTTGACAGGCGATCGTCCCGATCGCCTTCTTCTCGCTGTCTCTTGTCTTCGTCGCGAGCACCAGCGGGCCATGAATCTTCTACATAGGGTGCTCGCAACAGTATCTATTCGTGATCGGTCTCTCGGTTCACGGAGCACGCGGGACATATAAATTACATATCTTAGGTCCATTTATGGATAAGATTTGACATCTTTGATGTCAAATGGGCAGCAGATTCCAAAAATAGGTTACTGTTCCGCCGTGGCGGTGTAAAAATATGTTGGTCGTCTAACGTAAGAACGATTTGCAAGCTCGAGGGTGCAGAGATTCGCTGGTACGAGGGAAATCCTTCGTTTCCGCGGATGTGTTCTCGTTTTAGCGTCGCTCTTTATTGCCGGCAACCATTTCGCCGTTCGCGAAAAAAACTCTTAAATCTTTATGGCCCGGGCCGAAGCGCGGGAACCAAATGAGATCAGAGAGGCTTCTTCCGCTTGGCCACGTAGGTCGCTAGAAGTGCAATCTTGAAATACCAACCGGCCGGTTCATCGACCCAGCAAAAAGTATCGTGGTAATTTACAATCGATGGCTGAAGGCACGAATGGAATGTACCTAAGCATGGAAGAACAGTGGGACGCGAAAGAAACGGATGGAGGAAGGTGTGGCGTGTATCGTCGTTGTTTCGATGAAATATTTCTTCTTCGATCCAAATCCAAATGTTTCCATTCCCTGGACTCTGCATATGTTACACGAACCTTGTGTTATCCTAGCTTCCGAGTCAGCGATTCTGATTTATTTTTTTTTTTGAGAAATATCTTCTCGAGCTTCGTTCTGTGCGCTACCATCCTCGCTCCTGCTCCAAAGCAACTCAGAAATCCACTGCAACGGGTTATTCAAGCACACCTCCCGTTCCACGCGAGATCAATTTTAGTTCGTTTCTGTTTCGTCACAGAGTTAGACTTAATCCAATTATCTTAAGTAGTAGTACATATTCCAGCTCAGATCGGATTCAGAGTAGTAATCTCAGCAATATCGTACGTTTTACAACAAACGGCGAACAGATAACGATTTCGAAAAGCTTTTTGATTTCGTCGATGACTAATCTGATTAAAGAATCCCATCTTTGTAGAACAAAGGATGAAAGGGTACTCGCAGAATTTAGGATCTTGCAGCACGAGCGGTGCAACTCCATCTTTACCAACTTCAAGGAAATTAGAAAAAACTGTTTATAAAATTATTGCTTCGACGTAACATTAAAAGAGAACACTAATTGTAAAATATATATCGTAAGTCCGGGAGAGTTTGACCAATTTTTTGGTTCAAAGAAATCGTAGCATCCTTGTTTTTCACATTTTTGTCGGTTTGCGCACATTACTTAAAACAAAGCCCAAGCAATTTAGGGTATATATAAATTATAGCGTGCGATAATTTCAAATATTTATTTTCATTTTCAACGAAAAACATTGGCACCTCAACTGGTCGGTCTTACCCGCATGTCGGGGTTAGACCGTCCACCCACCACTACGGGTGAGACGGACCTTTGAAAAATAACAAAAAGCGTAGGCTTTGTCACGTCTTGAATTGCCGGAACGTTCAGGACGAGAAGGGGAGTTTCTTGCCCCGTCGGCCTCCGACGCACCGTAAACCCTATGCGGGGCGGGTGGATCGGCGTTGGAGGATCGAGGAGGAAAAGAAGAGGTGTATTTCGTCTTGGGACCGCCAGCCAGACTCATCAGTAGGGCTATAGCTGACGGCCCCTGCCCTAGACACACACGGGGACACAGAGGATATGATTTGGAACTTGTATATATACGAATGATATTGAGAGTTAGGACAAAGAGGAGATATAATAAGAGGCGTCACTCCGGGCGGAACCTTTGAAGTCCTTACTTGACCTTGGCATTTAAATTGGTTGTCTATTCGAGCGGGATATTCAAATCGACAAAATGTACCTTAATGCAATTGGCTGATTATTGCCGAAGTTTACCGATCATTGCCGAATGGGGCCGAATGGGCATTTAAATTGGTTGTCTAGTGATTTCCCTAGGTTATTTCTGTCTTTGTCGAGTGACGCCTCTTATTATATCTCCTCTTTGGTTATGACTAGCGGGAAAGATTAGAGACCTCTGGTGGCGCTCGTCGACACTAAGTCGCGATACCGTGGTGGGGCCAGGACGTCACACTTATAAAAAGTATAATACACGTGTAAATTAATTGATATTTTATATCTTCTTTAGTTTTCCACATAAATCACAAAAATTCTCGTATTTGGAGCATCTATCACGAAACCAACGGCTGCAGCGCATTTTATTTAAGCCAATCGTCGCTTTTCGAGGTTTCAAAATAGTTTTCTCCGCATTCCACGCATTCATTTTCGTCCCACCCTTTTAACGACATATCGCTATCTTGTAGAAGGAAATTTTTCGCACCCTGAATCTAAATATGGGTTTACAATAAGAGAGACACATGTAGGTAGTGGTGTATAGAAAACGTTTCGATGTCAATTACCAGAATAAGAAATAAAAAATACGAGCATGCTATGTCTCCTTCGACGTCCTACAACTTTCGTTTGAAAGAAGTTTTCGTACCATTCATATTTTTCCAGATAGTTGCACTTTTTCAGATAAAACGGACACACTGTACATTTAACTACTTAATATGTGGTCGGACTGTCCCGCATTAATGTTGTTGGACCATCCCATAATCAAGGGAGTGATCGACCACCTTGTCAAAATAAATGAAAAAGGAATACATACGTATTATCGTTGGGATGACAAACTGTAGTCTCATGCATATTATATCCCCCAATATCGGAATAGTATAAATAAACATACCTGTCTTTCGCAAATATCACCAGCATTTTAACTTGGTCTAAAAACTTTCAGACTCGCATAAAGTCTTAAGTGTTTCCTATAATTTAAATGTGGATTTGTAACAATGGTCAATGCAATATAAACAACAAGCGCATTCGTTTCTTTTGTGTTGACACGATGACACACAGTGCCTTAACTTGCGTCAGTCTTGAAATATCAACACTGGCCGGACTCTCCCGGTGGTCGAACTCTCCCGGAATTACCCTATTTTCACACAATAAGTAGTAATTATTGGGGCGATACGTTTTTATTTCTATTTTTGGCAAAAAATTATTTTATAATAAAAATACAATAATATATTAGACGCACGTGCTCCGAACGATGGAGATTTTTTTTACATATATTAGGGTAGACCGGGGGCAATAGTAACAGGAGGTCGATTGTAACACGTTAAATATCTCAGAACATATGATAGATATTAACACAAGTTTTGAATATATGATGAAGAATGACATTTGGAATACACACATCCATGTTCTAGCAGTATAGATACACAATAGACATGTATGTATACTGATGCTGCTGAAATACTAAAGATAAAAGTAGAATATAAAGAGAAGCAAGAGAAAAGAATGAAGAAAAATAAGGGGCAGAAAGCAAAGAATTCTTTTAATAGCTGTAACAATTATGTGAATAATGAGTCTAGTGACAAAAAAGGTAAAGAATATTATTGTCTGATGTGCATGGAATCCTATAGCACAAGCAAACCACACGAAAAATTGGTCCAATGTACTGTGTGTAAGGATTGGGCACATGAAGCATGCACCGGCTACAACATGTTTTATATTTGCCACAATTGTGATGCTGAATAATAGGTTACAATTTTTACTTTTTTCAGTCATTATTATAATTTAAAATCAATAAATATATTAATTTTGTAAAGTTAAAGTTGTGTTACTATCGACCCCATGCAGTGTTACAACCGACCCGGAGTCGGGGACGGTTGTAACACTTTGTCCGCTTCTCATTTTTTATTAATAACCTGGATATTACTTAACAAACAGCGAATCTGTTGTGGCTCAATAAGTGTCAGATAAGTAAGTAACATTTTCATATAAAAAACTTTTGTTGTAACTTTAATAGTTTTTGCATAATCGTATTCCAAAGTCAAAGTGTTACTACTGCCCCCGGCCTACCCTACACATAACTCAAAAACTGTCAAAAATAGAGCTGCACCCCTCTTTCTGCAAGGTCCTCAATTTATAATAATGTAGGGCTAAAGGACTTTAGAACGCGTCGTTTCCCAGACAAAGTGCGACGGGCTGAAACATGTACAGATCATCGCCGCGATTTCATAAAAACGAGGACGTTCCTCCCTCGAACTTCGTGTTTGCTCGGACAAAAATATGGCTTTCCACTAGATCGCAAACATGACGTTGAATTAATTTAACTTTAAACGGAGCTGTTCGGGTCGCCAGTGAAGAAGTTCACGAGCTTCAAAACACACAGTTACTCACAAATGTATCTGTCCACCCTATACGTGCCATATTTTACATATTAAATCGACTCGAAAGTAAGAATTCGCCATTCTAATTCACGATAATATGAACCTTGATTAATATATTTTCTCTCGGGTGCATTCAATGGAAAATTTGGATACAGTTTATTTAAAAAATGTATCAGTATCCGTGAATTTAACATTACTTAACACTAGCCCTACCGACAATTAATGTAGATATGTACACCTATTTCTACTCGACCAGTCAACATAACTGTTTATTTATAAAATGCGTTATGCAAAATAATAAACCTTTCATATTCATATTTTTTTAATCTTTATATTGTTAAAAAACATATAGTACATACTTATACCACTTACAATTAGAAATACACTTTTTTTTCATACTTAAAGATGGCAAATTTATTACCAAATTTAAAACCAGTCACTTCGATTGCTTTGCTAAATAGTTAGGTACTGTTAAATAACCAAACTATGTTACATTTATGGGGTGGGCGGGTACTGTTGTTTGTAACTATATTCAATCGAAGCTAAAATTCATCAAAAGAATAAAATCCATCCTTAACGATAGAACCGTGCTCACGATTCATTTAGCCTTTAAAGCATTGAAGGCACGACAGAAATGACTTTCACAGAAGTGCCCCCACGAAATGGTTGAACCTCTGCAGAATTCGCACAGCACTCATGGCACCGAAGCTCATGCGCACAAAGCAATATTAACCCATTAGAGCAGAAACCCGTTAATCGCCAAAGGACTTGAATATGGAAACCTGTTCTAATTCCAATCGTGTCCCAGCGCCTGACTTTCGCGCGTCTTCGGATCGGGATTGCGTTAAATGAGGAGCCTGTGAAGGGGGCGTTCGCGTCTAACACGGAATCTCCCCGGATCAAATACTTTCCCCTTCCTGCAAGTAGCATGCAAGTAACTGGCAGGAAAGGTTTCTCGCACGCGAATCTTTTCACGGCGCAAATGTTCAAAGCACGAGAGCGACCGAACGTCTCAGCGGGGATATTCAACAAGAAAGCAACACGAATATACCAGCCGCGATACACCGCAGATGAGAATTCCGCGATTTTTCCGCTCGAACAAAGTGCCGGCACCATGCATCGCAACAATGTAGGTATCCGCATTTTTCTATTCGTCTTCTGGCTCGGGAAATAGCCGACGATCCCAGGGAGCGTGCATCTTTTAGCGTAGTTGTAGCGGTATTCCTGGAATTGAGCGCGCCCCCGCAAATGGCTGAGGGGAACTGCGACGAGATTCGCCGAGATCTAATTCAATTTACGAGATACAAACCGAAGAAGAATAGCAAAGGAATGGGAGGTAGGCGATAAGGCTGATTTCCATACGACAACACTCCTCCATCTGGATTCCAGATTCATTCAACGTTCGATAGAATATTTTCTTCGAGTTCGGTCGGGGATGCTTTCGATCGCGCATGGTCTCAGGCTCCGCCGGTTCGTTGCCTCGGAGAACGAACTCCCGAAAATGGATTTCTTCGTCGAGGTAAAGTTAGTTTGCTTATCAAAGTTCGCCTGGTGTCGGTGAAAAGTTTAGAGGCGCCAGTTTGGGAAATGCTTACGGTTGCCAACATTTGATCAGCACTCACCTGGAGGATTAGCAAAAATAAATAAAGAAAATTCCAAAAAAACGCAGATTATTTTATTTAATAAAATATATTGAAGGAAACAAAATAAATTAAGGTTTCTCGTAACTTCTCAAGTTCATAATTAGAATTATTTATATTTATTACAGTGCATATTACCTATACATAGTAGATATTCATTGATATTTAAAATTATATTTCTCATGTGTTTTTGCTGCGTTCAATAATTTTTTCATTTCGGCTTTAGATAAGAAAAATATATAAGTAGGTACTGTCACGTCAAATTCCTCCAGCGTTGCCAACTTAACTATTTAATCCATTCAGTGATGTACGGTGCGTTAAAGAAACGAAAGCTTTATGAATTTTCATGCTGCGGATTAATTACCTAATTGCTTTTTAAGATCAAAAGGAAATACTTGGTACATTCCTGGAGAAATTATCAGGAACACTGTAATCCGGAGACGAATGTCACCAAACCTGAAATCTCAAGCCAAAAATGGCATTATCGATAACTCTAGACTCTAGAAAAACTCGAGGCGGCCCAACCAGAAATGAACAATGACAAGAGCATAAAAATGAAACGTAGAAAGTAGAACAACGCGTAGCAAATAGACCTGATAATTATAGGCCAAGTAACGTAACATTTACCCATGGTAGAAAATTATCTAAAGTGCCGCGATACGGTGACCAAAAATCCGTTAGATAGCGACCGCAGCGTTGCAGCCGTGAGACTACTTAGGAGGCTGAAGGTACCAAAGTTCATTGAGATTGCCGTCGTACTATGAAATAATTAAGAGGACCATTTAAGAGAATCGCCGTAGAAGCCCGAGGGGACGCGAGACGATACTTCCAGCCATCCAGCCACGTAAGCACAGGTCAACGGCCAACTTTTCATCTCAATTTCCGCCGATGAGAACGAGCAGCCAGGGGCATTCTCGTCTCATCAGATTTTTCGCGGCAACGAGTGGCAACGCTCGTCGAGCACTTTCTCCGTTAAGGTCGTCGTCGTCGTCGCGCGGATAGCCGATGCGAACTTAAATAACAAGCCTCCCGCCGTGCCATTTTCCCCGGCGCTCCCGACGGATACTTTTCGCCGTACATTTATCCTTTCATTTAGATGGAAATTTCACTTTCGAGCAACGGCTGCGACGGGTCCCGAGAAATTTTCGCTAAAGTCACTCGGGGCGCGGTGCATCCGTTGGTGGCGGTACGGAAGTCGCGGGTCGCAGCCTGCGCGAAGAAACTCGCTATATTTTGCGATACCTACAAAAGTAAGTAATTCCCTTTATTTACCAAGAGCTCGAGTATGTACTCGTTATTTTCCTAGCTAATGGCACAGCCAGTAGCTCTAACGTTAGCCTGGTTCTCTCACTGCTGCGAAATGAGTTTATTTTCCTTTGCCGCAACAAGCTCGCCGTGGGTACCTATCACTGAAAGGATCAAAGGAAATAGGAATAACAGGGAGAATCAGCATATTTCGCACGTTGAATTTAAGGAAAAAGTTGGAAAGTTCGAGCACAGCCACCGGGAAGGTTATTCCTTCGAATAACAGGGTGACAATGAGAGGAGACGAGAATCGAGGGAGCGTGATTCGATTTTCTTCTCCCGGCAATACCTACTCATCGCAACTTCTTCAGATCCGTACTCTCGGCTCGTCGTTATCACTTTACAAACGACGACGGCGACGAATCCGATAAAGGCTAAGCGATACCTATGTACCTATCGCACGTAGACGCGAACGTAGTTCACCCCTTTTGACGGCACCCCTCGTAATATAGGTAAGTCGCCGCCTGTGAGCCGTGGAATCTCTGGCGACGAATGCCTGGCGACTGTCGAACGACATTTTCACCCCTAAACAGTATACCTAGGTACCTCTTGCTCGTAGGAGTAAAATAAAGTTTCCACGGTCCGCGCAGAGATCGTAATAAAGTCTTCTCCTTATCCTCGACGGAGTGCGTGGAGTGGAGGCTGATAGAGGGGTGAAGCCTGTGACAATCGATTTACTCCATTCCAGGTTAATCCCGTAGAACAAGACGAAGAGGAAGTGAAAGGAAGAGGAAGGGGATGTTGGGGGACGAATGGTCGATGGGAAGAGGGTATATTTAGATCGGTAAATCGCTTCTAACGCGTTTCGGGATATTTTCGGCATCATCTCGAGCACCCTCCTTCCAAGCCCCCAGTTTTAGCGACAGCTGCGAATCCCCAAATGCGATCCTAACTAAGGAAAATTATTTTTCCCATTATTTTTGCCCGTACGTATATAGTATGTGATTTACAAGTATTTACTCATTTATTATTTTTAATGTTATTTCTACTTATTTACGATTACATTTCGAAGCATAATTAAAATTTGAAGTACAGGAAAAGATAATGACAAAAATAAGTTTGCTTAGCTAGAATCGCATTTGGGGGTTCGTAGCAGTGGCTGAAAATAGGGGATAGAATTCGTGGACGTTCGAAGGGGAAGAGCTTTCGACCGCCCTCCTCCATCAATATTGGGAATTTAGTACTTTACGGTACAGCGGGCGAAACGAATCAATCTATCGAAAGTGTCCAGTGCCATCGATTCGCGAGGAAAAAGACGCAATCGGATTTCATGGGTTCGTTATACAGCTCGCGCGAGTCACCCTCGAAAGCGTAACAGCGCGCGACGACGATTTTTATCGCGGCCGCCCGAGACTGCGTGCTCTCGAAACAACACGGTGACGTCGATTATAGCGGTATAATTACCAATTCCGAGGAAATTTCGTTGCGAGTACCACAAGCACAGCATCTTCGTTTAGGGAGCGGCTTATCGCGAGTCATTACAGTTGAAAGATGATAGCCTATCTCGTTAACAAGCGCTTTTTCTTCTTATCCCTGAGAGCGTGCATCATATGTCCGAACCGCATTACCATAAGATCTCGTGGCTCGTTAATGGCGCGGCAAAGGCCCTTTCGTTTTTATCAAAGCTACGGAATACAGCGATTCGGTCACAACCAATTCATCCGGCAGCGGAAGAAAAATGCGAGCTTAACGACGCTGTGAGCGTGAGAAGAAGTAGGCAACGCACGCAACGAAAAGTAACGAATAAATTGCCTTTGTCCTAGGGGCGCCAAATCTCCAAATCCGCTGCTGGTGTTATCTTTTAATGGTTAGGCTTATTAACAGCATCCACCGCATCTTCTCCTATACTCTAATTATTACTATCACCCATCTGTATATGTATTACATCGTTCAATCTATGAGTAACAAAGACGTAATAATAATAATAATAATAATAATAATAATAATAATAATAATAATAATAATAATAATAATAATAATAATAATATTTTCAACAGAGATTCAGACTCTGTTTCAATCAAAATTTCTGGGAAACCTGTCCAGTTCCAATCGAGTGGGATTCAATGCCATCTACAGTCTACAATGCAATCTGTATGCCTATACGAACATAATTTGCAATTTGACCCGAGGCGCGTTCAATCTACGTTTCATTAAATCGAGCCGGGTATAATTTGTAAAGAGCATTATATGTACATAGAAACGGCTAACGTGACGCGCACGGGGCACGTGGTTATCCATGTAATTATATTAGCAGTAATTACGAATCAGCCGATATTAATTAAGCAGTCAGAGACACGTACCAGCTGATTACGCGGAGTTCGATTCACCGCGTTATCTAAAGCACGTGGGCCGGTATTAAGCGTACCTATTGTCTCCGACATGAAAAAAAGGAACCGCACGACAAATTACTGTAAACCCTTGCGGGTATTATAAATCACTCATATAATACCTTTCATCCATGACCTCCTTAGTGCTCCTCCTCCTCTTTATCTGTCGCGTCGGCGGCGCAAGAAATATCACAATGCGAGCGAAAAGGGTGTAATAAAATATGCTCGTAATCTAAAAATGTCTGACGTCCGTGTTAGAATCCTCCTCCTTTAAAAATTCGGGAAGAACATATTCGTAAAGACACTCTGCTGTTCCAAACGGCAGAGAGGGAGAGGAGAGAGAGAGAGAGAGAGAGAGAGAGAGGGGGGGGGGCGGCTGCACCCTTTTAACCCCAGCAACCCCTGAGACCTCTACCCCCGAAATCTATGTTGACTTCTACTTTCATTTCGCTTGCCTTTCTCATATGAAATGGCACAACGCGGTCATCGTTCCCTAAGGAAGTAGCTTCTCGGATCAAACACCACCCATGTTTACAACTTGCCTTCATTATCCTGGCACGTCGCTTTCATCCCCCAAATTGCGTCCACCATGAACGAAGCAGCCTGTATATATCGTATATGTTCGGAGCGGACTAAGTGGGTTAATGTCGTCTCTAAACCATGGTCAGACTTTCTTTTACCGTCGGGGCAGGCGGTGCACCGGTACGTACTGGCATCGAAACGAGACCCTAAATCACCGTCCGTTTCTATTTTTTTTTTATTTACGAGCCGCGAAATTACGCGGTAATACGAGCAAGCGCGTCGTAAAGCATTCAGAACCACGGGATCGCTAATTCCTCCGCGAGGCTGCCGTGCTAATGAAAGATTCCTTTTTAAAAGAACACTCTGTCATCGCCGCCCTGCCTACCAATCATTGCGCGTTGCTCCAAATAATTAGGGGATTACTCGAAACGCGGCGTGATTTGTGGGAGAACGACGAACGCCCAGAGATCCCTCGCGGTAAAATTAGTCCGGAAATGTAGAGGCAAGTACAGACGCTTTACATCTTTGTTTCCCTGTAAATTGACGCTGAAGGCTGTTGAGTATGATCGCAGATAGCTGGAGGAGGATTTCTTTGTGCGAACGGTTATTACGTTTGGATGTAGTTAATGTGGGATTCGTCGCAGGGAAAGGTTAATTATTATCGTGCGCAGAGGGGGGCAATTAAATGCACTTGCAGCGCAGGGAGACAGGCGTCTCGTTGACAGACGTTTTTTGTAATAAAGGGTCTAGCAGGGTAAGTATGGGCAAACGGCCCCCACGCCGATTCCTGGAGGTGTTATTTTTTAAACAATGCTCCTGGCATGAAACACCATTGTGTAAAGTTTTAGATCGCTACCCCCCCGTTTAAGGGTAATACGGGGGTGAACGCCCTTAACGTTATTATTTTTTATCTCGGTTACTACTTAAAATATTTGAATGAGAAAAATATGAAAAAAAGCTACATACTAACTGTACTTCGTGTATTTTTCTCGAAATTGTAAATCAATTATTAAGGGTAGAAAAAAAATAATTAATTTTTTGAGGGTGGTTTTTCGAAACAACCCTTTGAGTGACAACCTCCAAAAAAATAAAAAATAATGCTCTATTATGGTGGTATTATATAAAAAATCCTGAAAATGATCGAGTTGGTGGAACATAGTTAAATAATTTAAAGAAGATCATTATATTATAAAGGGTCTAGCAGGGTAAGTATGGGCAAACGGCCCCAACGTCGATTCCTGGAGGTGTTATTTTTTAAACAATGCTCCTGGCCTGAAACACCATTATGTAAAGTTTTAGATCGCTACCCCCCGTTTAATACGGTAATACGGGGGTAAACGCTCTTATATTTATAATTTTTTTTCTTGGTTAAAGATATTTAAATGAAACAAAAGCGACAATATTTTTCCGGATTGGAAATGAATTATTACGGGTAGAAAAATATAATTTATATTTGGGGGTAGTTTTTGCACCCAACCCTATGAATGACAACCCCTTGTCGTGATAATCGCTTATATTTGTTTGCACATATCGAAGGGATAATCCGTACTTAGCCAGGCGTATTTTGCTGTCTTTCTGATTATATAAACGCTGATAACTTATAATCGATTAAAGAAAAATTACAAATAATGCAGTTATCACTACTGCTTTCAGGCATTGTTCTAAATAATACTGGTGCTAAATAAAGCACTCAAACAATTTTTATCGTAATATTCATGATTTTCTCTATTAGTAAACTCGCAAGCAAAATGTCGATAAAACAGCGACGGTTCCGTGCTGTCGGCGGACCGCGACGTCGATACGTCGTCGTATGGTGAATAGAGGGACGCGGCCGCCTCACCGCGCCGCGCCGTCCGCGTAAAAATAATATTGGGACGCAGTCGCCGTCGTTGAGGGGTTATTTAAGTATGTTTCCACCAACGCGACTATTCTACATTTTTATACATGATAGTTATATAATAGAGTATTATTCTTAATTTTTTGGTGGTTGTCACTCATAGGGTTGTGTGCAAAAACTACCCCCAAATATAAATTATATTTTTCTACCCGTAATAATTCATTTCCAATCCGGAAAAATATTGTCGCTTTTGTTTCATTTAAATATCTTTAACCAAGAAAAAAAATTATAAATATAAGAGCGTTTACCCCCGTATTACCGTATTCAACTGGGGGTAGCGATCTAAAACTTTACATAATGGTGTTTCAGGCCAGGAGCATTGTTTAAAAAAATAACACCTCCAGGAATCGACGTTGGGGCCGTTTGCCCATACTTACCCTGCTAGACCCTTTATAATATAATGATCTTCTTTAAATTATTTAACTATGTTCCACCAACTCGATCATCTTCAGGATTTTTTATATAATACCACCATAATAGAGCATTATTTTTTATTTTTTTGGAGGTTGTCACTCAAAGGGTTGTTTCGAAAAACCACCCTCAAAAAATTAATTATTTTTTTTCTACCCTTAATAATTGATTTACAATTTCGAGAAAAATACACGAAGTACAGTTAGTATGTAGCTTTTTTTCATATTTTTCTCATTCAAATATTTTAAGTAGTAACCGAGATAAAAAATAATAACGTTAAGGGCGTTCACCCCCGTATTACCCTTAAACGGGGGGGTAGCGATCTAAAACTTTACACAATGGTGTTTCAGGCCAGGAGCATTGTTTAAAAAATAACACCTCCAGGAATCGGCGTGGGGGCCGTTTGCCCATACTTACCCTGCTAGACCCTTTCATAGGAAGTGTTAATTGGGGTAAATGTATCTACATATGTAATATGGAACGCCTGATTTCAAAAGCTCCCCAATGGAGGGGTATCTGTTTTTTTAATAAAATTGATACGAGGAGCGGAGGAACCAATGCGTAATCATATTTATATAGCCAAATGTAAGAAAACTCAAGTGTTTTGGAATTATGTTAGAGAAACTAAAAAGAATGGAAATCGGCAGTTTGAAGATGGTATCTAATATGGAACACCTAGGAAATTTGTAAAGGAAATTGAAAAAACTTTACTTTTGTTAGTAGAAACGAAGATTTATTAAGTAGAGAAACAAATGTATATCATTTTTTGCAATCGATCGTTGCTTTCTACGTCTCCTACACGTTGGGCACGCGAATGCCCCGCATTCTTTGTTTGCCCACTGAAAGCAGCCGACACGTTGCGTCGATCTTTCCCATTATTAGCATTAAAAAACAATTAAACAGAAAATATAGTAATCAAAAGTGCAAATAATAATGTAACGTAATAAATAAGAATAAAACACCGGGTCTGACAAGACATTACGAATTATGCTAAGAAGAAAATAACTTTACTCGTAAACTAGTTTTGAATAATCAAGAGCAAACATATTTAACGATAAGTTTCTACTTAGGCAACTAATATATGTACATATATACGCGATTGCCTGTAAAGTCAGTTACTTCTTTATCGATATTTTACGATGTTCCATATTACCTACCCTTACCCTATATTAAATATGTGTAAAATGCATTCGACACATCTGCAAGCGTTAAATGGCCCCATTGCCCACAGAAATATTAAGAAACACAAAAATCGAGTTCGTCCAATTCACTCAATTCTCCCCAACCACTTGCAAACTGACGCGTGGCGCTAATCAGTCCGGGCAGTACATTTGTCCGTCCTTTCTGTTTGCCCAAGTTAGTAAGCGAACAACGTTAGAAGATGAATATTCGATAACCCAAGAAGTTCGGTAGTCGCAAATGTTCCGCATTCGTCGCGCAAACTGTCCTAACTTGCTCACCTGCATCGCGAGAGTTGTTCCGGCACGGACACGCGGCCAACCCCCGATTTCCCGTAGAGCCACCATAAATCTTGGCAAACTTTTGCGAAATTCCATCGTACGGCGCCCCCGTTTCGGAGCGGGGGCCGTCTATTGCGCGATTTCCAGTCACGCGCGAATAATAATCGAGCTGTAATAGACGCGGAAATCAGCTAGCGCGCACCAAGTGTAGGCAAACTAATGAATCGCTACGTTGATAGGTGGATGGAGAGTAGAATAAGCGATTCCTGTCACGATCTCTAATCCTTTTGACCGTACAGTAGATCGTAAAGCCTTCCCAACCCTTCGCAACACGCTGCTGTCGACGCCGCGGTGGACGTTTTGCAAAAGTTTTCCATCATTGGTGGCCGGGTAGGATGAGAAAAATCTGATAGAAACAGAAGAGGAATCTGTTCGAAATTTCACTATTATTGTTTCAAATTTCAACGCAACGCGCGGAAAAAACGGTGCGGAGGGACACGGTACAGCGATACAATATGGCACCGGCGTAGGGAATACAATCCCGGGATACGTTATTCCCGAGATACCAGCTGGTTTTTTATTCCAAAAATTCCGGGATTTCATATAACTAATCACTAACTAATCAGAATAAATAAACATAGTTATTTCATAATATCGAGGACAATAATAGGTATGTAATACTAATGATTTATTTAAATAATAATATTAAGTCGGATATAACTGACAAAACTATATTTATTTATCGATAAACATAAAAATGGGGGTGAGTCTCTGTTCTAGGATGGCGGATTCCGTGGACATCATCGAGAACTAAGTAGCGTATCAACATTTTTTGTCAATTCCTTCTTCAAGCGTTGAAGCAGAGCGAGCTTTTTCAGCGGTCGGAAATTAAATAAGAATTCGGCCAGGAGATGATACTACTTGTTTTAGATGCTTTGTTATTCAGACTTCATTATTCTTCATTATTCTACTGTTTTTATTGTTGCAAAAATGATTTTACAATAGTTTAAATAAAGATTTAGATGTTTAGCACATAACGAATCATTTTAATTACCTATTGAAATTTTCTCTTATCAATTTTATCTCTTTTCTATATCCCGGGATTTGGCTCAGAATTCAGAGATGAACATTGAAAAATCCCGCAATGCCGGGATAGAAAATACCTAATGAGCTGGATCGTAGGTATTCCCTACACCAGGTTTCGCGAAAGAACCGAATGCGAAGAGTCGGACTAATTGTAAGTAGTAAACCCTGGAACTGCATCGATCGGTTTATGGGTTTATACGCGAACGGTAAAACGTGGATTTACTCGGCCTTGGTGGACTATCCTCGAAAAACCAAAAATAGTCACGCACCGAGAGGGACTCCATTGCGAAACGAGTGACCCCCATCGTCTGTCGATCGACATAGAGGACGACGCGCAGGAAGACGCTGGAGGCATAAATTCTCTCTGCCGAACCGAGGGGGAAAAAAAGGAAGAAAGAGAGTGGCAGTTACACGGACCTTGGTTTCCGTCGATTCGGCGATATTTTCTGGCCGATGGGTAGAGAAGGTAATTTGCCGTTCGGCAAGAAATACTAGGACCAGAAGAGCCCTCCGCCCCAGAACATGTAATCCAAGGTTCAGAAACGTACCTCTCCCTTCCACGCCACCGTATTCCGAAGAACTCCGAGTCGAGACTCGTGGCAAGATTATTACCCCGTGGGCCCCAACTTCCCAAACACTTTCAAAATTCCATTCATTCTCTTGAGATAAATGAAAACGTCGCTTGGCGACGGGATTCACGCGGAAAAAGTGAGAAAGTGAGAAAATCATGGGTGACGATGAATGGAAAGCGCGGAAGCAGAGAAAAAAATTCTCGTCGGGGCCTGCAATTTTCTGCAAAGATCTTACAGAATCACTAAACTGCTTACATTTATAATAAGCAGTGGCGGATTCGACAGGCGGCCGAGGCGCAGTTTTCGCCTGGGCCCCTGCCCGAAAGGCTCCGCCGGGGCCCCATCTTGCAAAAAACTTATGGTTTCATCCGAATACTATATTTTCTTTGTGCCCCATAATTTTCAGCTTTTTCCTCAAATCCGCCACTGCTTATAAGAGTCTTACATTCCGTTTCATCGCGCCATAGCACGCGTAGGTATCGATTGAGTACCTATGCGCAACAGAAAGTGGGGCCCCCTCGTGCCGCGTAGAAGTAAATTCTATTCTGGAATGAAAAATCCATGCTACGGGCACCGCCATCTCCAGAGACACCCGTTTCAGCCTTGGATCGCCGTGTGCTTGAGCGTCTGGTTTTAATTCCACGAGCAAATTAGGTAAACTGAAACGGCGCGGCGTGGTGTTACGTAAACTGTCACGGCGCTGTCCCGTTACCTAGTGGCTGGCTCCATAAGAAGCTCCATAAACCGGGTATGGTAAAAAACTGCAGGGATCGCGTGCGAGGCTAGGTGAGAGTCTCCACCTGCCGAAGGCGTGGATAGCCGTTGCACCTGCGACTTTTCTTGGCCAATTGGCTCGCGCGTAAAATACCGCCATTCCGCGAGCCACGTTCCGATTAGGATGGACGAACTGTCGGTCGCGTTTCAAGCTTCCACACATTGGGAACATTAACGCGTACCTAAGTAGAGTGGAATCGATGACGTTGTTCGGTCCGTGGTACCAAGAGAATACGGATGAGTACCATTTCAACCTAAACCTAAATTGAATAGCGCGTTTCGATGGTTTATAAACACCCGATTCTGCTCCCTCGGGTCGGTCCATCAAACTCGAGTGCATCGTAGGATTGGGAGTGAAATGAATACCCAAAGATTCGATACCCCGGGTCTCAAATTCGGATGTTAATTAACAATTATGCGAGCGATACGTGCGCTGAATATTATTGACTTGGTGCATTTGCAATTGCAGGTCGTGGGTGGCGTAGAAGTTCTTTTCTTTATGGCGGAGATGTAGGGAAGACTCACGCAAAATCGTACCTCATCAAATTCTCAATAATTAATTAATATAAACGACCTGTAATGGTAAAAATATCGAGTAACCGTGAAACGAGGAACAGAAACAAAATTTTTCCAGCTTACACCCTATTTTGTGCGTGCTATAAACATTTAGAAGAATGAGGTACGATCGACGTAACTTTTTTATTATTACCTACAAGCTTTTATTTAGCTTCACTCGCGAGTTTGTTCGTTAGTTAGTTCGCGAGGATGAAATCTTGTATGCTAATTTTGACCGACTTCCACATGTCGGACGGGATGATCGACTCGAAATTTGGCATCCATACGCAGTTCAGATGGCAATACAATATTTTCATGTCTCCGATTCGCTCGCGACGCCGCGCCTGTCAAAGAGACGCGGATGTCCGACCGACTTGAAATTCGGCACACATACTAAAAAGCATAAAATAAATTTAATTAAAGAAAATTTAAACACAAGCTTTTATTAAAATGTACTAAAAAAGAAAATAATTTTGATACCGGCCTAAATGACTGCCTTAGAAGAATTCCCCCATATGACCAACGATAAAAGCGTGGGGCGTAAATATTTAGGTATATCAAAGGACATTTCAATATTTACACCCCACGTCTTTATTGTTGGTCATACGGGGGAATTCTACTAAAAGCCGAGTTTCCTAGCTGCGGCCGGCCGCGGTCCCACTAGTGCAACAGAGACACAGATGTATACATAAGAGTACGTACTTCTCCATTGCAGTAGTGGGACCGACCACCGCCGGCCACGGCTAGGAAACTCGGCCTTAAGGCAACCATTTATGCTGCCGGTATCAAAATTATTTCCTATTTTTAGTACATTTTAATAAAGAATAGTTGTAAAAATTTTTTTTTTATTTAAATTTATTACCACGTTGTTCCGTAGCTGATAATAAGGAAAGAGTGCAGTTTTATCCTGTATTTTTGTATTTTTCTAAAACGGGTTTATCGTGGAATATTTCACATTCATTTTATGTACATATTACATTTATTATTTTAGTTTAAATCGATATTTATAAATAAATTCATCATGTTTCCTAAATCGTACCGGTATGATTCGAGAACTCTTATGTTTTACAATGTAGGTATACCTACTTACTTATGTTGTACGATTTTAGAATGCGAGAGGAACTATTTAGGAGACCTAAATCGTACGGCCTTTTACGGTATGTCACAAAAAGATTATTAACAAATTAATTTATTATGGACAAAAGGTTAAATATCTAATTATAAATAAATATAAATATAAATATCAAATCTCAAGCAAAAAGTGTATATGTTTGTGTGTTTGTCGCCTAAAAACTTCCCAAAGGTAAACTCACTGGAGTCACGAAATGTGCCTCGGCTCATTATGCCTGGCTAATCCAGATGAACGTGATTATTTTCACAAAGAAATTAAATTACAAAATCAGTAGGTATCTATATTAAGATTTAATCGGAGGTTTAAAACGTAAATAATTTTATGTTAAATTCCGAGCGAAGCCGAGTACGTAGTAAATCTAAATAGTACGAAATATAACGTAAAATATCGTGGTACGATATATTGGCAACCCTCCATAACAGTTGCTTGGAAAAAAAATGTCACGAAATCTCAAAAACACGAAATAAATGAAACAGTTAAAACGTAGAAAATATTTTCATTCAAACTTCCCTACGATCTACGAGAAATTGTAATTTCATATGCACCAACCTAATAGTTGTGTAATAAACCAGCCGGTGAAAATCAAATATTTGCCATCGAAGTAAATATTTCCGGGCAATCGAAACTTTTTCCATCCTCTGAACTCTGTACATATTACCCTAGCTCCCGCGTCACTGATCCTGCGCTCCACACAAGGGAAAAGGATTTTGTAAACCTTGCGCCGTTCTTTCCCACCGTACCGCCCCACAGCGGATTAAAATTCCGCCCTGTAATATCCAAGTCCACTAGCAACGTTGTAGCGACAAGAGATTTCGTAATGATCGCCATGTTACGAGACTTCACCGAGAAAAGGAGACGCATGCCGACGCACGAATAGCAAGGGACAGGATCGTTAACGCGACAGCCGCATCGATATGCATTACTGAATTCCACGGAGAATCCAGCTACATACGGCGAATCGAGTTGCGAGACAGCAGCTCCGCCATTCGTCGCTGGCACGGAAGCGGTTAATCAATGGTTATACGCGGAATATATCGAGTATGTTACTTTCTTCGCGTGCTTTAATTCGATCAATTGAAAATCCAATTATCCGTATCCTCGAATCAGTTTCAAGCTAACGGATCAGAACTTGATGCTTTCCAATCGCGGAGATTGAAGGTATCGGCCATCAGCTAAAAGTATCTATCCATCGAAATTACTTCGCGATTATACTGCTAACAGTGCGCACAATGGTCTGTCCATTAACCTAAATCTAGCGGGATAAAAGTCGGAGGTCGTACATAAATCATCGGTTAGGTCGAGATGTTTATTAGATGTTCTGTACAGTGATTCCCAGCCGGTGGGTCGCGAAGTGTTTTTTTTTGTTTTTTAATATTATTCAGTTAGAATTATAGTATGAAATAACTATTTTTAATGTGTAGGTTTTCTTTATCTAATTCATTTTACCTTATGCGGGGGGGGGGGGGTGTCATAGGTTAGTCGAATATTATAAAAGGGAGTCGCGACTCAAAACTAGTTGGAAAACACTAGTTTATTATTTGTTTTTTGAAACACACCATCAAACCCTAGTTTTACCACCCCTAAAACTTTCACTTCTCAGCCTCCAAGGGTATTTTAAAACCGAAATTCGTATTCCGAGGATTCTTGGAAACGACTCGTGGCAAACGAATATGAATTGTATTTGGTAGTGAAATTTTTTGGCAAACGCTTTATTTAAAATGCATTACAAATTTTAACTCTCGCATCACCATTTTTTAAGATAGAATTTTTTTAATTACGTATAAACATTACGTAGAGTCGCGAATACTTGCACCTATAACTCGTCAATGTATACCGTATTAAGCAAATAGAACGAAACAGCACAAAATATTCTAGATTCCTCGAGGTTCCTGGATATTTAGAGCTTTTCCAACGAAAGCTATCGAAAAGTTCCATATGTATATATTTTAATTCTGTTCGTTGGAAATTAAAATACTCATGGCCGAAGCTTGATTCACGAGTTACTTGTACCTTTGCGATCCATTATTCAAACTACTAACAATTTCATTCGCGATACAACCGAGCACTTCTGATATATATCATATGTGCCGGTGATTATGAAAGTAGTGTAAGTCAAGATTAGGTAAAAGAAAATTCAATTCATCACTGACTTTGTATTACAACATCACCCTGCGTTCCAAAATAAGTGATAAATTCAATTTTTTTAAACCGTTGACTCACGCAACTTTGATAATCACCGGCGCATATAATTCGATACCGACGCATCGTAACAATCGGGTGCCGAGCGCCCGACTGGCGTAAGTACGTTACTTTTACGAAATACATACATACATAAGTAAAGTCGCGTACCTTATCATTCCGATATCTCTGGCTTATTATCAGTAAGTAGCGTGTGTTGTTGATGGGTCATGGTTTTGGACTTTTCTCCCGCCAGACCATCGATAGACAGACCACCGCGCGGTGCGTGGCCGTGCCTTTAATAAGACAAACGAAGTTTCGCATAGTTTATCGAACGTGCCTGTAATCCTGTATCGACACGCGCGATGGACGCGAGTCGAATTCTAATGGGCGCTGATTTACGATTCGTAATCGAAACGGAGCGTGTAGGATTAGCGAAGTAACGGTAACCCATTAATCGGATTCGCGTTACTGAAACGCCAGGCAAACCCATTCTAACGAGAGGGGTTTTCGTAAAAGTGCGCAGCCGGTATCGAATCGCTGTACTTAAACGTAACGATTCCACGCATCCTCGTGAATCATGCGAGTCACCAAATAATTCAAGGGTGAAATGATCTTTCGTAGATCCGAAGCTTGCTCGGAGACTTTAGTGCCCTTATCTAAATCTCTTTGTGTCTTCTACTATTCAGTTTTTCGAACGGAGAAAAGTAAGGCGATGACAGAACGTTTGGAAAAGAAATACAAACTAGACTAAGGATGTAAGTAGAACGGAATACAGAAGATCGAGAAGTCCAGCTTCTGTAATACGTCGACAAATGTATGCCGAGAAAGAAGTCGCTTCGGTGGTCTCGAGACTGACGCTCGAGGGATCAAAACGTGAACTAGGTACCTGTATAACAGAACGCGCAAGGTCGGGGTATGGAAACGAGGGAGAAAGGAGAAAGAAGGGCTCAGCGAGGAAAAACTGTAGGTCACGCGGAAAGGAAAGGGGAACCTTGAAGCGTGTATGAAAATTTGAAAGGACGATGGAGGTAGACGGGTTAAAGACAGGGGAACTGAGAAATATAGTATTATAATCCGTGCGCAGTATGCAAAGATAGTAGGTACTATAAGCTGTGCAAAATTAATTGGAGAAAGTAGGGGAGAGGTGCTATAAAAGGGACATTTGGAATTTAAATGTCCCATTTAAGACTACCTAGTCGCGAAAGGGTTTTGTTATTTTCTGTTATTATTAACGGAGTTTGAAATATATTTTTATCGAAGGCCAATAAATATATAAATTTCTATTAACGTACTTGTTTTTTAAACACCTATAACGATATCGTGAGAAATGGACGCTAAACAAAATTGTCCCTGTAAATAGCACCTCTCCCCTACATGGGAGTGACTCGGGAACGAAAAGATCGTCCCGTGCAACCGTGGGAATTACTTTAATTATTACGCATACGACAGAGAAATCCATGTTTAGGAACGCTCGGAATCGGTATAACCCAGGGATAGCGGAGTCGCACCGTACACCACGTACGAATTCCGAGTTTACCGCGCAAGACGCGCGATACGAGTGCCACAAGCGCGTGCTCGGCTGGTCGCAGGTGGTGGGTCCCTATGAAATCTGCGACCATAAATTTCTGTCTTAACGATCCACCCACTTTGCAACGGGATTCCAACGTGGGCGTGTTTCGGAACGGAAACTAATAATCTGCCGTCGAATCGAGAAAGGCAGGTCGACGACATCCACGGCTGCACGGGACGGATCCAGCCCCCCGCCATCGATTTCCCATAAACGACCAACGCGGCCTGATCCCAGTAAAATACGTTCGACCGGATCGTCGACCATCCAACTTCTCCTATTTTGCGGCTGACGTGCCCCACGATTTACGCGCCACCTTCTTCACGTAAGCGCCCTGGGAACGTTTTAACAAAACCGATCGGGACTTCTGTTCGCGATACTTCGAATGCAAAACGGACTGCCTCGCGGGTGACTTTCGCGCGCATTTTCCGAGTTTGGGAACGAATATCCCGGTCGCGTCTGAGTTTGAAGTTTGTAGTTCTACCGACGACGAACTTGTACCTTAATTATAAGAACGCTTCTCGAAGCACCCTTCGAGTAGATTCGTCTGAATGCATGGAACAAGGAAATGTGTGTGTGTGTGTGTTTTTTTTTAAGGAGAACCGAGAAGTCGCGGATATCAAGAATTTTGCTTTCACGGCCTTCCACAGTTATTTTATTTAGCGTTATTACCGATGGAGGCTCGCAGGTATAATAAGCCACTATCCTTAGGGATCTAGTTGCTCGCTAGTGGACAAAGCTACCGCGCGCTGTTTCACAGCGAACCGCGGGAATGCACAGCAGCTGAATCCGAATTCCGTCCGACGGCATTTCCCGTGTGCTCGCTTAGTTCGCTACAAATTGCCCGTTTGCCCGCTTAATAATCCTGTCACGGAGGAAATTTCTCGGAGCATCGGGTCTCGTTCCAGATCACCTTCGTCCGAGAGAGAGAGAGAGAGAGAGAGAGAGAGAGAGAGAGAGAGAGAGAGAGAAAGAGAGAGAGAGAGACGGCCAGTTCTAACGGGCATCGATCGAGCGAGCAACGGATCTCCCTGGCGCGTAGCGAAACTTCGGTATCGCCCACGGTGACGTTTCCACTTGCTCGTAATTATTCCGCTAATAATCATCGCCGGGCGCGATAGGCGTTGATTTACGAGAGGGAAGTCGGCGATCGAGAAACAACGGCGATGATGCACCCCACCCCTTACCATTAAACGCTCTTTTTCAAGCCAGCGCGAGCGTTTCTCAGCGTTTCTCAGTGCGTACCAAACAAGTCAATTACCAGAAAAATCGTGTTTCTAACAAGCAGGAATCGATGGAAGCGCTGGGATCCACACGCGGGGATTTTTCGTTAATGTTTGAAGTACCTACGTACGCATGTATCATACTTATATACGTGGTAGAATAGCTTTGTTGCATTCGGGATGGGATGACGCCGGTACGGTCCCGTGGCCGCAGCTGCGATCCCAGCATGGCCATATCGAGATTCGATTCCCTTTTACGAGGTTACCCCTATTGTTTCCTTTGATCACAGACGGAACAATTCACTGTCCTCTGGCTGCTGTTCGTGACGATAGTCGTCGGCAACATCGCGGTTCTAATTGGCCTCTTGTGGGGGAAACGGCGGAAGACGCGGATGGACTTTTTCATCAAGCAACTGGCGTTCGCAGGTGAGTCGTCCCACGAGCTTGAAACGTCGAAATTAATTATTAGCGCGACCCGTGCTATACGAACCTGATTCCTCTTCGGAACGATCGAAAAGTAGATTCGAGCGATCGCGAGTATGGTTGCGCAGGAGAGAAACGGATTCGAAGCCACGATCTTCGGATCCACAGCGCGCTGGCCGGCCGCCTTGATCGACGCCCCCAACATCGACTCCCCGAGATCTCCTTGTTTCGGACTCTAATTATTTATCGTATTTTCGGAAATTTTCTTTTTGAAAAACATCAAATCTTTTTTAAATAAACGGTTGTGCCTTCGAACTTTAAATATTTTAAAGTTCGCGTAGTATTTTTTGCAACGCGATATATAAATAAATAAATAATTTTTTAAGCCACCTATGCGCGAATAGGCCATTCCTAAGAACTCCCACGTATCGAAAGATACCATTAGCGACACGCTGTCACGGATTTACTTCAACCACGATCCATCGACCACCCTGTTTATAGGTACCGAGTTCATACGAACTCACTGCCAAGGAAACGCCGGAAACAGAATCGGAATTATTTCACCGGGCAAGAACGATTCGCGCGTATAATACGATCGTACGTCGAGCGCGTCGTAAAACGGGGAAGTTATTTTTGACTCGCGCCGCGTCCCTGTCAAAGTTCCCAAACTGTATACAAACAGTATCGAGTCGACAAGTTCAGGGAAACGGTTACTTTTTAACAGTGACGTTCTACTTCGCGAGCGATTCGATTGCGCGACGTTAGGTCGATGGGTAGAGAACGTGTTTAACGAGAAGCACCGGAACAACCGGGTCGAATAGCATTCCAAAGATATACGAAAGTCAAGTTATATGGCCATAAAGGTTTATAAGCGCGTTTTATGCCACCGTTTTCAACGACAGCCGAACATGGCCGCGGAGAGGTCCGTGACGTCTACCTATGCGACAGAGGTAAATAAAAGTACAGATCGAATCGATTTGTCGAGCCGGGTGTCAGTCAGTCCTTAAACCATTCTGTATACGGGGAGTTGCAAAATTAGTAGTGGTATGGGAAGAAATTTAATTAAAAAAGTTTTGAAATAAGAACCGCCTGGGACTTGTCACAGCGAACATGGCTTACTACTCATGTTTTACTACGAATGTAAAACATGGCTAAATCTAAGAGGTAGGAAAATTGTTATAGGTACAAGGACAATTAAAGTTAATAATGTTTTTTAATTACCCATATTAAATTACCAACTACTAAACTATACATATTATAAGAGATATCTTGGATTTTTCCCTACATATCTTATATCGTTTTGTTACTCTTTTTTATGAATATTAAATATTTTATAAAACGAAAGGCTTTTGTCGTTCAACGAATACCTACGAACAAATTTCACTCACTGTCAAAAATTATATTTTAAAATAATCACTTATAATTAAATATTATAAAGGGCGGCAAAAATCATTTTTGCCCAGAGCATCATTTTTGTCTTCGCCTGTTACTTCCACGCGTATGGAACGCCCTGCATTTGTTCCGCGGATCGAATCGAGGAAAAAGAGGCGCGGCGGTTTTATTCTTTACTTCGACTCCTGAGAACCGTATCCTCCACAATCGCACTGATATTTACGATTTTGTGGGGAATAAAAGCTATCGTTAGTATCGGATTAAACTCTTTTGGAATACGAGGAGGCACCTTTAAACTCGCAGGAAATATTTATTTTACGTCGATGCTTCAATTATTATTTAGTAATTATCGCGGAGTCTTGCCAACCTTTTCGACGACGCAACACCTGTTGGCGTTACGCGTAGCACCTGTCATAGTCATCCGATTGTTACAAAACAAGCAAAGTTTCTTAAAGTTAGATAGTTTACGCTGGAATTCACCCTAATTTAAAGAAACCAAAAATGAAAAAATTGGGAAAGTTAGGAGAGAGTCGCACGGTACCAATCGCTCTAATTGTAAGTAGGTTTTTTCGTTATATCTTGGGGTAGAGTCGATAAAAATCAGAAATTCAAACATGTGTTTGTAGTATTATAGATATATCGTAGTAAAAGGAGGGAAATCATTTTGTGAAATTTAATAATAAGAATCGATAATTCGCAATTAGAAAAAAAGTTGTAATTTCTAGGAAACGAAAAATTGTCGTCCCGTACCGACCAACTATTAAATTAGTAGATTTTTAGGTCTAAACGATCGACAATGTTAATAAAAAGACATTTAATTGGTACTATACAAGATTTTTCTCAAATTTGATTCGTACAAACTCGCGAGTAAAATAATTAACATTCTCCTGATCCGTGCATACGGGACGCGTGCCCAACCGTCGTCACATTCGGTACACCGCACCCAATCTTTGCCAAATGATTCCATG
This sequence comes from Andrena chrysosceles, assembly GCA_963855975.1. Taxonomy (NCBI): domain Eukaryota; kingdom Metazoa; phylum Arthropoda; class Insecta; order Hymenoptera; family Andrenidae; genus Andrena; species Andrena chrysosceles. The sequence goes on along the minus strand of OY979766.1, from coordinate 135,887,995 downwards.
CAAACAGAGATGAGCAAAAATTTTATTTAAATCGAATTTCGAATAACGAATAAAAAAAATTAACTTTATTCGTCTAATAAAAGAAAATTAACTTTGTTCGTCGAATAATCTAAAGTTAAAGTAACTTTTATTCGATCCTTATTTACATAATTTTTTATATAGTTAATGCCCAACTCCGCTCGCAAATAACCGCACTGGATAACTTTCATTCGTTAAATCCTAGCTTCCCGTTTGTTAGGTTAATCATACACCTATCCTTATTTACTTTATTCTTCCGCGGGAAAAGGTAGAAGGAAGGCTAAGCGAGCATCTTATAAATGTAATCCGAGTCGCTAACAGATCGAACTTTCTGATAAGAAAAATTTAGTCTCTACCGGTTGACACAGAGTCTGCTGGTCGGGGTACCGCGCGACAGTCGAATGGTCGATACCGTACGACAAACACGGGGAAACATTTTACATCACGGTACAAGTATAATGTATAAAAAAAAATATTGCCAAACTACGTAGGACGGTTTATTAAACTTAACGGACTAGCGATAGTATACGTAATAGGACAAAATCATTTACTTAAACACGGGAAACAAAAGATCAGCTTTAAAAAATAACTTTTAACCACCGAATATAAACGAGTATGCGTTTAATGCCTCGGAACATCGAGAGCAACGGAGTAAACAATGTGGCCCGGAAATGGGTTATAGAGAATCGTGATTAATCATTGGTTGATTCAAATAAAGTGCTAATATCTGGTCGAAGAAGCGAGAACTAGCTTTGGTCGGTACCGCGGTATGCTGGTCGGTACTATGTACACGACTCTCCCCTATAGCGTTTGCAAAACGGTAACTCGTTTCCTTGGATAAATTTACTTTATATCGACGGAAAAAGTACTATAAATAAGAAATAAAATTAAAATTCTACGTTCAGTCGCAGCGTAAATTATCGAACTTTATGAAATTTTCTTCTGTTTGCACTCGGATGACTGTGACAGGTGCTACGCGTCACGCCAACATCGCCGAAGACGTTAACAAGATACCACGATAATTAATAAATAATAAGTAGCATCCACATAAAAAAAAAAATATGTCCTTCGACTTTAAAGATGCCTCCTTAGATCCCAAAAGAGTTTAATTCGATATCGCAACGATAGTTTCTTCACAAAAAATTCATAAATATCAGTTACCTTCGGAGCTGTTACGCGAGAATGGTCCCTTAACTGTATGTACCTAAGTACATAAGTACATATGTATCGAGGGAACATTCAGTTCCCACGACCACGCGAGAAGCCTCCAAAGTTCCAAACGCTAAGTTTATTCGTTCGCGTGGAATGTACATATGTAAGTACCTATATGTTTCTGACACGAGAAGATTGGAAAATGTATTATGCTTCGTATACGATCTGTACTATACCTATGTATCTTCGTCGACCATTCGTTTCCGGGTATTTTTTTCGTTCGAATTCGCCCACAGCTTCTCTCATTACGAGCATGCCGTATCGATTACCGATGCGACGACACTCGTAAAAACTGCTCGCACGTGGAAAAATGCGCCGAAATTGTAAGGGACATTTCGCGCGACGGACGTAAACTCACTTGTCTATCGAACGACAATGGTGGGGCCTGTCGCCACCCGTAAAACCGATCGGCCCGCACGTAAACGTGGCGCCGCGTACATTGGAAAACAACAAGCATCCAGACGCGGAGGTCTCGCTACTTTCGCGCGAGCACCGGCCACAGAAGCAAGGCCGGGGATAAAGGGGACGGGGCGAAAATGGAATCGTTCGCGTATCGCCGACGCCGTTACACCGACTTCCGCTTTATCGGCTCCGGAGGAGAGCGGCGCTTATCGTTTCACCGAGGTATTAGCGGCCGTTGAGCAACGCTGGGCCGGGAAATAAAACGGGGAAAACGGGCGCCGCGAGAAATCGCGAGAGGGTAAAGAATATAAGAACGTAGTAAACACCTTTATCAGAACTTGGGTCACAGGCAATTCTTTCACCGGACACTCTCGAGCGTAGCTATCCTCTTAACCCTTTCCTTCTTACCTACATCTTTGTATTCTATCCGCAAGTGGTGCTGGAAGATCTATCCGATGCACGCAGGGTGGAAACACCGCGAGTCTCGTAAAGATTTTGTCGCTGGTGCGCGAAAACTCGAAATTTTGGCCCATTTGAAATAAGATCTGGGGTGGATTCGTATATAGGTTAAATATCGGGCCAATTTTAGGAAGTGGCAAATTTTTGGGACCATCCAATTTAGGTGAGGCAGAAATGTTTCGAACCAAAGAAATTGGGAAAGGTTTAAAAACACAGAGGCTCGAGATAACTTTAAAAACAATACACTTTTCTTCGTGTAGCCGATTAGCGATAACTCATACCTACCAGATGTGAATCGTCATATCGAATTCATTTTAAAAGATTGTCCGAAATCTTTTAAAGTAAAATATTTTAGGATATTTCAAAAACAAAGGGCGGCAGGCGCTTATCAGCTTAGGTGCGCCAAATTTCCAAATCCGTCCCTGAATTTAGTACGTTGAGTGCAGAGTTCCTGAATTAATACCTACATTAGCTATATTCAATCGCAACCCCTGATCGACATGCTTTTGCCGTTAAACGTTTTGCCATTTAATTCCTCAACTTCCTTTTTTTTGCTTATTCGGGAATCCTCGATCCGCTTCACTGGGTAAGTGTAGTTGCTCCACCGAATCAGTGGAACTACCAACTAGATTCGCCGTTCGGACAAGCGTGGGTCCGAAAAGGATGTTTCGCAGCCGACGAAAGTAATAAGCCCTTATCGCTTGCATTACCTAGTATTTATTCGGATATAAATGCTAATGAGATCAGAACACATAAGTAACACACTGACTACGTTCAACGATAACGAAGCAGAAAACGAGCGAGCGAGCAGTCCAACATTCACGATAGTAGATTTCAATTTATCCTTTTGTCGAGCTACCAACTGGCAACTAATCCACAAGCGTCGAGTTTCCGTCAAGCATCTATCTCCGTCTCGAGACTACTTATTAGCTTTCCTCTCCTCCAAACTGAACTCGAATAGAGACTCATTGTCAGTGTGATTAATACACCGAGCCCGAGGGTGGCCAAGGGTCGTCTAAAAACCCAACGACGCCGCACTTGCCTACGAGAGCAAATAACCAGCTCCGATCCGTCATAACGTGAAAATATGTAAGCGGTGATATTCAAATCTGGGAAGAGCCTGCGCATAACCATCGCCCCTGCGGCCAACGATAGGTAAATTACGCAGAGTATAGAGAAGTTTAAATCGAATTCAGAGAACGCTGCCCACCGATAATAACGTGGCACCGAACTGCCGCTGATGTCGATTTTTGACCGTCTCTTTAATCGACATCAGCACAGAAGAGATCGATCGTTCGTAATCCGCATTATTACGGGGCGATAAGTTGAAATCGAGTTTCGATATCGAGGGATACGTATGGCCTAGGTCGCGCATGGCTCGTACGAGGGCCCATAGGAAGTGAAATCTCACTTCCGAGGATATTTTTTTCTTATGGCAGACGGAACGGCACTTCCACAGTCGCAACATTCGGCGCGATATCGGTTTTAAACCGTTTCTTTACGAGCCGCGGGGAAACTCACGGGGGTCGTGAAATACGCGGTCAGCTCGAGTAGGTACCTACATACTATTCCTCGTGGGATGTACGCAAATACGCGCGATACGTTCTCTATGATACGCGACGCGTTACATCCGTTCGTATCAAAAAGGGTCGAAGCGTAGAAGGAAGTTAAAGTTCTTCTCGGTGCGTTTAAACCAAAGGACTTGAAATTGCGACGCGACTCGTTGAAAATGGACCACTTAACGATTCTCATTATAAGTTTCCACTAGAATTTTTTATAAAGATTCAGAGTAACGCAGTAACTTCAATTATCGATCTTCGGAGATGGAGTTGTTTAAAAAATGGCCCTCGCGCGAGAGATGCGCACGGATGCGTAAGCCCTGTTCTTAACGGCCGCGGCGCCACGATTCTCTTCTTCGCGCATTCGAAATGGAATCCGCCGTTAACGAACGCGTCTCGCCGTCCAAGATGTTCGTTCGTTCTAAGTTGTTTAATAATAGCGGCCCGACGAATCGTACGGCTACGTCGCGTCGCCATATCTTGTTGCAGATTTATTGGTCGGCCTGATAAACGTGCCATCGGATATAATTTGGAGGACGACGGTGACCTGGTACGCGGGCAACGTCGCTTGCAAGCTGCTAAAGTTCGTGCAAATCCTAGTTACGTACAGCTCCACGTACGTACTCGTCGCGTTGTCGATCGACAGATACGACGCCATCACCAGACCGATGAATTTCACTGGCAGGTGTAAGTATATCGATCATTCCCTTGTTAGAGGAGAAACACCATAATAGGCTACTCTAAGTAAGTAGTAGGTGCAGCGCTGCTCGGTTAGCCGACCCAAGAATCGTGAGTGGCTCAACGAAATACCGATAAACGAGATAACGAGATCTTAAATCGGTGGTCACCGGTAGGAAGCTCTTCGCTCCGCGAAGCTGCTCAGCGAAGAGTTTACTAAGAGAGAAAAGCTTAGTAAATAGTTTCAAGATCTAGCGGGTTTAGCAACGGCTAGCTAACAGGGCACTACCGCATTTTGTTCTTATAAATTCACACCGACGTGCCCCAACTTTGTATTTTTGGCTATCCGAACTGTTCCAAATAGGGTGACACGTACTATCTCAAAGTTTGAAAGTTGGTATAGTATCTCGCCTAGTTATATGTATAGCGACTAAAACGAGACCCACTCAAGCGCCGCGCAATGGTTAGCATCGCGGGGGTACGAGCCTCCGATAGCTACTTTTTACTACTTATTACAGGGCACGTACTTATTCGGTCAGATGTAGGTAGGTATTCTCTGTTTTATTACACATCCGACATACCTCCTACACACTCTCCCTTACAGTGCCAACGAAAATACAAGTTATCTTCACGATCCATTACACCGATACGAGAGCTGGCATTTTTAAATTCCGACAGCATCGTTACTCTCGCGTCGTTGCCGAGATCATAAGGTCGAACAATAGGATTCTCTTCGTTCCGGGCAGTTTCGCAATTTATCTTGACTCCGCGGCAAGATAAGTACGATACCGTCTACCCCACAATTCGTTACGGTTTGCCCGTTCCCAGACGCGCATCGAGTTCGATCCGGCGATCCTATTTCTAATATCCAGTGGCAGTTCGCGACGGCATCGAATTATTACGAATGTCGAACGCGGCCCGGCGCAGACTCAATGGAAACGGCAGTTCAGAAGTCCCTGCTTGATTCGTTCTAAAACCGACGTTAGTATATCGCTTCTCTTTCGTTTCCTCCATGTATCCTAGCTAGTATTTTTACAAGCTAGACAATAAGAAATTGCATTTCAGCCGCCCCGACTGGCGAGCGTAACGATTTTATTCTCATTTTATTCCATCGGGCTTGTAGGACGCCACTGGGTAGCGTAAGAAACGCGACGGGGTAGAGTCGGAAGGTGAGAAAAAAACCGTAGCGAAATAAAACGCAGACGCTATCGTCCTTTGGCGAGACGTTATAGGTAACGACGATCGATGTGGCACACTCGCTCAAAGGACCCGCGGCAAATTAGTCACTCTTTTCACTCCTTATCCGGCGGACCGATGCAAATCCATCACGATACCCGTGTGTCGGAGGAGGAGATTCCCTCGGAAATACATGTGGAAAAGAGCCTCGTTAAACGCAAGCACCTACGGACCTCCCCTAGTTAATCGAATCTCAAATGTACCCGACGTCGCGATTAATCATCTCTCGATCGACACCCGAGATTACGCGGAACGATAGCTAATTAAAATCACGAAGCGGGAAATGCTGGCTGATTAGGATTCGCAAATAGAATGGACGGTACCGGGGGAACGAACGAAATTTCATAAAGTCTCGAAGCAGTTATTTTCGGTGTTATACACGCGAACTGGTAATGTGGGTGCAAGTGCATCGTCGCCTCGAAGCGATGGACAGAGCCTTGAGAAGAAGCTCCCTTATCACATCGCGCACGTAGTTAGAGATAAAATTTCTTATTTTTTTCTCTATTACCCACCCCAGCTGTGGCGGAACTTTCGCGAGCACGCGAGCGAGGAAACTGTTTTGGGGAACGCTAAACTTTCGGGAGCCAGGATGCCTGTGACTGTTCATTCCCCCCTCCCCCACCCTCCCCAAGCGCAGGATGCAACCGTGAGCGCTCGAGTGGTTCACAAAAATACTGCCCCCTCTCTGTGTGCCCGTAAAGTCCCCGGGGGCGCCCGATTTCTTTTTCGAAAAGCAGATACACTGGACACTCGTGCAAATCTGATAACAGGGTGGAGGGCCAGAGCGCTGGTGGTGGCTGCCTGGGGCGTGTCGGCGTTCTTCAGCGCCCCGATGTTTTATCTCTACGAGGAGAAACAGATACAGGTAGTATTACATACATACATACATACATACATACATACATACATACATACATACATCGCAGTACATCGGAACATTTCCTGTGCGGAGTCTCTACGAGAGACTCCGCGGACCTAGAGTTCGCGCCCTAACAGCTTAAAAGTTAAAAAAAATTTTAATATTTTTTAAAAGTCTTACCATCCTGATTCGTCCATACAGATACGCATACACACACACTATACAAAAAAGGTTGGACGATACATTCTTATATTTAACTGGGTTTGACTCCAGTGAGTCAAAGATTAGGTATAGAAATTATGAAAATTCAGCACATACCTACCGGCCATATTCTAGTTTATACATTTACGTTACATTATATTTACATTTATATTTGACAATTTGCTGAATTTATCGTTTACAGAGGCTCGGACACGAAACAGTGTTTATATTTCCTGCTGTCGGGCTAAAATATACTAATTATTTTACTTAATTACGCGTCGGATGGGGCACAGTGATACCTTTCGTTTGGGTTCCTATCTCTCTCTCTCTCTCGACTAACAAGAAAATGCATTTGAAAAAATTTCTAGCTTTCCATGCCGTTCCATATAATTCTTAATTATCACGCGCACTCGGAATATTATCGTCAGCCCTACCCCTATCGATATAGATTATAGATCAATCGTGGTCATATTCTGCTCGATTTTATTTTCTATAAATTAGGAACAAATCGAGGCGGTAACAAGATCGTATTCATAGTTGAAAAATAAACTTCAGCCTAATAATAAACCCGCAAACTCCACCAGTGCGACGAGCGGACGAGCAATAATAACCGCGACGTAAATGTTATCGCAGGTATAACGATACCTACTTTGAAAGCTTTAGCGTAACTCGCATATCTAGTTCGTTGATAGCGCCGCCCATCGTGGTCCAGTGTAGGTATAGGTATAAGTATAGGTATAGGTACGCGCCACGGGGGAATCCGTCTTTCGATGATAGCCTTTCAGACGACCATCGGGTCTCTCCTTACGATATACTCGCGAATAGCTCAGGCGACTATATCCACGGAGCCGCGTATTTTTCTATAAATCGGCCGCATTACACGGTGATAATCAAGGGACAGGACCGTTTGCCAGGGGAAGACGCAATGCTGGATAGAACTGGACACTCCGGTGCAGTGGAGGATCTACATGAGCCTGGTCAGCGCTACCCTCTTGATAGCCCCGACTCTGATAATAGGGGGCTGTTACGCTGTGATCGTAGCTACTATATGGACGCAAGGAGGGGCGTTACGCCAGGGACCCACCAGGGACACTAGAAGAGCCTCCTCCAGGGGACTTATACCCAGGGCGAAAGTTAAGACGGTCAAAATGACCCTCGTCATAGTATTCGGTGAGTAGTAAACGAAGTCGATCGAGCTCAAGCTCGTGTTTACGATTTACTTTGAATTTTAAACGACCTTGCTGTCTGCCTTCGACTTTCCAAAGCTCCCACGCGCCGTTGTTAAACCCCATTTACATCGCACATTCGCGGGGGGCGAGATTACAGCGGAAATTTATGTTGCACGGACGACGATAATCGTTCGAGCCTGTCCGCGAGCTTGTCCGTGATAACACGAGCTCCGGGTAGAGGAATCGGATATATGTCTAATTCGCGAAATGCGCACCGAAAGGAGTTTAGAAGCGGTTGTGAGTTTTGCTTCCGGTCGCGCAGCTGATGAGTCGTTAAGAACTAGAATAATCATGGAAATAACTAATAATCGTGGCAATATTTTTCACACGGCAAATAACGATCTCCCGTCGAGCGATTCGCATCGCCACAATTATGCGATTCTCGTGCTTCGGCGATGACCAATGACGATACAACGAAAGGAGCCACTTTCGCGGTTTTTGAACGCGACAAAACGAAAACGTTTGGTAGACGGAACATTGTAAGTATGTTACTTAATTCAATACGATACGATGATATAAAAATTTAACGAACGCGAGTAATCCTGGAACGAGCAAAATTATCCGAAGGTTAAGGCTGCATTTATCGCTGGTGATAAAAGGACGCGGCAACGCCTTCACACTCCGCTTTTTCGCGAGATTATATTTGCCCCGTGTAACTAGGCTGCGCAGCCAAGTTTTTTAATTAAAAACAGTTTTCAAAACCTCTCGAAATTCTGGTATATAGGTACGAATCGATGCTAAGCACACAACGGGGAGAAGTTTGTACTACCTACTCGATTCGTCGCTGAGAAGGACACCAATTGGGGTAGCAACGGGGGTGTATTTGTCTGGAAAGTAGTCGCGCGTGAAAATTAAATTAACGAAGCAAACGTCAGCTATCGTTTCTCAACTACTTACGTAGTAAAACTATTTAGACGGTACGCGGAGTAGGCTGGTGACACGTTCGATTACTTCCACTTTTCGGAGGCGAATCGAGGACCTCCGCGGCGAGAGGAGCGCAGCTCCATCTTTACCAATTTGGAGCAAATTAGAAAAAATTGTTTATAAAATTATTACATCGACCTAACGTTAGATAGAGAACATTGTTTGAAAAATATATATTTTCACGCGATAAGTAGAGTAGTTGGTAAGCTAGAGTCGGTAAGTTTTTATTTCTATTTTTGTGAAAAGGATATTCTATAGGTAATAAAAATATCAATATTAATATATCTTTTACATATCGCGCGTTATAACTCCTAAAAACTATCAAACATGGAGCTATACACCCCTCTTGCCGCAAGGTCCTCGATTTCCCGGTCTCCCGATGTTCGATCGAGACCACCAGCGGACTAGTAAATAACTCAAAATTCGAAATCAGAGTCGTAGTAAAGAGACATCGCGAGGTTGACATCGGGCCTTTAATATCGGCAAATAGAGCTGGGACACGAGGGGAATTATTTGCGCGGTGTAAGTAACCCCGGGCATCCAGGAGGGGACGACGACGCGAACGGTATTTGTCGAACACCCCGCAAAAGTCCCCCGAAGTGGTTGCCGCTCGAAGCGCCATCTCGTCTTCCCTTTATTCCTCGGGGGAGCGGTTTTACGCGTAGCAGCAGGGATCGCTGGAGCTAATCAGATTCTCGCTGCTCGGCGATGCCCTGGCTGCGAAATTTCTTCCTTTTTCAGCCGACGAGGCGAGATCGTCTCGTTCGAGGCGAATCAAAGGAGGCAGAGGTCTGTGCGAACGACTCCCCTCGACGCTTCTTCGAACGGCGAGAACCGTCGAAACGAAAACGCCTCGATATAATAATTTCCATACGAGTCCGTGCGAACGCGTAACGCCAATTCCCTCGTGGCATTCCGATCTCCAGGGATAAACGTTTTCATCTTTCCGTCTATTTTCATTGACCCCGTTTCGATGGCAGTCGAACGGTTCGTGTCGTGGTTCAAAGATGCGCAACGCGTGCAGGTTCGACGAACCCACCTACCGAAGCAACAATAAATGCGTTCATCGGTTGCAAAGAGGGCGGGCCGCGCGTACAATGCACCCGTTCACCCGAGTCATCCGACGCTTTTACGCGCTCCGATCGGCCATTAGAGACCCGCGCGATTGTTTCACAGACAAGGGATCAGCAAAGGATTCGTTTGAATCACGTTCTGTCCACGGTGTAGGTACTCTCTCTCTCTCTATCTCTCTCTCTCTCTCTCTCTCTCTCTCACACACTTTCGATCTCTCTGTCTCTCTCTCTCTCTATCTCTCTCTCCCTCTCTCTCACTATCTCTCTCTCTCTCTCTCTCTCTCTCTCTCTCTATCTCTCTCTCCCTCTCTCCCTCTCTCTCACTAACTTTCTCTCTCTCTCTCTCTCTCTCTCTCTTTCGCGACTAACACGGCAGGCAAACGTGAAAATTATTTTCCTCGATAGATCGGTAAGTATTCGATTGAACATAGATCGGGTTTCGCGAGTAGAGGCAAAATATGAATCGTGGCCATTTCGAAGGCGGGAATTTTGGGTGGCGAGAAACATTCGGATGAAACGATTTCCGCGGATATTCTCGAGTTCGTTACGCGACAGCGAAACATTAAAGAGATTCCTCGGCACGATGGAGATCGAGTCGAGGATCGAGGAAGAGTCGTAAGATTTCCAAGTTCGCGGACAAGAGAGTCGATTTCACGTAAAGCGTTCGCTCCGCGAGCAATTCCTCCCTCGTATTTCGCCTGGCCGAGTAGCTTGGCGGGAAGATGAAAGCCCCGGACGCCGTCGTTATCCACAACTGCTTCCGGTTACTCCTCCGCCAAACACCTAGTATCCGAGGATAAAGATAAAACTTTTATCAGATTCCACTGATGTGTGTGCCCTGGTTAACCAATCGTTAGTATAGTATCCCTGTGCCTTCGAGAGTGAAATTATTTTTAATGAAAATGACCTCGACCTGCGCGCACCTTTTGGATCGAGGAGGAGTTATCTATTCTTCGTTCCCAGTTGGAATCGTGTAGCTGCTTCTTTGGAAAAGTAGTCTGTGTAAAACAATTTTCGGAAGAATGGAAAATTTAAGGGGAGAACCTGGTTGAGGACGCTGATAAAAAAGGTAATTTTCATGTTTTTTTTTTTAAAAACACAGATGAGTAAAGTAGATCTTTCCACAGCTTTAGAGACATTTTAATATCTATATATTTATACGATACGAAAACAGTAATTATTTGAAAAATTTCAAGTTCGTCGCGCTGACTGCGCCGAGTCACTGCAATTTTATTGTTTAAATGGCGGGAAAGATGTTGCCTTTAATTTTTGCCCAAAATAAACAAAACCGACGTTATTCTTAGTTTATCGAATTTCAATTGGAACCTTTAGGAATATGTGTATTCTTCGAATGTATCGGCTACTATCGATTAAAGTAAAAACAGAAAATCGAAAATTTCGAGCCTCTAAACCAGGTTCTCTCTGCTCAAGGAACGTATGGAAATCGATAATCGAAGAAATTGTCGGCATTGTCTCCGAAACTAATTTCGTAAGGTGAGCAGCGCTAAAGCACTTAAAGCCGAAAGCACTTCGAAATCTGTAAATGAGCCAATTTCTGCGTAGCACGTATCGAATAATAAGCTGAAAGCCACTCGACATAATGACAACTAACTTTTCACTTACTTTCCTGGAATAAGATTTTCTCAGGAAAGTACTGTGGTTTGCAAAAATGTTGCCGGCAGAAACTTGGTGGTCCGATCGAGTGAATCGTCATAGACCCACGTTCTCTAACACAGTGGTAGCGGTAAGGCACACGTATTGTCGCTATTGGCCGACGCGTCATGGCAACGAATCGGTCAGCAGCACCGCGTGACGAAGAGAGCGAACGGGACACGGCGAGATCGAGAGAAATAGAGCTATATCAGGAACCCGACGAAAAGCAATAGCGTAGACGTCTCAGAGTGTTAACCGTTATAGGTATAATAAAGAAAAATAACATAAATTTATGATATAGATTTCTTTTTTCCCACATGTTCATTATTATATACAGAAAGGACATTATACATAGGATTATTATATAAGTAGGAAGTATTATTACTGGTTTTGTGAGATTTTCCTGAATCTTCTCCTGAAAATTAATTTGAATTTCGCATTATTAAAAATAGTTCGATTGGTGACATACTTTTGTTCTTTTCTATCAGGATAAACTGTACATAATTTCAATTTTCAAAAACAAGTAGGTACAATTTACATGCTTTCTTACCCTATAAATCTTCTGAGGAGGTGCTATTGTCTGAATCGTCGAACTCGTTGAACTCGTCGGGATCGTCGGGCTCGTCGGGCTCGTCGGGCTCGTCGACCTCTTCGGACTCGGTACCTTGCGTTTCCATAATGTTCTCTATTAGATTATCCTTTGACCAATATTCTTGTTATAACTTTTCGACATGTCCGCAAAAATTTTTCCATTGGCCAGGTGTAACGTCGCTTATAGCTTGCCGTGTCAATAATTCTAATTCACTGTTTGAAAGATCTGACGTAATATTTTTTTCTCGTATCTTTCGCTTAACTTGTGCCCAAGCCAATTCAATGGGATTTAAATCGCACATATACGGTGGTAGTCTTAATACATTATGACCCTGTTCTTTTATTGATTCGTCTATCTTATATGTTTTGTCTAATTTCTTATTTTGTTGTACAAGTTCTGTTAATTCGCATTTCTTCAATTTGTTTGTACATGGAATGTTATTATCGTTCAGCCATTTCAGCAAGACTTCCTTCTTCTGAGATTTTGCTGGTGGTTTATTTATCTGCACACTGTGATATGGGGCATTGTCCATCACTATAACTGATTTTTCTGGAATGTTCGGCAATAATTTTTTTGTAACCCATTTTTCAAAATTAACAGCATTCATTTGCCCGTGGTAGTCACCAGTTTTTGTCTTCGCTTTAAAAATAAGTTCCGCGCCGTTTACAAATCCATTTTTCCCATCGGCGTGAACAATTATGAAGCGGCAGGAAGAACTGTTATTTTCCAACACTCCTAATGTGTCTTCGCTCTGCCAGCATTTGCTAAAACACATACTATTATCGACCCACGTTTCGTCAATATAAATAATATTTCTATTCTGTGTACTATAATGTTGCACAGCTCTCAGGTATTTTGTCCTCCAGGTAACAATATTCGGCCTCTCGATTATAAGTTTTCTGTTGCTGTTACTTTTCTTATATTTGAAGCCCATATTATTCAGCAATCTGTAGAGCGTATGTTTTGTCCACGGAAAATGTATTTGCTCCTTTACTGCATGTAAGACTTTTGCAGCAGTTGGTACAATTTTCTTTTCCAAATAAAATTCATTAATTGTATCTCGTATAATTGTTTTATACTCTTCAGAGAAATTAAGTTTCTTTTCCATGCGTCGTGGACGTTTCTTTCCTGGTGAAGATAATTTCTGTTCTCCAGATACGAGGTTTTCTTTCCGAATTCTGGCAATTGTGCGCTCTGATATACCAGTATAATCAGCCACACGCTTAGTTGGTTGATTAAGTTGGTGAATAAGGTGTCCGCTTCCAGCTTCTTCGTCGCATTGTTTAATAATCCTAGCCACCATATTTCTTGTCTCGTTATGAACTGTTTGTCCTTTCTTCCGTGATTCCATAATTGAAATAATAAAGATATGTAATTTAAGAAAACTGTACACTAAAACTATACTGTAATACTATTTAATTGCACTTATAGTTTTAAACTGACCACTCAGTTATAGTATTATAACTGATAAACTATTGCAAATATTAAGTCTAATCGCTCAAGAACGCTTACAGGCAGACTGCTTTGAGAAAACTGTTGCTTTGGGCATCTTGGAGAAGTCATTTGTTGCTTGGAAACGATACAATTTCTTGGACCCAAGTTGCCAACAATGTTGCACTATTGAGTACACATTAAGACCTTTGCTGCCAGCGCGACGGCTCCGATCGGAGTCGTTTCAACAAATATCATGAATATACTTTAACATTAAAAGTATAAAGGCATATAAACATATGAATAAGTCGGTGGCACCCGGCATCCAACATTTTTTCGCACGCCGGCAGCGAAAGTGTTAACGGTGACAGAAAAACATTACCCGAGTGTCTAACGACATAATATGAAAGGATGTTACTTCTATCCAGGTTCCTAATTCGGATGGAAAACATCGCTGAGTTTATGTGTTTCTTAACGACTTCAGAAAAATCAATATGCATTTTAATTTGGTAATAATACCATCCTGATAATGGTCAGGTGACAAGCGTGCTATGCACAGGTTTCGAATTCACTAAGCATAAGTACGTTGTCATTAATATTTATTTAAGCACCATGTTTCCCTACAGATTGCATAAAAAATAATGTTCATGTCATAATTTTTTTTCTTCGTGCTTATATTAAAGATACATTCAATGTTGTGAAATATAACTGACAATAATCACGTTTTGCTAAGTAGTGCAGTAAGACCTCCCAACCGCGATTTTGTACATTCGCGGTAAGTAATAGATCATAGAACGTGTCCCCCGTAGATATAGGAATTCTACGACTATGCAGCGTGTGCCGCTAAGGTCCTACGAGTGGGGAATTGGGCAGTTCCGCGACAGAGAGTGGGGCGGCGCGAGCGAGGTAGTCCCCTTGCCCCGCGCAGCTTTCGACTGCCAACAATTTTGCAAACCACAGTAGGTACGAGTATAATTCGGTTCACTCGGCTATCATGACTGATGATATTCGTATCGTTTTCAGAGAGAGAAGCGAAGAAATCGCACGATATTTCGCATCGTTGCGGTGGAAATTAATGTACGGAACGTACGCTTACGTTGCTTGTCGCGAGAGATTTCCATTTAGATGCTACCCGAAAACGTTTCGTTCACGCTTCCCTTCGCACCAACTGACGGAAACACGATTTATCGCGGAATTCGAGGTAAACGGTGAAGAGGGGAATAAGGGATTGGGACTGTTCGTCCGCGCGGGAAGCTCCTTGGAACTCAAACAATCACAGCACGGTGGACAATGACGAATGTGAAATCAGATTTACACTGTACTTCCGCTGTTTCAGTATTCGTTCTGTGCTGGAGCCCGTACATAGTGTTCGACCTCCTTCAGGTTTACGACTACGTGCCGAAAACGCAAACCAACATCGCGGTGGCAACTCTCATTCAGAGCTTAGCACCCCTAAACTCGGCCGCCAATCCTATCATATACTGCCTCTTCAGCACCTCGTTTTGCAAAACCGTACGGTGAGTAGCAGAAACGTTGAACGTTATCGAAATCCTGGGCAAAACATTCAGTTTCGCGGATGTTAGAGAAAACTTTGAATATTCGAGGAACGTGTTAAGGAACCTGTTTTTGATTGCCTTAAGAATACACGTAGAGGTATGAAATTTGTAAATGATAGCTAGAATAAATTTAAGAGATGATTCTAGACACCATAGGTACTATAAGGCGAACATCAAGAATAACGATATCGCGATCGAGGCTTCGTTTGTTAGATATAAGCGTTTAAAGATATGCCTAAAAGCAGGCAATCCGCGTGCGCTATCGCGCGCGGGGCACGTTAGACGAGGGGTCGAGCGGTGGTTGTCAAATCCACTGTCGCACGGGGTCACTCACCTCGGAGAAGTTACGACGAAATCATACCGCAGAATCGGTTCTGGCCATGCGATTCTGCGACACTTAATTCAAATTCGAAGGAATCTTCTCCCAACCCCGAAATCTATTGTTTCCCAAGTGAGCCCCTGCGACAGTGGCTCGCTACGACCCCTCGCGACGACTTGCCCTGCGCGTGCAGCGGTGCGCGCAGATTGTCTGCTTTTATAGACATATCTTTAAACGGTTGTAGCTAACAAAAACGAAGCCCCAATGATTTTCGTCTTAGAACGGTGTCTAGAATCACCCCTTAAATTTACTCCCACGCGTAGCCGAAAACACTCTGTATAGTGACCCCGTAATTAATTTCAGAATAACTATATCAAGGAAAGAGAAGACCTCGACCATCTAAATATCCTATTCTTAGTTTTACAGCGACGAATAGTAGATGGGAGTTTGAATACCGCGGTGAACTTATCCTTCTTCTTCCTCTCCTTTAGTTTAATGCAAAAAAAAAACAGTTCGACCGAGGAGGCTACACCTCCTCAAATAGTAATCAAAGGGACATATTTCTAAGCCCGATAAATACAACAATCGTATGTTCGATAGGAACATGCAGGCGATGTCGTGGGTTTCTGGTTGGTGCGCAACGAATCCTCATCGCTGCTTCGGCACCGCTGGTCCAAACAGTAGCACCAGGACGACAGTGACGACATCGTTGACGGCCCATTCGTCACGGAGGAGCGGCCATATCGCGATGCTGCACTCCACCGCCAGGAAACGGGTCATGGTGTCTCTGGTATAAAAAAAAAAGATGGAGCCTAGGACACTCTAACAATCTCCGTAGAAAACTCTCCTGGCCAAAGGCTCCTCCGCGTGCGCTGCAACAAAGAGACCACGAGTATTACGCATCTCTGGAATTATATCCTTCCCATACGGGAAATCTTACGAAGTACCGTCGCTTTCTCGCATCGTAATAACTTCGGGACGTTGAAACGAATTCCCTTTCTCGGCGAGTTCAGATACCAAGAATTTAAAGAAGCAGACGCAGCTTCCGTGGTGTAGGTAATAGACGCTGGGAACACAATTTAAGAGACGATATCGAAGTGTGAATAAAATAGATTTTATATTCCCACATTTGCGTGGCACCAGTATTCCGGGCCTGATCATCGTGTGTGTCGCGACATGCCCTTTTCCTCGATAAGGCATAAAGGGCTAGGTGGTTGATACTATCGCCCAATAAACGACCGACCACGAACGCTTCGTTAAATAAATTCATAGAGAAAGTCATACGCTAGAGGGGTTTAAAAAAAAGTTCAGGAGGATGAAAGGTGCATTAGCGCGGCGATCGATCAGCCCGCGTGGAAAAATGATGTGCTCGAGGTATACATGTGTACATATATACATAGCGAATAGACCGTCAACTTCGTGTATATACATAACTGCTACGATATAACCGTAAATGTGTAATATATTAACGTATTCCATCTGCGGCGATCGCGTGGCGAGATTGTTTAGCCCCTGGGGCCGCTGGCGCTCGTCACCACCCACGATCGACGCGATGGCTGAAATCGATATCTCGGGTGCTAAAGTTTCTCCAAGCCGAATCGAAGAATCCGTGAACTTTCGTATAACGAATCGGCCATCTTTATACTTCCCGGCGACCGTCAGTTTCCCTGTCATGGACAGCCCATTTTATTAACTGTGAGCGTATCTCGCGTCAAGAAGGTATAGGCTCTTCTCGATAACGGGGAGAGGGCTCCAGCTGACGTTGAGTATTTTGATAAATCAAAGAATTTGCTGTCGTTAAATTGGAAGCTTTAATATATCGGTTGGTTCGGACAGTTTGCAGGGAAAGGTTGCCCGAGCTTGCAATTTGCTGCTACCGTGGCATAAGGGATTGGGCTCATAACACTATGCAGCTGTACATACAGGGTCATCGTTTAATCCTGCAACCCACGCGCGCGCGAACAGACGAAAATGGCAACACCGCCTCACGGACGCATTCCACTACAACCATGCACCGGCCCAGCGCAGAGCTGCCTGCGACCGTTGGACAAGAGTGATGCCCGAGCTTCGAAATTTTTAGCGTCGCAAAGAGCTAGGTATTGGGAATTTCCCGACCCAGGTAATCGAGCCGCGTGCTCCGCTTTTATGATCGGTCTACCACTCGCACCCCAGATCACTGTAATGAGGTTTGAAAATAATGTCAACAGATCTCGTACCCGTCTCAATTTCAAAAATTTTAGCCACGACAGGGTTGACGGTTCCTTGTACGGAGAGATTTTTCGCCACCTGCTTGTAAAAACCACAGTAACGGCACATCGTTCCAAAAAGTGGCATTAACGGAAGCCGGTATAGGCGTGGCGTTGAGTAGCTAAAACATTCTAACACAAAAATTCTAGAAAAAAAATTCAAACACCGCTACAATCAAAGACACGTCGCATTAGTTACCCCTTACGTCTGATCTAGGTATGCACCGCATTTAGGATAAAATCATAAAAAAGAAAACCAGAACAATAGATTCTGAGGTCTGCAGAACTAACACATAATTGAATAAAAATTTAATTTCTCAATTTATAAATGTAATGATACAGAATCAACTAGCCTATTGTTTAACAACACCACGAATTTTAAAAACAGCGTTAAATACATTATCAAATAAACAGTTTCCAACAGCTTTTTAAACAATTATGGTTAAAAAATTGATAAAAGAAAAATTAAGTAAACGTAAAATATGTTAAATTATCCATCATTAAGAGGGATTAATTTTTCCTCATTTTTTTGGCGCAAATTGCATTCCGATATGTCTTACAGTTCAAAAGTTATACGAAAAGGACCCCAAAATTTTCAACCGGGGCCAGGAAATTCTGAATAGTTCTTTGCAACGTTAATTTGACAAGGACCAGCCAAAAATTCTCGAAGCTCGAACATCACTGCTGTCCAGCGGTCGCTAGCAGCTCTCCGAACGCGGTGACGGTGCATGGTTGTAGTGGAATGCGTCCGTGAGGCGGTGTTGCCATTTTACAACTTCGCGCGCGCGCGCGGGTTGCAGGATTAAACGATGACCCTGTACATCTATTAAGGTGGCGCTTAAAATCCAAATTTTAAAATATTGCAGGTGCACCCCAAAATTATGTTCTCTATATATAGACTAAGAAACGGACCCGGTTAAAATTTTATTACATTTCATAACGCGTGGGAGGTTGCTACCCGCACGTTTATTTTAAATAAAATTGTATTTTTTGCTCGAGAGGAATTTGTACACCAGGTCCTCTGTATACTCGAGAGTCACCTTACCAACTCTAGCTAGTAAGCATTAGGGGTACTCTATTAGACTTTCATAAATACGAAGTGGCTGTTTTCAAAAGTTGCTGGTTCCCAAATTTATTTTGTAATAATATTCTAATATTAAGTAATTACGTGGCGAAATGAAAATTGATTTTTCCTCTTAAAAAAAAAAAACAGAATTCAATGCCTAGTTGCAACCCCCCCTATTTGATTACTGGAAAATAAATCAAATAAATACCACATTATTTACCCATAAGTTTACAAGCACAACATGACACAGTACCCCGTGAAAAAATACAAAACAAATTTTTAGGGGTCAAATAAGCACCACCCTAATATCGATGACTTAGCGCACACGTATCATATGTCCGTTTTTACCGATTTTGAGAAAAACAGGGTTAAACATGCGATGCTACATACGATTCAGGGACATACAACGAAGAAAAATATCATTTTTGACACATTTATAACGAAGATAAAAATGTGACTTTTATGCACCACAAAAATGAAACAGTTAAGAACTATTTGTTGCATATAAATAGTAAATACTCAAGTTTCATAGACAGTGGGTGTATAATATGTGTGCGCTACATCATGAATATCTTCGTTGCGTTTGAAGTTGCTAAAAGGTGGTAAGGATAAAAGTTGCTTAATTTAGAGAAGAATACTACGGATATGACAACAGAAATTTCCTGCTCCAAGCTAGATGGCTTTTATTTATTTCCATCTTTTTATTAGTTTCAAAATGCAATGTTGAGAAAGTCGAAGTTCGCTAGAGACGCGATGCCAGCTGTATAATCGTTTAAGAAACTGTATTTGTAACTCGTCTATTTATTATTTATCGTACTCCGTTGAACGAGGAGAAGGGCGGAAGAGAAAAAATACGTCGTGTCACGATATTCGGTATTTTCACTGATAAGATATGTGATATGTACATACTACCGTCGAATAAATTCGCCTGTAAAGCATAACACGTGTATCTATTATCTCTATATTCCCATCTTTGAAAACTATAATAGACTAATGTCCGATTTAACCCTCCGTGATCACACCTTCTTATATAATCAGAAATCGGTCGCACCGGGTTCACCCCGCACCCCAGGTTCATTTTTCAGTTACCATTTTCGTTGCGTTGAATCTTTTAATTTTTCAGTGATAATGGAAAATATTCGTAATACTCGTACAATCATGCTCTAATAGTATTTTTGTAGAAATATAAATTGTAATACGACGACATTTGTAGTTCAAGAAGAGCAATTATTTTTCAAGGTTGTGGGAATGGGCGATATTTTTTGTTTTCGCGATAAATCCACTTTGGAAGTCGTAAAGGCGCGACAGGAGTACCTACCGCACTATTTATGTTGTTTAAACATGGTCTAGGGTAGACCAGGGCGAATCGGATCACAGGGCGAATCGGATCAAAATAAGAATTTAGTCCATATTTCTTACGTCGCGATCGGAAATGGTCATTCCGATCGTTCGTAGTACATCCTCCCTCTCCCTCGCACCTACTGCAAAATAACTCGTCAATTGTTTTAAGTCAGCGCTGTCCAGCGTAGGGGCCCCTCACGCGCTAGCTTCCCCTTCCAATCTTTCTCTCGCACAACATGCCTTCCGTCGTCAAGGAGACCGCGCGCGCGACGCTACGAAGGCCTCCACGACGGGCTAGCCGGGCAAGCGCCTTCGCGGTAGCGTCGCGCGGTATCCCTGACAACGCGAACGAAAGTGGGAAAACCCCAAGCTCCCGCGGGAGCGACCTTGGACAGCGCTGTTTTAAGCCATTATTTAGAGTTGGCATACGTTTTCAGCGAGATGGTTACGCGCGAACGTTACAATTTTGGTCCGTATCCTAACCTACGTAATCTGCAATTTCGTATCTAAAATAAAAAGTAAGCTTGAAAATTCAAATGTGCCGATTGTTATTAGTTCGCACGGTGTACAAGTTTAGTATCGGATGTATTTTAGACTATTATATCATAATATGTTTATGCAATCTACAATCTTTGAAATACTTATATATGGGGCTAATCGGAACGCGCGTTACTTGGGGCGAATCGGATCACTCTTTTTTTCATTTCAGTATTTTTATGATTATAAATATGATAATTGTTTATATACAGATGGTTCGTAGGTACATAAAAAAGAGCAATCAGGGATCATGGTGTCCAAAAGAAAAAAAAATAAAGAAAGCTGTGATAAAAATTAAATCTAAAAAAATGACTAAAAAATAAATAAATTAATGGTTTTAAGAATATATGGCATTGTATTTACCGCGGTGAAAAATTAATTCGTCCATTTTCAAAAGATTGTCTGAGAAGAGTGGTGCCACGAAAATTGTGCCGATAGAGACGGCAAAAAACGGCAATATCCTTCCGATCTGTGCGCTAAGTAGTGTCACTTGACTTCACTGGCATTAAATTAGATTTGTTTAAGTTGATTCTAAAGATTTTGTTCCGCAAATTTTAGTCTTTCATAAATAAATTGGGTGGTCCGATTCGCCCCAAGTTTCGTGGGCCAATCGGATATTTCTCAATTTTTCGTTTTTTGTTAATAAACGAAAGATTTGTATGTTTAATTTCAATTTTTATATATTCAAGTTCAAGCCAAAGATGCACTGGTCACGAATATATAATAAAAAATTAGTTTTTTAATGTTTAACTACTATTTTTTTACCGTCAAACACATAGTGATCCGATTCGCCCTGGTCTACCCTACTACCTTTGGCACGAACAACTCTGTGTCGATAGACTCTATGTAGATCTTTCTAACTCTGGTGCGCATTTAGTTGACTTCTTCTGTCGCACATTATGTACTCTTTGAAGCAGTCAGTCAGTGAGGAAGGAGCAAGCTCTCTTTAACTACCGTTTACTGTATTCTATTTATTGTGTTTTCTCCTTTTTTGCTTATTTTCTATCTAACTACTATTTCTTTTTTCCTTTATTTTGTTCTCTTTTGTGTTTCTACATTCATGTATTAGTCCTCTATTGGTTTTCTCTATTCTCTATGTACCACAGGGTTTTCCCGTATATATAAATCCATGAAAAAATTCCCAGACGATTTCAGATGTTCCCAGCAACTTCGACTTACCAGTTGTCCGTTGCCGTATCGCTTCGCGTAAAAGATCGCTCCTCTCCCTCGATCGCATCGAACATCCAACAGTGCTGTATTTGTCCGACACGAGTGGTAATTGCACGGTATTGGCTCTCTCACGCCTTCGGCGTAATTAATACGCTGATCGCTTGCTAATTCGCGGCGGAACGCGCGACCTTTTCCTTCCTGCGCGCCCACGCTTTTCCCTCCTCTGTTTTATATGTAATTCTGACCGGTCGTAGAGAGCGCGTTCTCGAGCTCGTAAAAGGATTCACGAGCGCAAGAGCCACACACCGACGTCAAATCATGCGGAAAGAACGGGACGCCCCTCGCTACCGAACCGAATAAAATTTCTTTGCGTTCCTCCATCTCCTTTTACGGCCTACACCGTTCCCGGCTGTAAAATCCAGCGGCGGGTCGGCGCCATCATAAGTCCGATGCCACTGCAACGATCGGTTCTCCCTTTTTATTGTCTCACTTATTTACCCCCTACTACCCTTAACCATCCTCCGCGACGACCAACAGGGCCAGAATTAATTCTAACCTGATCCCATACCCTCGTGGAAAAGCTATCGCCGAGGGGAGAATTATTTTAATAAGAAGAATCTTAACCGTTTGTTAACACACTCTGAGTGGGAGCAGCCACCCGGATAAGCTGGTTTCGACTGATTTCGAGGCTCTGTACCTTTTCCAATCCATAGAGATATCGTGAATATCTCTGTTTTTCAATTAGTTTTTCAATTAGGTACCGAAATAGCCTACATTCTATATGCAAAATAAATACCTTTTTCCAAAGCCGACTTACAAACTATTTTTTCTCTGAAAATATTATACAGGGTGATTCCGGAGCTACGCCCGACAATGGATGCGGCCTGGTACCCCGTGGCGAGGACAACCCCCCGCTGTGCCTCACCGAATTTTATGGCTTTCAACCCTCGAAGCGGGTGGAGCGTATATATGTATTAAGAAGCGAGAAATCTTTGACTTCCGCATTTCTCATCGGATCCTTGCAAAAACGACGCCAATATGCCTTCCTTATGTTTTTCCGCTGAAAATCATATCAAATTTCATGTGAATCGGGCAATTTTTAACGAAGTCAGCTCGAAGCAATATAAATCGATTTTCCATGGATGTTTTTGTTCATTATGGTCCGTATTATGGTTGTTCTTGGTGTTAGTTTCATCGGCGAAACATAAGGAATCGATTGGTGTAGGTTTGGTGCAAAGATCCGATGCGAAACGAGGAAATACCGAACATTTTGTCGAGTGTCAATGGTATCCAAACCCCTTGGAGGGTCGAAAACCATAACAATGGGGTGAGACACTGCGGAGGTTGTCCTCGCCACGGGGTATCAGGCCGCATCCATTGTCGGGCGTAGCTCCAGGATCACCCTGTATCTCAACAACGACTCTGTAGATATTCAGCTTGTGATATTGAAATTTTTAAATGTTACATTTTTTTAAGATTTTTGCGTGTTTTCTCAGGATATATGGTAATCTAGAATTTTGTTACAAAAACTGTGATAAAATTTCAAAAACAAGAAACCCGTGAAATACATTCTAGAGACCTTGAAATAGGCCCATGATTTTTTTCATAACGATTGTATTCTTTGGTCGAGAATGGCAGTCGTTCGTTGAATTTGCTCTGCGTGCGAGCCACCCAGTATGTCAAAGTTGATCGACAAAAAAGAGGTGTGAGAACGAAGGGTTAAATAATTCTGGATCCGGCACAGGATGAACAATCTACCACCTCTATCATCGTACACTCACCGCCCCTCATCTTCACTAAATTTAACAATTTTTTTCACTTCACATCGCAGAAATTCCATCGATCATGTAGGAGCAAGTAATTTTATTGTTACAATTTTAAATATAAAGTATATCTCTCAATAAATGATGATCGATTACCTCTATTCCCATGATCAATTTATATCACCACAATAATTCTCCTATTATTACCATTACCTGTATATATTAGCAGGTGAAATTACTATATTATTATTAACTTTATCATATGTTAGTTGACCCAGTAGGTGGAATACTTTTTTCCAGCGATTCGTGTTAATAAATAACGAATGCTCCGAGGCGTGTCAACCTTAAGATAGCGGCAGGGTTAAAAAAAACAAAAGATGGCACTCGAACCTGTCGTCGAAAATTTCAGGGTAATGAAAACGCGCGAGTCGCTCGCGTAACCTTCCTATATTTAGTTTCAAAAGACCACTCTCGATATTATCCGAGGAGAGAATTCCTGATGATCCGGATCACAAAGGACCTGCCTGCGATACCAGCTTGATATTTCCTACGAGACCCAGTTTCCCAAATTCATCGACAAGAAGAGGGGAAACGTTAAAGGGCAATCGCAGATGATTCTCGCGTACTTTCTGTCACTGTGATATTCGTTTGCGAGATGTCGTGCATGCACTATCAGTCGACGAATCCGCCGAGAGAAAGAAACTACTTCGATGGCCAGTACAGTAGTAGTCGCTACGTGTCTCCTTTCTACTCACCTGGAATTCAGCACCAGGATGTCCACAGAAGCGGTACGCGATACGATTACGATCCTCTACCTCTTTCGCGGGTCTTAACCTAACCAAACCAATAATTAAAACAAGTTGGGGAAATTAACTCCACCGTGACGAACGAACCGTGATATATCTCGCGTCTACTTTAACTTTCAGGGTATCACACAGGATGGAGGACGCAGGAGTTTCAAGAGCACAACGTTGAAACCCCCACGGCAGGTAAAAGGGAACTTTCCATATAGAGAGAGAGAGAGAGAGAGAGAGAGAGAGAGAGAGAGAGAGAGAGAGAGAGAGAAAGAGAAAGAGAGAGAGAGAGAAAGAGAGAGAGAGTAGCTTTGAATCCCTTTAAAGTGGTTGTTAAAATTCGGCAAATGCTCGACCGAAAGGAAAAACGGAAACCAGTGACTGCAAAGCTCTTTTTGGGATTCGAAACGGTAATCTGTGATTCGTGGATGGCTGTTTTACCGCCATGGATATTAATTTCTCGAGAGTGAATGGTGCAGATACAAGGTCTAATCAATAAGAAGAGAGAGAGAGAGAGAGAGAGAGAGAGAGAGAGAGAGAGAGAGAGAGTTTGCTTTATTTAGCCCAGGCTACTATGCGTACATTCCAAAGCATACATGTATGCAGTACAATATAATATAATATAAAATAAAATAAAATAGGAAATGTATAACACTAAGACTAAAATATAGAAAAACAATAAGAAAACATACATATCATCGGCCTCATACTATACAGCAACATACAATAACATATAATATAAACAAAATAAAACAAAAAAACAAAAAAAAAATAGCATGAATTAATAACGCATACGATACATAATCATCCATCATCCCGTCCAGATCCACTCAATACATCATAATACCTACTACCGCGTCTACTCCACACGCAAATCCTTTATATGAGATAGAGATAGAGAGAGAGGAAGAGAGGAAGAGAGAGAGAGAGAGAGAGAGAGAGAGGAAGAGAGGAAGAGAGAGAGAGAGAGAGAGAGAGAGAGAGTACCTATCTTCTTCTTCTTCTTGTAGTTACATTTACATTATCGTGGAATCAAACTCGCGCAAATTGACCAGACCGCTGAATGTCAATTAATTAATCGTTCGTAATCAAGTATCGATACATCACCGAGCATCCATATCACACACGACAAATGACAATGCGCTCATTTTACGATAGATTCGGACGTCGATGGCAAACAAAGGGACTCGAGAATCTCAATCGCGATTTGGTATCGGATTAATCTGATCCGAAAGTAGAGACACAGATTCATGGGTCATTTTCGTCCTAGCAAGGGGCGACCCATCGTTTCCGGACGCTCGACCGCAAGCCGGAAGGATCGCCGCATCTAAACACGAGATGACCACCAAACAGGCGGATGCGCTGATTTTGGAGCGGATGCAAACGAAAATGAGGTTCCTCGAGGACAGTAACACCGTGATGCAGACGCGTAATCAGAACCTCATTGCCGAGAACAAAGTTCTCACGTCTCAGTGGGTATTAATACGCCAACTCTCCCTGAATCGCACACCAATTCCACGAACCTACGCTGAGACATGCTCGCCATACTAAGGATCAGCTCTACGCTCCTTCAAACTTTAGCAACCTCTTCGCGTTAAGCATTACTTCTATAAGTACACTTTGTCAAAAGTGTACTCTTTTGTTTAAAAACAAGACTCTCAGAGTTCCGTCGACGATGAAAACTGCTTTGACCGTAGATACATATCATTAACCTTAGAACTCAAGTATTCTACGAGCCATTCTACTACTCGATTATTTGTTTCTTTTACTTTGCGCGCCCCCTTCGTTTACATGTTTCGCAATCTTTCTCATCTTAATTCCGGGGAAACGTAAGCGTCACTGAATTCATTCACATTTGTTAAACACAAAAATTCTTCGGAAGATTGGAAGACGAGCGAAGCGATGTGAAAATATTGGGGAAAAGGGTCGAGTCGTTGCGCCAGGAACTCGAGAGCGAAAAGTCGAGAATGGCGGAGACGAAGAAAGCAGCCGTGCAAGTCGGTGTAGTAAAGCGTCCTTGTCTTAAGTCCGCTTATACGAAAACGTAAATTTCAACGTGATTTCAGAGAAAGAACATGCCCCAGGTGGAGGCAAATGGAACGTCCACTACGAATATCGTGCCCAGAACCGATCGGGGAGTGCAAATCTGGGCAGTGTGCATGGGCTGCCAAAGAAAATTGGAGAGTTGCGTGAAACAACCCCCTACCGTTGTCATTACCAAGTAAACGCGTGATTCTTCTTGCTCTATTAGCCTTTTAAGGGGTGGTTACCCATACGTTTAGCCGCGGCGTCAATGAATGATTTTGGGTTAATTTTTTTAGGGGTTTTAGCGTAAAAAGTAAAACAAAATACTTATTACGCACGATTATTTATCGGTCCATACAGTGCGCGAAAAAAATTATTTACGATAATTTTTGTATTTAATTATTTATGATTTTTGAGGTTCTTTGGATCATTGCAGAAAAAATGGGCAGCATGATACGTCTCCTTTAAACATCGATGGATCTGAAGAATAAAATGATATTCTTGTAAAATAATGTTACCATTATATGGGCTGACGGGACAAACTTTTTAATTTCAAGAAAATAAACAACTTGTAGCACTTTAAAATCGAACGAATATTTTTTCATGCAAAATTTTGCTCTGGAATTGTGTACAAAAAATGATTAACACAAAATATCACGAAAATGGCCCGTCAGCCCCTAGTAATGGTGGTACATTACTTTACAAGAATATTATTTTATTTTTCAGATCCATTGATGTTTAAAGGGGACCATCATGCTGACCATTTTTTCTGCAATGGTCCAAAGAATCTCAAACATCATAAATAATTAAATACAAATATTATCGTACATAATTTTTTTCGCGCACTTTATGGACCGATAAATAATCATGCGTAATAAGTATTTTGTTTGACATTTTTCGCTAAAACCCCCCCAAAAAAATTATCCCAAAATCATTCATTTTCGCCGCGGTATAAACGTGTGGGTAACGGCATTAGACCTTTCTATTTCTACCGAGTTTCCCATGATAGATCGGAGTTAGAGTTGCTAGAGAAAGATATGCAGACCCTTCGAGACACCATAATTGCCAGAGAAGAAGCCTGGGACAAGGCAATGGAACGCGAGCAGACCTACAGACAACAATTAACTCGGTTAACCACAGAGACGATCACAGCTCGTCACCTTTCCGAGACGCGTTATGATGAACTTCAAACTCTGTTGAAAACGTTAATGGTAATTATCGTTGCTGAGATTACCAATGGAAGTATCCAGAGAGCATATAATGGGGGAGCCTGGTGTAACTAGCTGGAAATCGAGGCATTTTTCGGGAATTTTACACTAAAGAAAGTATTTAATCGATCTTTGTGTGATACTTTCAGGATATCGTATTAACATGGTTAAGGTAGATAAAAAAAATTTTATTAAAAAAGAGCCGCAAATTACAAAGTTATAAGGGCTTATGGCCAGTCCGTTGGCGACGCAATCGTTGCACCGCGGGCAACGTAGCGTCTTTTGGTTTCATCCGAAACCAAAAATCAAACAATTTTCGTTTAGTTTACGAGTGTTCGCGCAAATCGAACAAATTTATAACTTAAAAGATGCAAAATTGAACAAATGGCGGCCGCTTGAATAAAAAGTTCACTTTTTCCAACGAAATTTTGCCTGAAATGTGTAAAAAAAAAGTTATTTATTTAAACAAGATCATTGTACTAATAACTTAGTTCTACGAAAAAAATGTTCAAGGCCAAGTCGATCGGTTGAATATTAAGTTGAGTTACATCGCCCGCAAAGCGTAAATTTCGAAACTGTCGTTTCGAGAAAAACGCGTTTAAAGTTTTGCGGTAACCTGGCGCTCCGTAGCAAACCCGGCTATATCCACTTTAATTTTTCGAATTTCGTTTCGCGGCTTTAGGAACATATCGTCGTGAAGTTCAACTATTGATTTATGCAAAAAAAAAATGGATTCATTCGAACCGCTACACCAGGTTCCCCCCTTAAGCGGAGGAGATATTTAAAGATCTCCGGGATGTTTACAGGAAAAGGAATCGGAGCTGAAGTCGCACCAAAAGGACAACCAGTGCCTGAACAAGCTAATAGCAAAGCTTTACAACGGTCATCAAAGGTGAAAAGCATCGACCTCCTCCCGCTTTATAATTCTCAATCCACTCGACCGCGAAAAACCAGTAAAAGGAGGGGAACAGCCTTTGCGCAGAGGTCCGTGCAAACGAATCCTGAAAGTCGTAAAACTTACTAATTCGATTATCTCTCGTGGACACGGGCAGAGTCCGTCCGCAAAGACCTCGGCAACAGGGTCCGATTTTTCCAGAGCTTCCAGCGACCAGCGGAATTTCCACTTAAAAAACTTTCCTCTTAATCAATAATTAGATCTGGAGGGCACGCGATTACGGGCAGGTAGATATTAAGAAGGCCGCGCTGCTCGGCACAAGGTCCCCGAAGCGAATACTCTTCTTGTTCCGCGTTCGCCCACAAAGGCAATTACCGAATAACAAGTAACCGAAAGGTGCGAGCAACATCGATTTCGATTAATTTAAAAATTGTCTCAGAAGCGGCCGAAGCGGCTCCAAGATTCGTTGGCTCGCGATTAACGGCAACACGACTATAGTAGTAGTAGTAGCTTCAATTAGAAATTCATTCGTCCGCTAAGAAAATAATCCCCCAAAGGGAGGGACGAGCAACGCGCGCGCTTGTGCGCGTAAAGGCTAGTTAGGATAAATGAAATAAATCAAGAGGCGTATTTGTTAGAGCGAGCGGAGCGTAGCGGAAACGGAAGAAAAAAGACCCAGAGAAACGTCGGATCGCAAGCTCGGAGATCTCTGACAATTTTGCCAGTGCTGCGTAGCAACCCCTATCGCTTAGTACCGGGCTACGCTCCGCGCATTTTAGTTGTTTCATTAGCGGAACGCCCGGCGTAACGTACCGCCGAGAATGCCACTTGAAATTTCGCGAAACGAGATGCGAGCTTCCTCCGCGCTAGACGTGCCTAGACCGTCCCATGTTCACTCGACGTCCAAAGGGCCACGTTAAATTCACGGCAAATTTCATTTTCGATATTCCTCGGGGCACGATCGACCTCCCCTAAATTTCGTCTCGAAGAATGCCATTAACGACGGCCCGTCGGCAGGCAACTGAATATTTATCGTCACTTTAGGGACTCGAGACTTTGGCTCGAAAGTATTATCTACGATGGTGCGATGAAAAGAAGAATACGCAGAAGTCTTGGTAGTCGTGCCTGATGTTTTTACGACTCGCGAATAGTAGGAACGAAAAGGAAAAGTGGTAGAACACGTGTGTTTAGTAACACTCCGGTGCTTTTCGGCTTCCGGAGTTTGGTTCAGTTCGAAACTATTACAAAATCAATGGATGGAAACTCTTACATCGGTTGGAGCGGGAACTCGCGTACCGCGCTTTAGCTTATCCTCGAAGCGCTGTGCTATAAAAGTTTGCGAAATTATTATCTAAAACTCCGAAGAGTTTAAGCAGAAGCGCATTAAAATAAAGTTTAGAACTCTGTACTCACCATCGATATCTGCGAAGTAACTTCGTTCGGTACGGTAGCTCGTACGTTAAAAGCTTAGTATATCGGTACACGATTGGAAAAGTATTAAACGCGAGTGGGAAATGTGCGATTCTTGTGGTTGCGAGTAGTATCGTCCAGCTGGAATAGATTGAAATTTCTAGATGTCTAACGGTTCGAAAAGATTAATAAAAAAGATTCGTTTAAAAATGCAGTTGCAGAGGTCAGGACGAAAGTAAAAAGAGCAACGTGCCGGCGGACATAAACGAGAAAGATCAAAAGCTCATCGAGGAGATCGTTCGACGTGTATCCAGTGCAAAGAGCAAACAGAAACCAAAGGCGAAGAGCGCTCGTTCGGAAAAAAACGCCAATTGCAGCGCTCATGGAACCACCTCTCGCGATAAAAGCGCGAGACCAGCAAAGGATCAGACAGGTTTATCGAGAGATGCGAAATGTTAAATCAATATTTTCTAATACCTTTTTGTGATATTAAAATTCATCGCTCAAAACGGCAACCTGTAATAATTTGTGTCTGTTCCACTTCACATGATGCGATCATCCTTTGGAAATATAAAAAAAACTGACTTTAATCGAAGACGAGGTAGTATAGGGTAGACCTATCATCTTACAGATGTTCGTATCGCCACCCAAATTGTGTTACCGACCCATAATTTCATGATCGAATCACAGACGAGATATAGGATAGACCTTTTTTTTTGAAGTGAAACTTTTTTTGCCGCGATAGCGTAAGTTTTCTCGGGTGTAACGGAAGTATGAAACGCTTCCCCCACCAAGAACGGTTGCCCCGCCAAGATACCCACTTCCGTTTACACCCACGCTGCGAAGGCGAGAGCGCGTTAGAGGGACGAAAGCGAACGAGGAACAGTAGGAGACAGACGACGCATTGATACTCTGTTTCTCTCTCTGTCTTTCGGGCGCCTGATATTCTGTCCCTTGCGTACCGTTCCTCGCTCGCCCTCAGTCCCTCTGACTAGCTCTCGTTCCATCTCGCTCTAACCTAAGGTAAGAAAGGAGGGAGAAATTATCACTCGGAATACTGAGTAGCCCCCCCCTTTTCCTTGAATGTTTTTAGTGACAAATTACTGTACACAGGAAATCTTCGTATGGTCGTACAAGTCGTTTTAGTACATATAGCTCTATATATACATGCGAGAACTCGGCAACAGGGTCGTCGGGCAACACTATGCAGGACCACATACTTAGCGGAGGGGGAACACCTACAGGAGTGGTGGTAATGTGTGCGTGTGGCGACGCCAGCGCCAAGCCAAGCCAAGTGACGCTAACGCGACCCTCTTCGGCAAGCTTCCGGATACACGTCACACTCGTTTTTGTATTTACGAAAGTGTTACCTAACATTGAAAATTCTGAAATTTAGTTTGGACAATATTATTAATATGCCAAAAGAAAAGAGCACTGAACGTGTCCGAGCGTTCCGAAAACGACAATACGCTAAGAATAATAATAATAATAATAATAATAATATTAATATTAATACTAATATTAATGATATTAATGATAATAATAATAATAAACTGCCTAAAAAACCAGCAAAAGTAACATTGCAAAGAGTGCAGGAATACAGAGCCAGGAAAAAGGCAATGGAGGCGTCCGTTCACCAATATAACCTCCAAACTGCATCAAGTGTATCAAACATACGCAATCGCAGCAACTTGTGTATGTAGCTTTGTCACGAGTCACAAACATGACGACAATGCATACTTTTATCACGGGCGAAAACCAAATTCAGTGATTAGTCTACAAGATGAGCTTCGGAGGCTGGATCTTAATCGATTACACACACTGGATAGAGTGTTAATCGATTTTATTACAAACAGAAGAGGAATTTCGTTTTGCTCGCTTAATTGTCAAAGTCTGCGGGCTCACTCTCTGGACATGGGTGATGCAGTGATGCAACGATGTAACTTCTTGCTGTTATCGGAGACATGGGTCAAGAATGAAGAAAAAATGGACATTACCAATTTTCATTGTATTGTACAATCGAAACGTACAAATATGAGAGCTGGAGGAGTAGCAATTTACAAAAATAAAAATGAAGTGACAAACGTTGTGACTGCTAATATGAATTTTAATCTAGATCAAACCGATTCAGTAGGTGTCCATTCCACAGGAATTGATGATATTTGTTCAGCCCAATGTCGATTACAAAATGGGCAACTGATTATCCTGGTCGTCATCTACATATCGCCAAACAAAAACGTTGACGAGATTATTGAATTTATTCACGAAGTCTTGCTGCCATACACTATTGAGGGTGCAAAATTGTTGAAACGAAATCTGGACAAATTATCAACATCAATTTTGGTTCAGAACAAGCTGAACCACTAATCGCATTTTTAGAACAAAAATTCAATTTGAAAATAAACACTGATAGGAATAAATCCACTACCAGGTCGGACACCACAATCGATGCAGTATTTGCTCGCTATTTTTATAATTTGAAATCGAAAATGTTTATATCCTATTTCAGTTACCATAAACCAATCATTTCATTCTTCGAGTATGAAGAGATGGAAATTAATGACTAAAAATTAATAAACCTCAAAATATTTCATTTAATTACGTTATGTTTACTCAATTGATTTACCGCATTACTAAAACTTATTCACAGTACGGGAAACAAAATTAACGGTTTTGATATTTAATAAGAAGTTTCACTTCCATCGCGTGAGAGTTCCACGCATTGTTTTTTTGTTACCTGGAGAAAATCCCTAACGGATACCCCATCCCCCGGGGGAGGGGCGGGGTTATGTGGGGTTTGCACCCAGTAAAAACTCCAGGGTGGCCTCCTGACTGGGGAGGACTGCACGACGGGGGGGAGGACTTGGGCGAGATCCAAACAGAACGATGCGTTCGCCACCTCCCCCCCCCCCCCCCCCGGTGCACTGACACCTCTCCTGCCAACCCCCCCCCCCGGGGGGCCCATCCTGGAGGGGGTTGCAAGCACCCCCTCCGGTTAAACTCTTTCCGAGTTATGATGGGGCGGCGCGATGGAACCACACATCGCATCGCCTCTCGCTCGGACCGCTGCTGCTAAAGGCCAGCGAGCCCCCGCTCGTCTGACCTCCACGGTCCCGCAAGCCTGTGGGCTGTAATAGAAAAAACAGAAGGCCAGCCACACTGTAGATGGACCGCCACCCCCCGACGCACGCTCCGAGACCCCAGTGCTCGGAGCGCCCACGCTACGGCCGGAGGTGCGCAGGGGGCAGCGGCCGCCCCGACCCCTGAATCTGCCCGGAGCTGCTCTTCTCCGTCCTCCGGAGGCACCCCTCCCGGCTACTCCTCCGAGTGCCCCCAGCCTACCAGGGTGTCCCTCCCACTGCCGCACCCGCTCTGTCTCCTCCTTTGCGGACATAACGACCTCCGCGAAAGAGGATATCACGGCTCAATCCTCCTGACTCCTCAGCATACGCTGAACTAAGCCAGACATGCCGAGGTCAGATCCCACGTGCGACCTGAGAACCCGGCGCTCCGCGTCCCACTCCGGACAATCCTCCATTGTGTGGTCGACCGAGTCCACGTCACCAGAGTCGCAGTGGTGACACCGCGGCGAAGCCTCACGCTCGATCCAGAACAGGTACTCGCCGAAGCATCCGTCTCCAGTCAAGACCTGGGTCAGACGGAAGGAGAGCCTGCCGTGGCTGCACCCCATCCAGCGGTCGAAAATGGGACGGAGCGCCCCGACAACGCGCCGGCCGATGTACTCGGGTCGCGCCAGCCACTCTAACCATCGGTCCTGCATTCGCTGCTGGGCTTGAAGGCGCGCCATAGACAGCCCGTCCGCCGGGCAGTCCCCGGCCTCTCGGAGTTCGCGGATCGTGGAATAGACTTCCGCGTCCATCTCCGCGAGGAGGTGAAACGGGGGGGACCTGCCCAAGGCGGACAGCTTGGCGTACGCAACCGTGCAGTACGCTCGCACGGCCCTCAGAACGACCCTCCTCTGCACCTTCGCGAGGAGATCCCTCCCCGCGCGGCACGTCCCCAGATCGCCAGCCCATATCGGCGCTCCGTAGAGCGCCATGGATCGAACGACGTCGACATACAGGCGCCGAGCCCCGTCCGATGGGCCCCCGAGATTGGGCATGATGGTCGAGAATCGACCCATCTGTTTTACCAATCAGGGACCCATATAGGGTAGACCTATCGACCAATGTATTTTTCTGTCCACCGATTTGGGAGGTCCTAGTACCATCGACGAAGTATAGGATAGACCTATCACGCAATGTAATTTTGTGTCGCACGGTAAAGGGGTCTCGCGAGCCCCCTTTACCATTTTCATGTCACGCTCAACGTGTTATCGGGTCAGTCTAAAATAAGATTGTAACGCTACGCGTGGTAGAAATTAGAATTCAACACGGGTAAAACTTGGATCGTTTCAAACTCGCAATTTACAAGTGATTCTGTTAAAAATAACAATTTAAAGATCGTTTTATAAACGTATTCCGTGCAACGACAGAGAAAAAAGGATCGCAACAAAACGAGAACACATACGCCTTTTAACCTTGTGCTGGCCTATTCCGGTTTATTTAACGCAAAACAAATTTCATTAGCTTGTAATAACGTAATTTGTAAAAAGAGTGCTTTAAAGTTTTTGGCTATACTTGCGAAAACCGATCAAACTCGATTGGGCTGAAATTTTGCAAATAGGTTCATGTTGTATAAAAATAACGTTTGCGAGAAGAATTTTTGGCGACTCGAAATTTTTTTTTTTACCATTTCAATGTCATTCCCTACCTTACCGGCAGAGCGGATTTGACTTCCAGGCACAGACGAGGTATAGAATAGACCTATCACCTTATGGGACTTCGTGTCACCACCCTAACTGTGTTACCGACTCATAATTTGAGGACTGAATTTAGCGACCTCTGCTCATGAACAGCGTCCAACTCAAGAACTACACTGAAATGTGTTGAAATACTGAAAGATGTGTGCGTGCTTGTATACGTGTGACTTGTTTAGAGTGAGAGTTGAAGATAGAGGGCGGGCTTTCGTTAAGCTACGCTTTGACTCGGTTTGTCAACGACTCACGCCGGATTTCTCTCTGAAAATCTATTTCGGGGATCAGGAACCCATATGGCGCTAAAAGAATTTGTTTGGAAGCAGTTATCTCGATTTTCTTCATTATGTTTGAATTTGAATTATCACAATTATTGCAAGGATCTATCAGATTTTTCCATCCTGCGAAATTGTGTTTTATTATAGCTTGAAATTCAAATGATTTTTTTTTTTTAACAACTTGGCAGTGCAAGATGTACCACACAACTTGTACTGATCGTAGTACTTGTGCAATTACACTCTAAACATCTTAATACCGTTGTAATTTCGTGTTGTACTGCATTCTTAATAAGAATCTCATGATCACAAAGAGAGGTAATAAACTCAACTGCATCATGTAGCTAATTGTTAGCGTATTTTTCTCCTATGAATTGCCGCAATGATATTATGTTTGGATTTTGATCCAATTTATATTGGTCCATAAAGACTTTTATAATATGATCAGCTTTTTCAGTCGAAAATAAGTTTTCTCTTATGGATGAACAATATAACATATATTAGATTGTGGCATTCGCATAACAAGACACACCATCAGAATTCGGGAGACCTCTTACGTAGTATTGAATGGTATCCACGATGTGATTATTAGTATTCTGACATTCGGATACATTGTAATTAGGTACTGCCCAAGCAGCATCACGAACATTGAGTGCGCGTTTTTTAGAAATTGAAATAATCATAAGATCGGGTCTATATTTTTTTCGCAATCTATTATACTCTGTTATAGCCAATTCTTGTGCCTTTGCGGAAGATGGATCATAATTGATAAGATGCAGTCCTTGTAGTGTGGTCACCCGAGAAAGAGCAACGTAAATTTGTCCGCAAATAAATATTGAATTACCTGCTTCTATGACAGCATTCTGCAAGCTTAGTCCTTGACTTTTGTAAATAGGGAATGACTTCGGATAATTTTTAATATTATATTTACAAATTATCACGGGACAGAATTCAGGATAAATTCGATCCCAGCATCATTTTCAGCTTCGATTATCTATATATACATAAATAAAATCCTGAGTTTAGTTACAAATAAAAAACAGTTTGATGATATTTAATTAAACATGTCGCAATTCAAATTTCGGCAACTTACCTTGTGTTTGTGACTGCATTATGATTGCAATTCAATGGTACAACGATACATACCTACTTAGCAGCTTTACAAGGGGACCTTCAAATTTGTATTGTTTCATCGACATGTTTCCTGACTTCACTCTCGAACCTCTCTACCTTTCATTACTGCTATCCTCTTGTACGTTCAACGAGGCTCCGCCGCTAGACGCAGCGCTCGTGCCATATCCTTCAAGACTTCTCGATAAAAAGAGAGAACTCTGTGGCAACAGCGCGGCAGAGACAGAGAGAACAGAAAATTTAAAAATCATAAATATTGCACAGAATAAGAGAAGATAATAAGAATTGCGAAGTTTAGAAGGGACATTGATATGCTGATAATGATTATTGTTTCATTATTGAAATAAACTGTCAAATTAATCAGTTTATTCGGCGGGAATTCATCAGTCGACCACAAATAATTTTTTTAGTCGAAGGCCTTCATTCTTGAGGTCCCCCGAAGCTCGAGCCGAGCGACATTATATCGCTCAACCGTCTAACTTGTTGCCTGGACCTCTGCGACTGTTTATACTTGACATTTCTTTATTGACCACAAATCAATTCAGTGTTCAGATTTTTAGCTCCGGTTTCAAGTATTTAGCGGGCGAGAGACCTGTAGCTGACACAAAAACATTTACAAGAGGGACATCTTCTGTTAAAAACGTCGTATGAATATCATTTTACGATGGAAGATAATAAAAACACAACGGCTCGCTAATTCCTTAAAACTGAAGCTGAAAATCTGAGCACTGAATTGATTTGTGACCAATAAAGGAATGAAAAATATAAAAAGTGACAGAGGAATGAGTGTTCGAGCGGAGAACGAGAATACAATTGGAATTAGCAAAGTTGATTTCACAATCTTTGCGTGTGAACTTTTTTAATTTTTTTCGTGAATTAAAGGGAATGAACTTATTTAATTTTGTTTCGTGAATTAAAGGGAATTAGCTTCTTTCATACATGATAATTTTTATCTCGAATACTAATGATTCGTTTAAAGAACTGTAAATAGAAAAATGTATGCCGTGACGAGGTTTATAACACTATATTTTTTAAAATCCAGTTTAACAAAATTTAATTTTCCAATTTTTCTTAGCCTTTGGACAATACTTGTTTGCATTTTCGAGCCCTAGTCCCCTTATTGCATCCGAGCCTTCAATTGTCTATCTCAATTTCGGTCGAAAGAAATAACTTTTTTTTTTTTTACATATTTCCATCGATTTCACCCGACCTGCTGAACCGATTTGAAATTTTTATGAGGTACGTTTGTTGGCAATTCAATTATCTTTCATTTCATATAATTTTCGACCAAATCGATCATTCGGAACACGAGATATTCGCAATTAATTGTAAGTGGAACCACCTTTTTGACAGACAGGTAAAAACAGTTCATCTGTCGATATCTCCAAAACGTATCCGTAGAAAAATTTTTGGACCTTATTATTTTCGGAATCGACGGGCCATTTTACATAAGAAAAAATTAGTGGCATCTGCTGCGCAAAATGGCTGTAAACTATTTAGTGTTATTATAACAATTTTATAATATTGTGCACCATTAACACGTTCCGTGCCAAGCCATTTTTGCCTGACTTGTCGTTCAGGCCATTTGATATTTTGACTACAGATCGATATACATATTATCACACAATATTTTATTATATCATCAGTAGATAAGTAGTTCTCTTGTTTAGAGCAGTTATCACATCGTGTACCACCGGTGGTACACGTGGCACGGAAAGTGTTAACTGTAGGCTCGATAAGAAAGCATTATTTAACAATCATTTTACAAACTTTATTCAGTAAGTATACATTGTTACAGTCTACATCTATTTTTCCACAAAATCTGTGTCGAAGTTGTAATCGTCAGAAGCCGAGATGTTGAACCCTTCGAGTTGATCCGCCAAATTGGTAGCTGTTTTTTCTGTAAAATTCAAGTAGTCTTAACCATCTCCAACACGGGTCATGAATAGTTACGCTAATACACGGTCGACGCGACGTACATACTCCAGACGTCGTTCCATTTTTTTCGTAATTTTAAAAGTCAGCAATAGACTTTTTGTTTATCGGTTGATTTAATAATTTTCTATTTCCAATGGTAGGCAATTAGGTTGAAAAGAAAACTGTTTTCAAGTAAACAAAATAGTAATAAAATAAATTCCATTCTGTCAGTATTAATTGACAGAAATTGAAACGTTGGGTAACTGAACATTACGTAAAAAAACGACCATCGAAACGGAAAATAACAGACTTTTTCATCGCGATGGCGTATGGAGTCTGCCGTCCGTGTCCCTGCGGGTTAAAGATCGCATTCTATGTATATTAAGAAACAATAATTTTTTGGTCGTATACGTACCTCTCCTGGCTTGTTCCTTTTTCTGTTTTTTAAACTGGAGTTTGTTAATTTTGTTCAGCTTCTGATTGCCCTCAAGCTCCAACAGCGGATCCGCCTTCTTCTTCCTCGTCTCGCCCATCTTCTTCTTCGCAGTATCCATCTTCTTCTTTAATTTGTTTTGTATCTGAATTTTCTGCGGAAATTTCTATTTATTAATGTACACCATACTAAGAACACTATATTACAATGACGCGTGAACATTAATTTACCGCTTCCTTCTGCTTCTGAAACTCTATTACGGAAGTAACTGGACCAGAACTTTCAATTAACGTGGAATCCGTGGGTAATTTCACCGCGGACTCTTCGAACGTATCGAGCATCATCTTCTCTTGCGCAGCGAAGCTCTCGATATCGAACTCCTTATTCATTTGAGTCACTATTTCCGCGGATACGTGGCAATTCGATTGTTCAGGTGGCACAGTGTAGTATCTGCAAAGGGAATACCCATTTTTAGATATCTCGATACATAGCAACATTAAACGCTCGTAACTACCTAATCTTGCCAGAATTCCAATCTTCCAAGATGCTACGAGCCGCCGCGACTGTATCCGGTATGCCACCTTTCTTGAACTTTCCCATTCTAGTCGCTTTCAAAGCAAAGAACTCGTCAGGCGTCGAAAACTCGTCTACGCTATACATCTCCATTATCTGTTGCTTCGATACCCTCTTCAGAATCGTGGTTGCCGGTGTGTACGGATCTGTCAAGCACTGTATTTTCACTGCATTCTTTAAAGCTACCGACGAAGTGTCAGGGTTCTCCCCTGGAGTCTGATTGGCAAACACTATCCCCGGGGAGTCCAAGAGCTTTATTTTCGAATCCAACTGTACTGCCTGCATGGCCTTTGTTACTCCTGTGGACAAGTGATTAGATGATATAAAGAAATTAACGCGCTATACGCTCGAAGCATTAGTGGATATAATACCTGGAGTGTTTCCCACGCTGCAGGCTCTACTGCGTTTCAGAGAATTAATTACGCTAGACTTGCCGACGTTCGGAAGCCCGACAACACCCACTCTAATACTAGTTTTAACATCGCCGGCATTTCTGCAATAATTCGCCAGCAGTGACAAAAGTAATTCTGCGCCGAAGCATGTACCACCTTGTATCATACTCTCAGTTTTCTTCCCCAACTTTCTCCTGCCCAATCTCTTCGCCTGAACTTGAGTGGATGATTTAAACGCAACAGCTGGTAAACTGCTACGCAAATACTTTAACCATTGATCTAAGTTTTCCCTAGGTACTAAATCCGCCTTATTTAAAACAATCACTAATCTTTTGCTCTCTTTCGCGGATTGGACTGCCTCCTCGACCTGTAACACGAGAGAGTTATACGATACTCGTATATGTAAATGTAGTTACGAAGCTGCTTCAGTGCGTTTTACCTGTTTACATCTGGTTCCTAGAGGATCTCTAGCGTCGACGACTTCAAGAATGACATCAGCCGTGTCTAAAACTTTCTTGAATTCTTTGTAGTAGGCTTTCAGCGAATTCTCTTCCTTAGCTAGAGCATTTTTTATTTTTTCGTGAACAGCAGGCACTTTCACCTCCTCGTGCCCCACTTGCTGGTTTTCTGCTGCTGAGACTAATCCTTGCAAACCTCCCTTGGCAAGCTCCTGACGCTTTCTTTCACGTGCAGCGTCACGCAGCTTCTGCTTCTCCTCTTCGTGCTGCTGCTTCATAGCCTCCACTTCTTTCAGGATATCTTCCTTAAATGGACATTGATTTGGTACCTCGATCAGCTTCCGTTTTTCTACAAAATTCAAAGGAACGTTTTCAATCTGCATAGAACCTCTGCGTAAAGTTGTTTACTTTTCGGATGTTTTTTAGCCTCTTTCTTTAACTTCCGATTGTGCTCACGAACTTTCTTCTCGATTTTGTACCTCCTCCGAGCTGGCATTCGCTTACTTTGTTTCTCTGTAACGAACATGGTATTAAATAAACTAAAAAACAAAGAAAATATTGTATTATTGCGGACAATTTGAGGTAAACATAGCCTCCTACTCGTAAATCGCTAATAAATTAGGTTAAGTCGACGTATCTCTCCAACTTACTTAGACAAAATTTGGCCATTTTGGTAGATATTTTAAACTAATTCTTCAGATTTATACCTACACAAAGTGTATAAACTTATTATCAAGTTAAAAAACACTCGGATTTATCACGTGCGCACCAGCGTGCTCGCGACGAGAACAGACGAGAAGTAGGTTATGAAAAGTCAGGAAGCAGGGCGGTAAACTTAGAAAATGTAATGTGAGTTGTGACGGAGACCCGACGGAGACCAGTGCTGACTGCTGAGTGCATGCAGAAAATTAAATCAATTTAATTCAATTTTACACAAACAAAAAGTTGAATGTTTTCCTTGTGTTGTACCTAATGATTTTAATCATTCCCGATATACGAACAGTATATAGGTATGTATATATATAATAGATAGCAACAAAGAAGCCACAAGTCTACAGAGAAATCTAAAGAAATATTAAAGATTCAGGAATCTAGAATCCAATTAAGATTGGAGATTTGTAAAGTGTATAAATTATTTTGAATAGGTATCAGACGATGGGGTAGGAAATTGAAACTATGTACATACATATATAGGTATGTACTGCGCGCGCGGTCGGTGCCACTTTACCGGCACAGCCAGTAGAGATTTCAATGGCTCTTACGAGAAACTGAAAATCGTTGAAAGACAGTGAAAGGTGTGCTTGTATGCATAAGAGGATTCTCACACTTTCATTCCGGCCTGGCAAAAAAAAAAGCGGTTGTTTAGCGTTACAGAGGCGAGAGCGTGGTGGTAACTGGTAAGGTCGGGCTGGAAATTCTCATAAATTAATTCGTGCCGTGAAACCGCTGTTTCGTACATTTTCATTGAACAAGTGATACAATTTCTCTATTCCTATTCTCACGGTATTACTTTCGTAGCAACATTGTTCCTGCGCTGAATCAAATTAAATGCCATTCACTCGGGGTCGTGGCAAGGAATGTACTTTTCTTCCACGTAAACGGAAAGCGAGCCCATCCCGAGATTCCTATACATTTTGCACCAGGAAATAAGCATGTCCGGTATTTATTATGCATTCTTTCATATAATAAAATATTAGCAAAACAGTCCTGTTACGTTCTACCGTCCACGTACTCAACTATTCGAAAGCTGAAGCTGATTAAATTAGAACTCTGAATTTCTTGCCCGATATTTTCTTCCGAACACCCTAGGTATATTGATATTTGAAAGAAGATTCCTCCGCCTGTGCCCTCTCTCATCTCTGCAGTCTGCATTCGATTCATTAGCATGGGCCATGGAGGAGTGGTGGGTGGTGGTGGGGGTAGAGTGGGAACGTCGTGCATCGCCGGTAGACGGCGTGCGACGGACCAGTTCATTTCTGTAATGGCCGCTGTCTGGCGTTGTCGGTGATTCGGTCTCTTTGGCATTCCCTCGAGCTGAGCGGTTGACTCGTTTATCATTCTTATTGCCGGAGAAGTCGGTGCGCGTCGGCCAGTGTGACAATAAGTGTGCGGTGCTCAGTAGTGCGCGGTGTACGTCTGGTCATAGCCAGCGAGTGCATACTGGACGTGCGTGGTCCACCAAAGGAAATTCAAATCGGATGCGCGCTGGTGGCCGAATGTGTTTACGCGAGCCACGGGAACTGCGGGAAGGGGCATAGGGGTGATAGGGGTGGAGCGCGATGCGATTAATCCTCTTTCCCGGGGATCGACGCGTCGCCGTGTCCGTCCAGTAGTCCCGACGAGGGAACCTTCCTTCTCGGACAGTAAACAAAAGTGACAGCGTGCGCGGATGCCGTTCTCGCTCTCTCATGCCTCCCGTCCCGTCCGGTCCCGGTCCGTGCCTGTCGACGCTGTTTCACGCGTTCTTCCTCGCCAGCGGTCCGAATTCCCTCGCGTGGTTCAAGGTCTTCTAAAATCATCCGGACGCCACGCTGCCAGCCGCAGCCACAGCCACAGCCACCCAGTAAGTTTCGCGGCGCCTTCGCGATCGAACGTGTCCCCGTCCGAGCTGACAAGCGACCGTCAACCGCGCGTTTTCCTCCCCTGCTCCATTCGACGCGTTCCCGTATCGCCGTACACGCGTCCCCGCGTCCCCGCCGCTGCAACGCGGGAAAACAACAGGGGATAACGACGCCCTCGTCGCTCCCAGGTACGTGCCATCGTTTTTGTTTTTCCGCTCCTAAGACGCGCCGCGTCGCGTCGCGTCGCGTCGCGTCGCGTCGCACTTTCTAGCGCTGTTTTCGCGTTTTCCTCCTCGATCGAGTGGCAGGGCCCGGTGAACCACGGTTTTGCCACGGCGAGGAGGCATTTCGCGTTTTCCCGTCGTATGCTCCCTCGTGCTGCCAGGTGTCACGCGCGGAGGGGAACAGTGTTGTTTTGTGGAACGTAATCGCGTCGGTGCTTGTACATACCTATGTACTTTCGACAGTGGCAGTGGCAGTGGTTGGAAGGGACTGTTTTATGTTCAATTTATTCTCTTGGCTTGGAGAAGCTACTGACGCGTGAAATACGTACGTAATCGACGAGCACAGCGCATTTCTGAAATTGGGACTGGATTTTCGGTCGCGAGGCTTCGTTCAAGTTTTTTCTCGCCTGTAAGAAGGCGCTAACAGCGTTTCTAATTAGATACCTACACTCGGCCTCGTAATTGTACTGTGTAATT
Source organism: Andrena chrysosceles (assembly GCA_963855975.1). NCBI lineage: Eukaryota > Metazoa > Arthropoda > Insecta > Hymenoptera > Andrenidae > Andrena > Andrena chrysosceles. The sequence goes on along the minus strand of OY979766.1, from coordinate 135,844,882 downwards.
TATCGCGAATCGCATTTCTCGCGTGTGAAAACGATCATCGTGGAAGAAGTAGCACTGCTTTGTAAATCAAATCGGCGTGCGTACACCGTGCGATGTATCACCGGCGCGTTCAGCCACAGTGCACGCACACACGCGTCCGCGTTATTTAACAGATTCGTCCGCATTCCCGGGGCTAAGCACTTGGCGAAATGATAAAATTGCTCCGATAACAAGTTTCATTTGCAAACACGACACAACGTACTCCAAGTAAATGCAGCGGACACTGACGTTTTAAAAAGCTTCCAGTTTAGAAAATGTTTAGGTGAATGGCATCGCAAAAGAATGCGGTTATTCAGTAGACTGACATACTGAAATTTTCACGTGAAAGAATAATTTGATTGTTACTCGTTACTTTCTGTAACCGCAGTGTAAATTTCCCCATTTGGCCATTTATCTCGGCTTTGGCAATTAGGCTTTAGATTACACAGCTTTCGGTGCAGTGTACTAAAAAATTACCTACTCTTTAGCTACTAAATTCCCCGTTTGAGACTACGGGCGTCATTTTTTTTGCCCATTAGAAAGTAATTCTACGTTCACGGGTGGCTTACACCTAAAAGGTCCCTAACAGGTGTAACAAGTTCCAAGAAATTCGTTTAGAAATACATATCACTTAACGCGTTCGCTGTCAGACCCTGTTAAATACCCTCAAATAAATGTAATCTTTTTCCCCCGTTCGCATTAGTTAGTGGATAATAAACTTGCTAAATATGTCCTCAGTTTGAAATTAGGACACGAGCAGTCGATGCGCTGCGCAAAAGAGCACGGAAAAGTTCGCATGTCTACAGTCGAGGGTCACGATTTACCGTGCGAACATTAAATCGACCAAGGTCGACGTTGGCAGTGAGCGCGTTAAAAGTTACAGCAAATAAGCTGAGCAGCGGGTGATGAATCTTGAGCGCCAACGTTAACGTCTCGCGTTGGGCGCAGTTTTCTTCCAGAAAAGAGCCAAAGTCCTCCTGCCGCGTATCGAGGGCGCTCGAGGAGGAGCGAAGATGTGCCAAGTTTCGTCGTTGCGGGTGCTCCGTCTGCTAGCCGAGTTCGTCGATGCCGACCGGTTGCCGCACTGCGTCCCCTGCTAGGACCATGCCCTAGCCTATGCTGCGATCCCGTTGCGTGATTTCACTGCCAATACGCGATCGTAGATACTTACCTGTCCAACCTACATATATTATACAAATGCGATGAGATGCCGAGCTGCTGGTTGAACGACGCAGCTCGTCGCCTTGGAAGTCTTCCGGATCGAGCACCGAGAGGCGTCTCCGTTTGAACGACGAGCAACACTGAGAACGTGGGATGCGGGACACGGAGACGAGGATTCTCCGTCCCGTCTCGAGCCTCACGATCATCTCGCGATAGTCGCGAAAATGTTCGGCAAGGTGCCATCGTCCAACACGCCCGGGCCACCTTCCACCGTCGGTCCGTCCGCCAAGTCCTGCGCCAGGGTGACGGGCACCACGTGCTTGCCCTGCTTCTCCGCGGACGAGACGCCTGGCATGGTGGCGGAGGAGAAGTCGAAGCCCTGGAGGCCCAAGGACAACTGCATCCCGGTGGTCTCCGAGGCGCCATCCACCGAGGAGGGCAAACCGAAACCTTGGAGGCCGAAGGAGAACTGCAACTCTACTGCTGCAGTCTCCGAGGTACCTTCCCCGCTAGAAGAAAAGTCTAAAGTTAGGAGGAACAAGGAGGCCTGTGCACTCTCCGACTGTCTCACGGTCGAGGATAAGAAGCCCCGGAGATCGAAGGAGAGTAACGCGCTAGCTTCCGAGACGGCTCCCGAGGACAAGTCGAAGCCCTGGAGAGTCAAAGACTCGAATAACTGCGGAGGCACGGAGTCTTATAGCGGCTCCCAGGCGTCCAGCTCTTCTTCGTCCAGTTCCTCTCAAACATCGGTCGCGTACGTCGAGGTCAGCAGACCTTGCAGGACCGAGTCGACGAGCTGCTCCCTCGCGAAGAATTGCTGCAAGTACCCCACCAAGGAGGCCTCCAGCCACGGAAGGAACCACGGGAATCTGACATTGAAAACAGGCGCCTCCTCGACCATCCACAAATGCTCCTCCAACCCCAACTGCCCCAGCTTCGCGAAGTCCTCGTGCTGCGCGACGGCCAACTGCTCCGGCAGCGGCAAGTCGCAACGGGTACTTTGTTCCACCAGCCTGAGCAGCCTGAGCAGCCTGAACGTGGAGCCCAGGGACGCGGCGAAGCAGGGGAAGAAGCACGTCAGCTTGAACCGTGAGTTTCTCACGGGCAAAGAGCAACATCAGCCCGCTGGGAAGTCCGTCTGCAGGGAGCCGCAGAGGAACGGTCCCCCGTCCGCCAAATCCTCCGCGAGGTCTTTCGACGCAGGGTACTCCGTGTTGAACAGCACGGGTCGACCCGAGGGGATGGACGAGCCGATGCTGCATGACTCTTCGGCTGCACACTTTGCCGCGATTTCTGCGATGCAATCGGGCATCGAGCCCTGCCAGAAGTCTGCCAAGTCGTACGGCGATGATACCGTGGACTCCTCTCTCGCTTCAGCGGCTACGTCGAGCAGTTGCGAGAGGAATTGCCGAGGGGACTTCGCCACGTCCACGCCGTCGAAAGACTGGACGAAGGGCAACGGCGACGCGTTGCAGCAGAGCTGCGTGGCCTGTCTGCCGCAAGACCTGCCTACGGAGCTGCAGCTGTCCTCGCCGAGGAGCTACAGGGACCGAGAGAAGTGCCGCGATCCGTGGCGACCCACCGAAATGGAAAGCAACATCTGCGGGTTGACGGTGTGCCCTAGCGATACGTTCCAGGACACCGGTACCAAAAGGAGAACGGGCGCTTCCTGTCAGGCGCTGAGGCACGCGGTCGCCTGCTTGAACCGATTGGACGACTTCTACATGGAGAAGATAGGGGCTGGATTCTTCTCGGAGGTCTTCAAGGTAAGATCGGCATTTTCTTAATCGTTGCTTCCACCGTCGAACCCTGATTGCGCGGAACGTTGACTCTTTACAGGCCTGGCGGGGAATGTCTAGCATTCCGAACGAATAATGTCATAAGCGCCCCAGGCGCAAGGTGTAAAAACTCTGCGTGGTTTTAACTGCGAGTAACTTGGAAGAGCGATAAGATCAACTTGAGATAGACGAGCACGTATACGCGTGTACCTTGGGAAAAGACCTTGCATTTAAACTTTGAATTACGGGCTGCACTTGAACAAGCATTCTACAAAGTGGACAAGCGAAAGAATCGTGGATGAGCAATTGCACGTATTCCTACTTCCGCTAGATGCGTTTCGTAATGACCAAGTTACCACGGGCTCGTACGATTCGTATGATATTCTTGGCGCGTTTCTGTGATTAGGAATTCTGAATTAGAATATGCGCGAGCGGGGATGCGTCGAACATTAATTAATTATATAGGAATGTTTTCTCTTTAATATAATATCTACTGTTTTTGCTCCGTTTGCGCGTTATGTATCGAGCATTGCTAGCCGCTCGGCTCGCGTTATCTTTCTCGTGTAGATTAACATCACGGCGAAGATTAGATACGAAGGTGTGCAGCGCGCTCCCCGAGCGTGTATTTGGTTCTCATAAAATTAATTCCCTTCGTAATCACGTGGTTACTCGCTGGAAACGAGCAATCAGATGTTTCTCCTCCGACGATTCTCTATGCCGCGGGCGTAATTATGAATTTCTCTTGGATCTCGTTCTGTAAACATTCCTTTAGTCTGGCGGAAGGCATTGATCTCTTACAATTAGTACGAAATGATTGTCGAAAGCTTTGATGAACGTATTAGAAGAATGAACTGCTAGGTATACTTGAATGCTGCCGCTTTGTTTGCTGCCAAATATCAGACAGCATGTAGAGCATATTTATATTCACGTTGACTCGCGAAGGCGAACATCGTGACATAACGATGCACAGCGTTCATAGTTGCGTTCCTCGTTTACATGAATCGCGTTCTTCCGTCTTCCCCGAGCTTTACTATAGCGATCCATCAGAAGAATCATCTCGTTCGATCTATGTTGGTCAGGGCTGGCTGCAGCTCGCCGACTCTACGCGGTTTGGTGCATCTAATAAAGGCGTCTTGTGACCGCGTAAACGGGTGCTCGGCGGGATTATCGCGTTGCTTTCGCGTGACAGATTATTTATTCCAAGTACGAAGTATTTTATGCACCCCGGAACGTTGCGTCACTTAATTAGCCTAAAGCGCCGTCTTTGAAACGAGAGGATCGAAGGAAGGGAGCCTTTTCGAAGCTTAGAACCAGTGATTTCGATGGCAGAAGATGAATTATGCAGAGATCGATGCGAAGGATACACGGGGAACGATCACGCGTGAGCAGACGCGCTACATTTCCAAGGAAAAGTTTCCATAGAAATGCACAGCGCTCGCGTATCGCGGCGCATAAGTAAGTTTCTCCTTGCCACGCTGCTACACCAGGTACGATGTCCTGGAAGGATGTCATAAGTCACAATTTCCTTCTACTTTGCAGCCGCTTCCTCTATTGCGCATTCCTTCGTTCTTCGTCTCTTTTCTTACCCGCCCCTAGCCTTTCTTATCCGCCCCCATCGCCTCGCGTCTCTCCTTCTCCCACAAGGGGACGATCGGGACCCGTGTCTCTTTAATGGAATAATCCTGCTTCAAACGATAACCAACAACACAGGCCCCCACAAATATTTGCTGACGCTTTCGACCATTTTTCTGAAAATTAATTTCAAATAGGTATGTTAAGTATTGTAGGCGGAAAAAAATCTTCAGACGGTGGGACTCGAACCCAAGATCCGCGAGTGCTTAGCGTACTGATCGCGTACAGACGCGTTATCAATTCCCCCAACGCAGACTCTCCGATGTTACTCGTTTCCGAACTCTACTAACGGGGCCTTTACTTAGTTACTTTTATATCTGTATCTTTACTCTATCATCTATTAGAAAGAAACGATAATTCTGATTAAAAACATTCAATTCGTTTTTTGGCATCACGCGATTTGCTTGATTGGCACCCTAGACTTCTGAAATCAAGCTGTAGCGATCTGACACTTGACCGTTTGGCAGTGGTGTGACTAACCCGGATAAAGGGGGTCACCACCTTCGGAGAAGGAAAGGAAAGAAGAGCGTTTTCGTCCCGGGCCCGCCAGTGGACTCATCAGTAAGGCTACCTGGCGGAACCCTGCCTTAGACACGCTGGGTACAAGGACTAGGACGGAACTTTTGTATATATACGAACTGAGGGCTCAGCCATCACCGGCGAGAAACTCTCAGAGCCGGGAGGCCCTCTGGTGGAGCGTCGACAACCAACTACGGGAGTCCCACAAAGCTATGTACACCGAATGACAACAGTCTCTTACTCTTACTCTGAATACTCTTCGCGAATCGCTCCTCCAGGTTGTGGTCTTTCCTCGCCAATGCCTTTTCCCCGGGTAATCTCCGACGATGCACGTGCAGGCTCGCGCGCACGTACTCGACCCGTGGACACGGGCGAGTGGAAAGTCGATCCAGTTGGCCGATCCTGCAATTTGGACGCAGCGTATCGGCCGGCCGATGATGATCGATGTCGCATCGGTGCCATCGGAAGCTATCGAACCACCGACCTGAGAACCTTGACGGGAGAGCGTCGCTTCACGTCAGTTAGGTGCGATATAAATAGGTCAACAGGAAATTGAGTTCGGCCTGTACCGACGACGGTGATTCCTTCGTCGTCGTATCGCGAGTCGTTCCGTTTAAAAATAAATCCACCGCCGCGCCGCGCCGCGTCCGCCGACGCGCTATGGACTATGGAGGACACTCCCGATTTCTACCGTAGGTCAAAATTTCCTGGGCCCTCGAGTTGCGTCAAGCAACTGTGACTCCGCTTCTCGCGTAACGCGGCTAACAATAAGTCCTAGCTGTATATACATATACCGCTATACATCCGTACAAGTGCCGTATGTCGCGAGTATTGTCATAAAGAGACAGAGATATTAATCCGAGGGACCGATCCATGTTGATCCAAGCACTGTTGCCTCAAAGTGGGTTCAAGTGTCGGATCGATCGCCTCCAACGCTTCACCCCAGAGATGGGAAAAATCTTTATTTATGTATATTATAATTTCAAATAACGAATAAAAGTTCAAAAAAGTTATTCGTCGAGTAATTCAACGTTGGAGTGGACTTTTATTCGATCCGTTATTTAATTAATATTTTATTTAGATAATACCCAACTCTGCTTCACCCTGGCTTTCGTTTAAAAATTTCTGAATGTGGAATTCAGCTGCGTCCTTCCAGAACGTACCTATGTATCTACAGTTTCGAGAGATTTTATCGAGTTGTTGGTGGAATCTGTGCTCAAACGTTATGCTACAGCTGCTGCAACAGGCGTCGCAGTAGGATTTTAGAAGGTTGCTCGTTTTTCAACTTAGATCGGCTGTAGTCTGAGTGTTTCTTTTTCGCTCTGTTCCATGTAAACAGGCTATCATCCGAGATGTTCCTCGCACGATAATAATGCGGCTAGGCTCCGCATGTAAATGTCCGTGTAAATATAAAGAATGTTCGTGGACGGTGGTTCTCATGTTACTTTCATTACGTCGTATTTAAAATTCATCTGAGCTTTCCCTCTTCAAAGCAGAGGCAAAGGACGTAAACTGGGGGGACATTAGCAGTTACTTAACATGTATTAAAGAAGGAAAAAGATAAAAATTGTATGCATTTTGACAATTGTAGTACAGCCACAAAAGATGCAGTTTATTTAATTACATAATAAAGACATAGGTACTTCTGATAGATTTAAACAAAATTAAAAACACTTAAAATGGTTACATGTCCGATTCCGGGCACTTTACCAGACAGCCCCGCACCAGACAGACCGCGAGGTCTGGTCACTTTATTTTTATATTATACAGTTAAAGGTTCCAAAAACATGCCAATGTCCCCCAGTTTACGGTAACTGTCTGGGAGCGTCTACATATAATTGTGGTTACCTCTAACAGTCTCATTACCTAGGTTACTTCTCGAAATGCTAGCCGAGTGGAGATATTTCATTAAGTTAAAGGTTAAATCGACTGGCGCGCGTTTCCTCGGGAATTAATGGCGACGACGCTCGAGGTCGCGTCCTTGGCGAATGGCATTACGCGCGGATCTGATGTGAGTCGATTCACGCGAAAGTTCCAGCCGGGTGAAAGTCCACGAAAGTTGATCGCGGAAACTGGAAAAATCGGAAGCTCTTAACCACTAACCACGAGGTAGGACCAATTCGGTGTTGAATTCGTATTCTTGGCACCGCTTTCGAGTCGTTTGGCCAAGTACTCCTCCCCATTTGCCGGCGAATTCGTCTTCTTAGTCAGGCTCATCTACTGCCAACCGGAGAGAGAGACAGAGCGCAGCCTCCCTTTCAGACAATTGTCGCTAAACAGATCAATCCAGACTAGATTGTTGCGTCCCCCGACGAGGTGACTCGGATCGAATTTCGAACAGAAATTTCCCTGTTAATCGCCGTAATCGTCGTTGACCGTGTTTCGACGTAGAAAGTGGCTTCGATGGATCGATCGGAGTAGATCCTCCTTACCAGGTTCCTGCAGCCGTGAGAAACAAACTACGTGTACTCTCGCGTGTTAATAAATGCCAATGGAACTGGTAGAATTGTTCAAAGACGAATGGATAGGTAGGGTAAACTCGGGTAAATTGGTGATAGTTTTAGAATTTCTCTAATAACTGATAATATTTACAAATTCTGAAAGTGAGTCTAGGATATAATGATAGGCCAGACATCAGAGAAACAAATGATAGGTTAACAGAAATTTACTAATTATATTTAATTGAAAATATACAAAATTATGTTGTCATGACATACTCTGGTTATTCGGTGATAGTACTCTGGTAATTCAGTGATAGTTCTCGCTAACCCGTGATATGGCCATCAACTACTTTTTTTATTTTGTTTTATATAATTTTACATTAGTTTACATTATTTTAAATTATTTTACATTATTTTATATTATTGTTATTTTATGTATAATCAATCGTTTCATGATCGTTATATGTCTGACAATGAGACGTAAGGAAACATGGCATCTGGTATTTGCCATCAGAATTTTTCGAACAGCACAATCAGGAACGCAGGCTCGGACGCACGAAAAATAAGAATTTAGTCACTTTTCGTAAGCAAAAATAACACTGATGCCTTATTGTATGATAATTTCAAGAGTAAGTCTTGTTAAAGTGTCCTTTTACTATCACTTACATGTAGTTTGAACTTTCCATTTATCTTCTAAAGCACATATAATACATAAACAAGCGATCGTCCGCAACTAGCGCCAAAAATTTCACGAATAATGCGCTGCTGGAACATAATGCGCTCTCACTCTATCACACTAACTTCAAATGACTAATTATTTTACCAAAACATAAACTAGAAGATCAAGGCTACCTGTTAGCCTTTGTTCCATCTAAATTGCGTCAGACAATTTCGAGTTACAGATGAATGAAAAAGTATCACCAATTTACCCGAGTTTACCCTACCTCTTCTTTTTTCAAGAACAACCTTAAACTCAGTGGCAGATTTAAGAAAAAAGGCCAAGATGGACAAACGTTCTGAGGGATCCATTTTTTTGGGAAAATGAAGAGGCAGTTTACTAAAAACGGGCCCAGTGTAATAGTTCAGAAAAAAATATAGTTTGCATAAAATCATAATTTTTTTTAAGGAGGGGTCTTAAGGGGGCTTCCTGGGCAGGGGCACAGGCGGCAACTGCTCATCGGCTGCCCTGTTAAATCCGCCACTGGTTATTCACCTGAAGAAACCTAAACCCTAACCCTAAACAAAGGAATTGTAATAAAAGGAGCAGATCCCTTGTGTTCCCGCGATGATGCGGCCTCATCTCGACGATAAATCACGGCATATTTTCTGCCCGAGTCTCCGTCGCCGAGAATTTTACCATCGCCCTGCCTTCGCGTTCCCCGAGCACGTCTCTGTCCCGTTGCTTTCAATTCAGAAAACGTTGTAGAATTATCACGATGGTAGCTCTCTTTATGCTCCAGTTTGCATATGCTGGACAAACCTCGGTCCTCCTTATTCCTGGCTTCCTCAATCGCGGTCCATCGCGGTGACTCTCCGAAATTGAACGACAACACAGGGCAGCGCGGCCAAAGTAAAAAGGAAAAGAGCCGGTCTGGGGGAGGAGAAATGAAAAGATGCGGCGCGGATCTATTTTTGCGCGACGCGCTCAACTTCTATCCTTGTCTCGCTGCTCTCTCGCGCACCCGGATTCTGAAATTTCAAACGGAACCGCTGCCTCAAAATTACTCACTGGATCGAAGTGGCGGCGAAGTTAACCTCGATCCTCAGAGAAAAATACGTTTCTGCAATTTAAAACACGTTCCGTGAGGAGGAAGGAAAGAATGCTCGGGATTGTCGCGACGATTTTCCCGCAATGAATTTCACGATCGTTGAATCAGAGATAGACGTCGTAAGAGATTCTTATAAACGTGTTGCAAGATTGTTTGGAAGCACTCTGTGAACGATTGCGAGACTCTTCTGTTGTACGTCGGGGATGGCCCGATTCGAAAGACCCAACGTCCAGTATCGTCCACGTTAATGATTTAGCAGGATTTCGCTTGCAATTAAGTGATTGCGAAGTCCGGTGATTTCGAGGCCCGTTCTTTTCTTCCAGTCATTGCGAGAGACACGGTTTCGATTAAACTCGTCTGACTGGATCCTAGATGGTCCGGGATAAATCGTTGCAAAACTGTAAACGTTATATCAACTTTTTTGCACGAGTTTCTTGAAACCTGTACGCTAATCTACTGTAGTAATTTTCTGTAATATATCTATTTATCTAGTAGGATTAGGTTTTTCTACATATAGTACATCTATTTTAGTTTTAGTTTATATGTAATCATTTTTTTTAGATCTCGACACTTGTAAACTAAGAGGTACTATACCCGTGCAGTAATAATAATAATAATAATAATAATAATAATAATACAATACTAATGCAGTTCGAGAATAAATTTAGAGTCTGGTGTAAGGAAAAGTTAGAAAGGGTTTCCGTACCAATCCATTTGGAGTAATTTCTGTTTCTGCGTTCGGGGACCATAAGTTTTACTTAATGTTTTAAAACGTGTGCTTGAGCGCCACTCATTGATTCGCACGCTTCTATTATTACCCCTTTATCAGGCCACTGGTATCTGCATGAATAAATAGTATTCATATCCTCGCGCGAATACTGTTTCTTGCGACAGCAAAAGGATGAAACAAACATGAAACGAACAGTGTTATTAGTAAATGATTAAACGTGCTACAAAGCCCCGTGCCCTTGGTAACTTTAAACAATCCTAATGGCAACTTTTAACATCTCATCCAACTCGTCCCCTGGAAACGAATTCCCCCTTATCTTGAACGGCTGTTTGAATTCTTTACGAGGTGCATTTCATCAGTCGTTCTTATCGACTCGCGTTTTTCGTACGACTACACTCGCACCGATGCTTGGTCATAAAACTCGTACAGCTCCTTTCAATGTTTTTGTCCCCGAGTGGAATACGTCCACACAAAGAAAGCAAATTGGCCTCGAATTTCATAGCCGAGACAAACGTCGAACGGGCTTTGTTTCTGAGCTGCTGCGTTAAAAGCAAAAGCCACTCATAATTAAAACAACAGACTCGCGACAATTCTGCTTGAGAATTCTTCTTGGTCCCCATTTACTTTACACCTTGCCGTTGCGGCCCGTACCGGAGCCCACATCTACCGCGAATTTAATGGCCCCCAGGTTTTTCGTAACGCGCGTTACCATTGTGCAAATTCGCGCACGTGCTCGCCGCGGTTTTCTCGCCGCTTTCCGCACGACGCTTTCCTCATTTCGAATTCCTCCGGTCGACGCGGAATGAAACGAAATTGCCCGAGCGCTTCTCCGCTCTCTTTGCAAAGCGTATTTGAATTTTACGTAACGCCTTAATTATACGATTTCCACTGGTCGGAATGTTCCTCGCGAAACAATCGCGAATCTTCCGTACTTCCAGCGGACGTTATCGAATCTTTCGATCGGCCTTTCGAATAGGCTCCCCGTCCCTTGCTCTCCCCATGGAAATCGGCCGGGAAAAGTGTTATCTTGGAATTCGAACGCCTCGACCTGCCACCGGCACGCGAAACGTGCCACGGTCGACTGGATCCTTGATAAGGGGAAGATGCAACTGGGACAAAGAAAACCGAGGGACTCCCCCCCCCCCCCCCCCCCTGGTGTCTTATTATCGATATAAATCACGTTGTTGCGAGCCCACCGGCTCGTGCATCGCGCGGAATGCAATTATTGTCGTCCCGATAATTCCTACGTTTACGCTCGCGGACATAGCGGGGACGGCCGGTGAAAACACGGGAAATTATCGGTAACGATACGCGCGATGACAGACTCAGTTATTACCATCGAGCTGCGCGGAAACCGCGGAACAGTAATGGAAAATTAAGGTCGTTTCACCGTGGACGTCTTCGTTCGGGCACCCTTTCCTTTCTGACCGCTTTCCCTCGGTGCCGACGTCCTTCCTTTCTGTCCCTCCGTTACGTCAGTGTTCAATATTCGTTGCAGATATGCGAGAGTGCATCGTAATGAAATGCAATTTGCACGGTGCACTTTAAGCAGCTTTGCGCGCCAGATAGTGGGCGTCTTTTTTCTCTTTTAAATTGTTTATTGACGTTGTCACGGAACCGTACATGTAAAGTCAGCGTATTTGTAATTTCAAAGCATTTATTACAACTATACTGGTGGCCGCCTTAGGTAAAATGTCCCCTATCTAGAATTTCTCCATTTTTCAAGAACTGTTGAAATATTTGAATGTGTGTTTTACCTTTTATGTAAAGTTAGAAGAAAAACTCTACGTGCTTCGTAGAGATTTAAAAACAGTCTAATTTATTTATTTTTATTACAAGAACGGTACAAAGAAACTGGTGAAACTTTAGTTTTCTCGGATGTTTCGAAATGCTAAATTGGACATTTGATAAAATAGTTGTGGAAAATAGGGGTTTTTGGTTAAAATTCACCAAATTTTTATATTAAAGTTTAGAAATGTACAGAAATATTGGCAAAGAAAAAATCGGCTGCGGTGTGATGCACCCCGTGAGACTATGAAGAGTTAACTAAGGAGGGCAGTATAGTTAGTACATGTTCCGAAAAATAAATAATCGCTGTGTCTGCACCAGATAGTGTTCGGTGAATAGAGAAATGGCTGAAACCCGAAAGTGAGATTACAGGAAACAACCCTCTAAATATATTAATTACCTTTGTGCGTTGACTACGTTTTGGGAACCAGTGGTGGGTATTAAATCAGTTTGAGGGCAGTTCGTAATTGTATCGTTCACCATGCGGTCCTAGCTCACGTCCCGTTTGTCGTTATTAACAACGCGTGCGACGTTACGCTAATCGATCTTAATGGCACGCCTTACGATATTAATACGACCCGTGATATAATATCGCGTAACTTGCGCGTCAATTAAGCCAAGCTCTCGGGTCGGTGTATCGAGGTGTCCGATCGACCGACGCCGAGATCAAAGACAAGTGAGTTGTTCTGTCCGAAAATAGTACATCGCGCTCGAGCAAGCGGCGCTCGTGGAACCGCGACATCAAGATCGCGTGTAACCGATGCGCGGAAATATTTTGTTGCTTCGACACTCGGAGGTGCAACCGAAAAGCTGTTGCGTCAGGATTAATTGTGTGCGCGAGCTCGAAAGAGGGCTAGAGAGGAACAGAGCATCAAAGAAAAGATGGATGTGCAAAATACTTGGAAGTAAAAACAAAAGTCGAGCGCAGTGGCACGTGACCCAGAGAAGTAGCCGACTGTTACTCCAAGTACTTACTTAATTGTGAAGGAAGCCAACTTGAACGGATAAAAATATTTCTAATGCTTAATAATAAAATTCATTAAGTGATTATACAAATTTATTTAATAAATAATTTTTAGTTTTCTTTTCTTCTTACAAAACCCTTGTTTGGAGGGTGCAGCTCCCCGCCACCGTGTGCCAATGGTCGGGGTCACGACGGTTCAGATATTTGAATCTTTCGAATAATAAGACTTTCGTTTTCCTAATTGGATACTTTCAGCTATTCCTTGGAAACATTTATACGCATTCTGTGCAACGATACGAGCAGTTCGTATAATAAGAGCTCAGTACCATGTTCGATAAACCAGCTATTGGGAAAAAATTCGTTGTGGTAAATGTATATAGTTCTACTGTACCCACGCCGCAATGGCCCCAGGGGTGCGTTGCATTCAATGAACCGAGCGAACCACACTAAAACGATCATATTGCACAACTATGAAATAACCCAGTCGGTATCGTGGATTGGCTCGATGCCGATGTTACGATCGGCGATCGTTTGTGGGCCAGCAGGAAGACATTCCGTCACTTTCCAATCGCTCGCGGTTACCTTGCTCCAACGGCTCTCGAGGATACCGATCCTCCCTCTGTTCGAGACGATCGAACCGCTTTGAGCAACGGCCAGCTGATTGCAGCGTAATCGGCAATGGCCCTACGCATGGGAACGCAAAGAAACTCCATCACTTTTGAAATACCGCGTGGACAATAAGATTAAGCGGGCGGGCTGTGTGAACTTCCTCTGCGCCGCGCCGGTTTCCGCGCGCGGAAAGAGAGAGGATTGCCGATCCCTAGGGCTGGGATCGCCGGCCAAGGCCCGCATACTTGCTCCGCTGTTGCTCTGCTGCTCCTCTCCGGCTAATGAAACGGTCGTAGAACGAAAATGAGCGAGGAACGAGGAGCCGTAACAGAGAGGCTCATTAGAGAGTGTTCGTACTCCATGGCCAACGCGGCGTGACCGGCTTTCTCGTCTGCTTCGAGCATTCTTATTTCGTCGGAGGAAGGAAATGCCCGCGGCGGGCATCTTCCACTCGCAGGCAAGGTCGTCGCTTCTCTATCCTACGACCGGCCGGCACAACTTCCGAGAGATCGTTCCCCTGCGCCAACCGCCGCGCCGCGGCCTTACGAAGGTCCTTTGCGAGCGCGACACCTCTCCACCTTTGCTATCTCCTACCATCGCCTCTAAATAATCGTAATAATTCAGGGAACACCTTTGCGAGTAAGGCTGCCATCTGTAAAATCACTAACCTAGGATAGAGAGCATTAAAACTTTTAATCATTTCTTATATTAGGTACGATATCCCACGACGAAAATTTCTATAAATTATAGACTGTAACCGCAATCAAAAAGTAAAGATAAAATATAGTTGTACAAAGTAGAAATTTATTTATGACTTTTTATACACTTAACCTATAACTAAAATAACTTATAAAATATCCAAACTTAACTTATCTTAACCAATATATAAACCAGAAATTTTAAATGTTTGTGTGTTTGTCTATCGCCTAAAACCTTACGGACGGTAAACTGTTGGATCACTAAATGTGGCACAGCTCATTATGCCTGGCTAATCCAGATGAACGATTGTAACTGTTTTCGCAAAAAACTCAAAAAAAATTTTGCTTTTATAAAATCAGAATCTAAATTCCGAGCGAAGCCGAGTAGTAAAGCTAGTAACTAAAATAAAATAAAATAAAATAAAATAAAATGAAATGAAATGAAATGAAATGAAATGTAATGAAATGAAATGAAATGAAATGATAAATTTAGCATTTAGCAGCATCAGAAAACTCGGCTCACTATAGAAAGTCCCCCAGGATGCCCTAAAATAGGTGACAAATCCGGGGAAACCTGATGACCAACTATCTCTCAGCGAACGCTTCATCAATCCTGTCTGCATAGTCTCATATCGCTGATACTTGAAAATCTTGATAGTCACATCGGTGCCCGTAAGTAGTTCTCTGGAATCCCAAGCAGCGAGCGCCCCTTCGACTCCCGATTGAAATAAATTGCGAAACAGCCGAGCTGTCGCGTCCCCAGGGCGCCAAGTTCCGTTCTATCGGCGTTGAAATTTCCTCCCGAGCAACTTTTACTCGCGAATGTAAAAGCGAGACCGGAATTCGAGCGATCGAAAAGGAGGGGGGAAAGCCCTCGCGGCCTGGATACTCGAAGCGCTGAAATTTATTCGCCCTGTCGCGAGATAAGGAGCGAGTGTCCGTCGGAGCGAGAAGCGAAACGCCGCTTCGAAATCCGAAATGTCCCGGGACATTCGATTAATCCAGTCGATTAGCGATGCATCGACAGTCGTGAGTAAAAATCCGCGCTCTCGGGAAATCGACAATTATTAGCCTGCAGGCTCTAGGCGGTATGCAAATCGCGGCGTGGAAGTGCGGCCGGTTTCTCTGCAGCGTGTACACGCCAGGGTGCCTTTTTCGAAACCGGTCGAGCACTTTACCGCGCGTTAGAAATGGAACAAGTGAACCAACAGTTTAAACTTTTACTGCACAATCTTCGATTGCTCTATCACGCCTGTCCTCTCTGTAACCATCTTCATGACTCAGGTCCCTTCTTGAGGGTACACTTCCATAAAATCGCTTAAAAATAGGTAAAAAATTTGTATGTTTTAAAAATAAACCATACAACTTGCAGTAAGGAACTTTATGGGGTTTATTTATTCGTTATTCAAGGATATGAAAAAACTTTTTTTATTTTCCTGCCGTGGTTCCATTTCTACGTGGCGCTCAGTGTACTGTTACAACAAAAAGGGCCGTATCAGTCTTTCAGTATGCAAAGAAAGCAAACTGACGATATTTGGGGCACGTTTGAACAAAGTGGGTAAAAGGATAAATCTGGAGTTGCTTTCATGTTTTTGCAAATACAGTTGAACCGCGCTAACTCGAATCTCAAGGGAAGGGAAAAAATCTTCGAATTATAAAGGTTTCGGTTTATCGAGTTTTCGAGTAAAAGGGGTTCAACAAACGAAAATTCGACTTACAGAGGCTTTGTACGAGTGTTAATTTTTCAACTTGTGACAAGTTCAAGTTTTAACGGTCAATTGTTTATTCTATGCTCGCCTGTATTCAAATATACCTACAACTTATATACTCACATAGGATATAAAAATAATTGTAAGACACATTTCATGCTCGAAATATTACTCTTTTATTTTATATTAAAAAAATTTGTGATTTTGCTTTGTGCTAGTCTTTTAGTGTATTCTAAATCAATAGGATTTTCAATCGTAAATAATGCAGAGAAAACATTTTCCTAAGTATTTTGAGGTTTTTCTAAATTCGAGTTGTAGAGGTGAAATACATAATGTATCATGCAAAATATAGTTCAAGTTAAGGGGGGAGACCACTGTCTCAAATCTGAAATTTTTTTTCTTTTTTTACATTTTCTAAAAGTCGTATGTTTCAAGAATGTTCTCTCCAAATTTTATGAAGAAATTCGCAAAATTTACGGAGATATGGTGTTTTTCGTGAAGCGGTGTCAAACGCACGACTGAGCCACGCGGAACATTGAACGCGATTTCCTCAGAATGACATTTTTCAACCGCGTTGACAGTCTGCAGAGAAAACTATACGTCCAATTGGCATGATCAAGGACATTTATTGTACGGAAAACTCGTCGCTATTACGTGACGATCAGACACTTTCAATTTTCGACCTGCTTCTATTTTTTTTTAGCAACATTTCCCCAATTTTGTACCCCGAAAATACGACTTTTTTTTCAGTGGTCCGCCATTTTGTTATTTTTTACAAATTCGACATTTTGCGATCGTCACGTAATAGAGGCAGGCTTCTAGTTTCTAAATATTATTGTTTTTTTTTAATTTCGATGAACCATATGGTCTGGGGACTGTCAACGCGACTAGCATGTTTTTTCCGGAGCGCAATTTTTGACGGAGTGTATACAGAAAACGGATTTATGAATTTGATTAAAAAAAAATTTTCTTACCCTTCGATATATACACTATTGACTATACTAAGCAATAAATTGATTTACTTGCGTTGTTTGGTTGAAATAAGTTCCCGAAAATACCCTTACATTTCGGGCCGAGACAGTGGTCTCCCCCCTTAAGGGGACTAGGCAGTCGTTTTTCGTGAGAAAGAGACTCTGTCCTTTATTTATTTGTAAAGAAATGAAAGCATATCCAGGTGTACCCTTTTACCCAATGTTTATTACTACCATACAGATTGAGAAATAAATGGTAAGAAATATATATGTGTTTTAAAAATGCCGCTGCAGACGGGTAAACATTTTAACGGTTTTCCGTCGTTTTGCCCTAATATCGGTCTTAAAATGTGACGTAATTCGATTTTAAAGGTGTGATTCTTGTTTGTTGGATTCACAGTTTCCGACCAAACCTATAAAAACAGAAATTAAATCAAAATTATACGATTGGTGGCCGAAAAACGGCGATTTTTCCGAGAAAAATTCGTTCTTGCTTGTGCGCTACTAAAATCCGGTGACTTTTCAATTTTTTTATGAAAATCTCGAATTTTTACGGACCATATCAGAGGTTTGGTCGGAAATGGCACATGTTTTACACATCCTGTAATTTTTTCAAGTCGATCTGAACCTCCATTCGTTCACAATAAGGTAAAAACGAAGAGAAGAAAATATTCGAGAAAAACGCGTTTAAAGTTTCTGGGCAAAGGCGACGCTATAGGTTGCCGCTTGACGTTTTTAGCTGTCAAATCTATAATTTTGCGAATTTTACTATAAACCAAGCGGCATTTTATTCAGAAAGGATAGTACTTTTGGAAAACGCAATAAAAAAAAATCGATTTATCGACTGCCTAGTCCCCTCAAGGAAGTTTTATTTCGAGTTGTAGAGGTGTTTACAGCGGAGTAGAAGGGAATGAAGAAAATTTTCGTACCTATTATAGAGTTTTTCGACTTATCGAAGTCCAACTGTACATTAAAAAGATAGTGCTTCTTTCACGGAAAACGACTGCCTACCTGTGTAGTCCCCTCAAGTCCTTGGCCAGGGTTCAGAAGAACAGCTGACAGTCCCCGCACTCCTAGCGCTGCCGTTCTTCCGCGATTAATAACCTAAGCAAACTTTCGTCTACTCATCAGGCTCCACTTCGCCTCTAAGCTTGCCAACTGCTGTAATCTCCAGAATTTCTTCTCCATCTCTGTGAAATAAATCTCACAATCCAGGTGCTTCTTTCTCCGCGCTAAGCTCTCCAGAAGCGTCATTAAGGTTCCTCCGAATTTCACCTGTCATCGCAGAAAAGTAGCTGACCGATAGCCAAGACTGAGACACGGGGTACACCGTCGGAAGTGAAACCGGCATCGTTAACGCGCGCGTTCAGAGCGAGCCGTTCAGAGTGTCCCCGCGATCCCCGCGGTATGTATCGAGAAATCGAGCGAAACGCTGAGACGAGAACGAGTTAATACCGTTGGTTTCGCGCTTTACGGGGCGAATTGAGAAATTTCTGGTCGGTCGGAATGTCCAGCAAAATTCAGGCGCGAGCCTGGCCAACAGCGTCCGCGCGGAGCTTTTAAATCGCAGTACCAGCGGTTTCCTTAATAATGTTGATTTTACGGTGAACTTTCCTCGCGTCGCAATTAGTAGCGCCGTGACGGCTAATTACACGCGACCACTTTTGCATTCTCTGTCTTTCTTTACCACATTCAGAGAAAAGTACAGTCGAGGAGTTAATTATACTCGGCTGCCAGATACGTGTCTCGCACCGAATTTATGCTAAACCATATCGCGATGCAGGCGTTGAAGCCTGACTATAAATACTTAACTCGATCCGCGGCTTTCTCGATCGATTAATCGTTTTGGGAAAGGATGTCGAGGGATCTCCGGTCGATGGTAAAAAATTGAATTGGTAAACACCGTTTGGTCGGCGGAATGAGGCTAATGGCCCCTTTAGCCACCTGGTATTTCAATTTTTCGGCTCCAAAAAAAGCGTTTGGGGAAATATTAAGATAGAAAGCATCCGCGGAGAAAGTGTAAAGAAAATTTATCGCGATGTCTCGGGGTTCGGTCGCCAGAGAAATCCTCTCTGTGGGTCTTGGAGTACCGCGAATCGTCTACTTCGATTTGCCTTCGGAAGAGCGGCCGATATCGCTGGTGCTTGCCGTCGAGCGCGAATCCTATTCGATTTTACGATTCTCTTCCAGTCCCCGCTTGAACTTTCGCTGGAGCGCGATACCAGGAAAAACTCTGAACTTGTAAAGCCTTTCAAGGCTCGGCCTTCGGAGGCGCGCTTCTTAATTGGCGAACGGCTCTTAATAGACTCGCTGCTTTCTACGAAGCGAGCTGAAATAACGCGCCGTTTTCTTGGATCTTTTCCATGCTTTTCGCGGAAAACCTCGTTTAATTTCTTTGCTACAGGAGGTTGTGAGAAAGTGTTCCAGAATTTTGGAATACGTGCAGTGGACTGGGCGGGAGACTAAATTGCGACACGCGGGGGCCAGAACACTTTGCCTCGATTAAACGAGTGGCCTAGTTGCACAAACGTCCATAGTTACTTTCGCGATTAGTTCGAGGGGTGTGTAAATAATTTTTGAGAAATTTAGGGGCAACGGGCCGTTTTCACGGGCCGTTCGGATGTGGATAGAAGAATGCGTTTCTAGAAAACAATGGAAAGTGCTGCTAGCGTCATAAACATAACGCGATGCAAAAATAGCGGCGGTGCAGCGAACCTCGTTAAGCAGAGGAGCTCACGTAAACGTCACCCTACGTACTTGCAATTGACTTTTACTGAAACCCCGCAGCGCGCGTTGTCGAGCGAACTTTGAACTTTCAGGGCTCCCCTGCTCGCAATTTTAATTGGCGCACATACTTTACTTATGCCGACGAACCAGAGTAAAGCAGAGCACCTGCGATTTTCTCCGGTATACCCAGCGGTGTTTGCGCACAATGAAAGTTGACGAATCGTTATCCACTCCGAGAGAGTGCTCCGCGGCTGGAAACGATAGGCAAACAATGATTTACCAATTTTGTACTTGAAGTTACTTTCAATTTGCTCGATAATTGAAGGGCCGGGTGCAATAAGGAGACTAGCGCTCGAAAATGCGAAGAAAGTTTGGAAAATTAAATACTGTTAAATTGGATCTTAAAAAATATAGTGATGTAAAGCTCGTCACGGCACACAGTTTTTCTATTCGCCGTTCGTTTATCCAATCATTACTATTCCAGATAAAAAAAATTGTTTATAATTCTTTGTTTACAATTTTTATCTCGAATAGTAATGATTATATACACAAACTGTAAATACAAAAAATGTGTGTCGTGACGAGCTTTACAACACTATGTTTTTTAAAATCCAGTTTAGCAACATTTAATCTTCCAATCTTTCTTAGCGTTTGGAAAATAGGTACTTTTTTGCATTTTCACCTGGCCCTTAAATTGAAGAACTCTTGATACAAATCGCATTATGATATCGTCCATTTCTCATCCGCGAGTACTCTGTCCCAGTGGCAAATAGGCGCGGTTGACCTTTACTAGCCTCTCGCTTTACAAGCGACCGCTTTGAATAAAACTATACTCGCAAAGCGCGTGTTTACCCTTTAATTTGGCCGGTCGACCTTAATTGCTTCGTAAATTCACAATTCCGCTGTTATCTTGTGGCACAGTCGGCGGCGATCCCGTCTTATTGAATCAGTCCAGCAATTAGCGCGCTAAGCGCGAACCCATTGGATTTTTTAATCTTCGAATTAATACGTCAAACGAGGGCCTTGCGGGCCGGCTCCTTTCCTCTTGTTCGACAAAGCTAATGGGAATCAGCTCGGTTCAACGCGACACCTTTTTAGAGGCCGCCTCTTCCCGGAAGCCTTTGAATCTTCGAAATCCCCAACACGTTCGGCCACACCCTAATTGACCCGTCACTTTTAATCTCCGGGCTCGTTCCTCCCTCATTGGCAGCTACTGCGAGCAGTGTGAACCGAACGAAAGTGTTGCAGTAACTCCACAGCCTTTCTACACTATATTATTATTATTATTATTATCATTATCATCATCATCATCATCATCATCACCATTATTATTATTATTATTATTATTATTATTATTATTATTATTCGCCTTATTAGTATCCATTATAGTAAAATACGTGTGAATTCAGTAATTTATTAGAGCAATTAGAGTTACTAGGTTGTTAATAAGCCTATAAGCGTGGAACTTCGACTCAGACTTCCCCAAAATCTCACCTCCACAAAAGGTAGCTCGATTAAAATCGTAGAAAATCGGGAAGCGAACCTACTTACAAATCTCGCGTCGCTTGAAAGTCATTCCGTCTTCGTCCTCGTTCGCGTAACGGCTTGTACGTTAATCACTCGTGGTATAATAATGAAGGCGTGCTTTCTCTGTGCGTCCGCTAACAGCGGGCTCTCGACTGCGTGGAGGAGACGCAAGGACGCGGCTCTCCACGCAGACTGTGAGAATTATTTAAATTCGCGCGTCTCATTATTCCGCATCCTCTGCAGTGACTTTCGCGGGAAAGTTTGAGAGACAGCTTGCAGCTTTCGGCCGCCGGGTGAAAACCGCTTGGCACAGTTTCGCCGTTGGACAACCACGTTTTGACGCTTGGCCCGGGACGAACAAAGGTGTCTGGTAATTAACTCTTTCGGTCCTGGGATCTTCACGTTTCCCCGGCTCTGGAGGACGCTACGCGTCTCTGGCTCGAATGTGACGAATAAAGGGAAGCTTTAGTGGCATTTCCTCTTGGAGCGAATAGACGCTCGTGATGAGATTGAAATTGGGTAACCATTAATAGCAGGTGCAAATAAAAAGAAGCTTCCGTGCTCACGAGTGAAGCTTGCAACACGATACCCCCAGGAATCGATCCGCCGTGTAATTCCACTCGAATTAGAGACGTTATAGGTAGGTACTCGCGATGGAAGGAGTTCGATTAATTCGTTTAAAAGCTCGAAAAAGGTGGCTGGAGACACGGTGGTGTCGTTTTTCTTGGGCGAGGCGCGGAATTCGAGAAGTCCGAGTTCTCGTTGCCTTAGTTTTTCTCTTCCCTTCGTTTTTTCCTCGCGGAACGCTCGATTTGCAAGCGGTCTGTTTACCCGCCTGCTCCGTGCGTATTCGTCATCGTTTGGCCGCGGCCCAACTAAGCCAGCCACTGCCAAGGAATCCTGGCCAGATTCCCTTCGGATATTCTCGACTTTTTAACCCCGCGGAATTTCCACCCCGCGACACCGACGCCCGCTGCCTTCCTCTTCCCCTCGGTCGAATTTCTCTCCGTGGCTTCCGGCAACCCCTTACCTTCGCCTCCCTTACCCACGCTACCTGTGCCCTCGATCGATCCGATCCAAGCGAGGATCCTCAATCTCTTTCTCTCAGTAACGGTACACGCCGACATGTCTGCTCCGCCGAGCGTGTGCTCCGCGCGCGTCACGGAAGCACGGTCGCGCGAGAATTCGTAAAAGTGCGGCACCACGCGAGCTCCGCGACCACCGTCGTCCCGTTACAAGAACGACTTGCGGTCAAATTAAAAATGGACACCGCGTCCGCTTTATATTTTCGCGCGGATCTGGCCTTCCTACGCCTCATACAGCCCGAGCAGATTTGGTAAGTCGGCGCGTGCTTCATGCGTGCGTTGGTACTGAGGATGTTCAAACGCGGCAGAGTTGCAGATCCACTTCCATTTGGGGGTCAATTGAACGTCAATTTTTAACAGAACATTGGGGCGGAGCTCGGAGCTGAAGCGCGGAGCAGTGGAGCAATGGGGTTGTGTCGGGAGCGGAGCCGGACCACGGGAATTTTTTATTGCTCCACTGCTCCAGAGTTTCTTTTTATTAAAACAGATGAAAGCAATTTTTGTAAATACTAATTCTCAATTTTTGGTGATTAAAAGAATGTTATACTAATTTTAACACGGGCGCGCGCGACGGAAAGGCAAACAAATAGATACCGGCGTAGCCTAAGAACTGCGAAATTGATAAGCGCACGTTGCCACGTGGAATCGTTTTACTCGGAGCATGAAGCGGAGCCGAAACAAGTATTTTGTTGTCTGCGCGGACCATAAGCGGAGCAATTAAAAAATTGGTCTGCTCCAATCCTCTGATTCTTAGAAGATCCAGAGTTGAAAGGTGTTCAGATCTGAAATTGTGACCAATAATAATTTTCCTACTATAGAATTCTTGAAGAACCTCGTGCAATTTATTTATTAAATCACAAAAACAAAATAAAAATTAACTGAAAACAACGACATAGCAAAAACAAGCATTGAATAGGTAACTGAACATGTAGACTTCAATAGAAATTATCATATCCTACCATAGAGAACTGTAAGCAGTTTAAATCTAAACACATTGCAATTCCCAGTCCTGGAGCGTGTGTGTAGCAATTCAAACTTACGCTCATTGTCAGTTTCAAATTCAGTTGTATAGATTTGTCCCGAAAGAAGGTGACGTTCGATACTTTGTTCAAGATATGGAGTCTTTTCGGCTTGTTTTTATTGTCTTATCGCATAGAATGAGAGAGCCAGCTAATGATCGAGGGAGGCTGAATGAAAACAGAAGAATTGGAGAGGATAGCGCTCACCTTAGTTCGAGTCAGAAACCCAGTCCTTAGTCTTCCAGACAATACTGTTCTTCGCAATCTCTGCTTGACGACGAAGTAAAAGGCGTCCGAAGATTCTATCAATCGCACATGTCGGAGCAAACGTACCTACGTTTGCTGCAGTCGGGATGATTGAACGCGATGCTCGTTGATTAACAAATTTGTGACTCACCGCACGTTGGCTATTAACACTACAACTACCGACGATTGACAGATAGGTACCTACTACTACCGGAGGGGACAAAATAACTTGTTTTTGAACAGAATAAGTCGTTTGAGAAAATACATACATTTTTATATATTTCTCAGTTTTATTTAGCTTGCCCCCTTTTCCTGTTTTTATGTAAACGATAATATGTTTCATCTTCACTGTCTGTATCTGATGATTCATTTTTCCTTCCGCTGTCCGATTGTGAATTTTCTTTTTCAGTATAATGAATCACTTTCATCACAGTCGGTGTCAGAACAATTTTCCTCTAAATTATTTCTTTTTTTTTCCAGCGATTTCACACTTCGTAAATGTTTTTCCACAATTCCTACGTAATTTTATGCGTAAAACTTTTTTGCAGTTCACGATAGGAAACAGAATACCGAATTTTAATTTTCCCGATTTCTTTTTATGAACAACCGAAATACACGAAAAATGTAATTGAAGAATGCGACAATTGAGCCAACATAAGACACACACATACAGAAACTACAGATACAGAGAGTAAAATTATATGAACTATATAAGGAAATATTATGAGAAACTTCTGAAATCAAAAGTTTACCTGCGTTCCGTGAGGTATTAAAATGGCCCGTCTCATTATATAGAGGTATAGGTTACACCAGTTTTATAGAAAGAAAAAAAAACAGGCAAGAAAGAAATCTTCATGTATAAAAGCCACGAAAAATTTGGGAAAACAAGATAGGTATACTGAAAATGAGTAGATAATGATTATAAAAAATGGCAAAACTGTGTTAGGTGTTACGATCGATCGGTCCAACCAGTTTTCCACTGTCACCTCCGATTCGACTCATCGATCAATCCTCCTTGAATTCAACCATGGCAAACCTAATTAGTGTATCAACGAACCGATTAGCCATCACTAGCGCCTACGAATCCTGTATCTTGTTCTTCATCTCGCCAACGTCTGGTATTATTAATAAGGGTCTCCGTTTCTCGTGGGAATTGTTGCAATGTTCTCTCACGCGGCTCTCGAGCTGCGAAAACGTGGGCGCAGGCATATCGCCGTGCGATCGGGAACGACGCAGGATGATGCCTCGCATCGTCATTCACGAGAACGGTTAATTACAGTGCAATCTGCATCGGGATCGTTTTCTCGTTCGCAGGTGTAGACCCTTACGGCGATCTCGGCACGAGAAAGTGTTAGCCGATCGAGCTTGCGCTCTATGCATCGCGTTGATTTTTAGGAAAGTTATCAATTAGCCGGAGTGACGCTCCGGAATTATACTTCTCGGCGTCGTATTATATTACCAACCGTCCCGTTCGGTCCCGTTTCCAGATAATCCGGACGTCGCGTTTGACTTTCTAAATTACTTTTCCGCGCGGCGGAACGTGTTCGATTCCTTCGCGCTGTCATCCGCGATGCAAATGCTCCGGGGATATCAGAGAACTTTTATAAAACCAGGGCTGACGTATCCTGCTCGCCGCGGCATTTAATTATCAGGGTAGCAGCGTGGTAGGGGTCTGTAGATCGAATCTCGGCCTGCGAGCTACAAGTTTCATAATTGGTAGCGCCTAACTGCGGCAACCATCAGAAAACGTTTAACCAGCGAGGAAGGGTTCGACGTTGAACTGTGTGGCGTGGAAAATGTAAAGAAATCGTGCTGAACATCTGCCTACCCTGTTTCCAGGTTACCCACAAAGTGACGAGTCAGGTGATGGTCCTGAAGATGAACCAACTGCCCGCCAACAGGCCGAACATGCTGAAGGAGGTTCAGCTGATGAACAAGCTCAGCCATCCGAACATACTCAGGTAAGTCGAATCGAAATTCGCTCCACTTTTGCCAGCCAGAGAAACTCGGCGGTTAGGGGACATCTGGTAGTGATGGACCGCCGGGAAAAACGGACCAGTTAAGGATTTTAGTGTCCCTTCGTCGTAATGATTGTAATCGAGCGTGTCTCTGAATTTTACATCAGTTTTATAAAGATTTGACGAAAATCAACATTTTAATTTCTGGGAAGGAGAGGATGATTTTTTGAGTAGACACAAGAATTAGTATAACTCATTGTCAGCTGTTTGAAGAGATATTTACACTGTTCCCTATAATGCTAACGCACTAACAATTATAAGTGGTTAGTAATTGTAATAATATTAGGAATAGAATTAATCTTTCTTTGTTTATTGAAACAACTTTTTCGCTAAAAATAATTGCCACAAAATTTTATTTACTTATTTCCGTAGCTATTTATAAAAATATTGTGTTATGATGTTCTAGACATGTTCTAGAAAAGATACTTCAGTACACGAACTGATAAGTCTAATATTCCGGACTTTTCAAATATTTAAGTTTGAGACGATTTTAAAAACATGGTCCATCTCTACCGGAATTACTCTATAGTGCAGATGCTATCGAAGCAAATCGGCTTAGCGCTCGTGCCCGAATTCCCTCGCGGCAGCCGGGGGTCTGGTTAACGAACCGCGGAGCCGGACCACCGGATCTGCAGAAAGCCACGTGCACCGCCCGCTTTCTTCTCCGGCCTTTGAAATTAAAACCGGAGCTGTTGTCTCGGGGATTCGGATGAGAACGGAAACTCGTCGGATATCGCGTAGCAGGAAAAGCAGAAATATTCGTAAGCCTTGATCGAAGGGGAAGCTTCTTTGTTTAGGAAGAAAGAAGAATATAGTGTCTATCCTCCACTCTCCAGCCACGCCACCGGATGCGTAGATCTCTGACTGCTCTCTGATCTCCATCGCGATGAATTTAAACGCGTTCTCTCGAAAACGATGCCTCAGCCCGTGTTGACGCAACCCGCTCGGGCCGGTTACGACACGGGGCTAATGCCAAAAGAGTTCCGCGGTTTGCGAGTTACGAGTTATGACATAATGGCGAGGAGCAGCGTCGCGGGTGGCGCGGGTGGCGCGGCGCGGCGCGGCGCGGCGATGCTCGGTGCTAGACCCTCCGCATCCGCGACGACAACGCATTCCAACGATATAAACGGCTTGGCCCAGATTCGGCTGTGTGCACCCGCTCGCTCGCTCACTCGCGCGTGTTTATCCCGCGCGTCGGCTAGCGGATCTTATTTCTGGCATTTCTCTCGTTGAAGGCTGCGAAAATCGCGCGTCAGTAGGGAACGCGTCCCCGAGTGAATCATCCCATTGAAAAAAACACCCATCGGGCATTAATCGCGGGCTAACGTCGTTTACGACCGATGGATTTCGTAACTGTTGGAACGGCGACCGGCGCCAGGTGCGATCCGGAGCGATCGCTATAGGGTAATACCTATGGATGAATGAAATCGGTCGATACTCTCGAAACACCCGCCAGGTTCGGTTGTAGAGTTAAGAAAGAACGTGGCTCTCTCGCTTCAATCGATCGCCGCCCTCTGAGCTGAACTTTGATTTGGCAACGGTAGCCAGTAACGTGCTTCCGAATAATTGGCTTCGACTTTCCGTCAGCGGCTTTGCTTTCCAAATGGGCGCGAATCATTTTACTTTCTAATTTTTTGGGAAATTGTATTGCGGAGTGACCTGGGCTCGCGCTGAACATGGTTCTGCTGGATCAAAACGGCTAATTGTAAATTATGGAGAAAGCTTCCTCCCAACCTTCAATCATCTGAAACTGAGTAAATTTAGTTCGAAGGATTTAATTGTTAGAGAAAATTAGCTTTATTTCTATTGGGTACATTTTATTTCTTGGTATTGCTTTCCAATGTTTTTTAATAAGCTATTTAATAGTGAGTAGTATAATTAACCCCCTTTGGTCACATCTTCTTATAATCACAAATTGGTCACATGGGGTTTACTGCACCCCAGCGATATTTTTCAGTTACCATTTTATAATCGTACATTCGAAATACTCATAAAATTATGCTCTAATAGTCGTTTTCTAGAAATCTAAATTTTGATATGTTGAAATTCGCATTTGAAAAATTATTTGCGGATAATAGCGATTTGTTTTGTTAAAATTCACAAAATTTTTAAATCTTATTATTAAGCTCCATAAATTTACAGAAATATTGGCAAATACGTATCCTGGGGTGCAGTAGGTACACCTCGTGTGATCACGAAGGGTTCATATTATTTTAAATATTCTGGAGCTCCTGCTTTTTCAGCCTAAAATGCAACTATGGCTTGGTAATATATAAAAATTCTTCCATGGGTTGGGAACTTTTTGCAAAATAACCCGTCCTGTGTTTAACTAATTTTTTGGCACTTTGAGAATTGCTAGGTTTCTACAAAACTTGACCCAAATACGGAGTAGCTCGAGCCTGAGTACTCTTCCATTAAAACTGAGTGAGGGAAATAAAGTTACAATACGCATGGTCTCTTATCGTTCAGCAACCGTTTCATACGCCACTTATCTCGAGACACCGTATACATTGATACCGCGAAACACAACGGCAGGGTACGATACGATAATGTTTATTGTTTGCAAGAATCTTGTATATCTTATCTGGGCGTTTAGGATTTAGGAAGTATCAGCCTCGATCCTCGTTACATAGTCGAATCTCTAACGCGGCGGCTGTTTCGCGATCGAGTCGATAGCGAGGCTTTGAAACTGTCACGTTGACATGTCTCAGCGTGGCTCGCGGGATCGCGTGCGAATTTCGCGACGCGGATAGTCGCACGATCGGTATACGCGTAACGACACTAACGACGCGCGAGGTTTCTTTCGATCGCTCTATCGAGGGAGGATATCGCCGCGAAAAACTAAAATGGACTGGCAACTCATCGCGGAGCCTGTTCTCGCGCTGATATTAAGATATCGCTACAATTGTTGACGTCCGGCCGTTGTCACAATAAATTTGATATGCCTCTTAATCATACCCTGCGAACTTTTACGGCCGGCGTCCGCGCGGCTTTCCTGGCTCGTCGAAATTCGCCAGGGAAAGAATCTCAAACCCTTTCTTTCGCCTCTCTTTCCTGTGTGCGATTGTTAAGCGGAGTAGCTGATTAGACGTATAATTAGTTCCCCTCGGTGAAACTTAATCGACGGTTGCGCGTGCTGAGCATGCATGCTTTAACTCCGCAATCTTTGGGATCGCGCGATACGCGGAAAATGAAATCAGCGTCTGAAAGGAGTCGCTTTTTGCCGGCAACGTTTTTTCCCATTTTTCTTGTGCCCTTGTTTGGAAAGGCAGTTGGTAAATGCGTTGTGCGCTCAAGTGGACTGCGCGAAGCTTTAGAAGTTATTTCTACGAATAGAACTGAGAATAGGGATAGAAATCTTCTGTCGAATCGATTCCAGTCTATACAGCTCGACCAATGAATGGTCCTCGATTCGCAAGGCTCCCGAGTGTCCACACGCTTCTCGCCATTCAGATAACGCGCTACGCGCCGATCAATACCTATGGCAGATCTGCTCTATGTGTACAACATTTTATTTCTAATTAATTATTATTTATATTGTTTACTTATTAAGTTTACATTATATTCTGAAATACCAGTTTTTAATATGTTTTCTTTGTTCGAGTATTATAAAGGGGGCCCACGACTCAAAAACCGTTGGGAACCACTGTTCTATTTAATTCTCTTTGCCCGTTCTCTACACTATGTCTCCCTATGTTACTAGAATGTACCAAACAACTGAATAATAGTAATAATAATAAATCACAGCAGTCTCAGACCAAAGCACGAGATAACACTGTCAAGGGGTTGGACACATTACAAATGAAGATATAACAATAAACCCGGCGCTAATTGGCGCTTATCGCGAATGAATTGCTGGTGCCTCAACTTTGCCCTACTACTGCTATATATTATCTAATCTGAGTTTAGAATCGCTGAGCCGAGCACGCTTCCCTATGACGTCGATAGCATCTACCGTCCCTCTGAATCTATAAAATTATAAACCACCGCCAATTCCTCGCGCGTCCGCTGACAGCGGGTCGATGGATGGCGGCGAGATAAATCGCGCATCATCTTCGCTGCGGTAAAATTGATACGAAACACGCGTCCAACGGTACGGGGCCGAACGAGGCGCGGGGAATCTCATATCGCGTTCGTAATAGCAGCTTTTCACCGTTCCCTGGATAGAGATTGCCTTCGGCGGTGAAGATTCAAAGGGATCGAATGTCGGCCCGTGAAGGAAAATCGCCGCAGTGAAATCGAGTGGCACTCGGTGGAGCGCCAATTAAAGCTAATGAGACGAAAGCAGGGCTGGGGAAAATACATTTCTATTTCTTCGAGTGGTACAGAATTTGACAAATACACCTTTGTTTTAAGTAGTAGTTCCAGAGAGAAAAGGTATTTCAAATATATATTTTAATACTAACTCATACAAATACTGTTGTGAAATGAGTATTTCGTTGAAATATCAGAAAATAGAGTATTTCAAATAATGACTGACTAACTGACTGACAACACAAAAAATGTGTATAAACATACTTACATGCTTGCGTTCGGAAATACTCGCAAGAAATATTTACCCGAATATAGTATGTAATCTTAAGAAGGTAGCGATCAACATGATCTGTTGGGGTTTTGAAATTTGTATCTCATATTTTCAATCCCCCATTTTCTGTATTCGAATTCGAGTGTAAATAGTAAAAAGTAAATAGTACCTATTTGACTTAAGTTTTAAATGAATGTATTTAATTTAAGCGTTAGATACAATAATATTTTCAAACAGTATTTACTTATGGAAATATTTCAGTTCTTAGTATTTTGTCTGAAACTGTTTCAAATATTCCCCAGCCCAGGAGGAAAGCACGGGCCGTGCGAGAAGCGTGCTCCCGTCACCTTTTAACCGATTCGAATTTTCCGGTCGCTCAAGCCTGACAGAGGATCGACCCGATCTCTTGCATGACCATCCTCCCTGGCCAGCGAGGAAGCTTCGTTTAGATTGTTTAGAATTAGAAGCTGCTTGGGGTATCAATAGAGCACGGTGTCGAATCAATACCGGCTCCTTAATCGTCTTACCTTCCCTCGAGCAAACAAACTGCGACGGCCTGCGGTCGCCTCTGTGAAACAACCACTCACGTTTCCTTGGCCACGCTAATCATTCCACGGGCAAGGTCGCTTTCTGAATACCTCACCTCAAGTTTCCCGCATGATTTGCCGCAAGGTAGCTTTTATTAAATAATAGCTGCCATTGGCGTGGACTACATTTAGGGTAGCCACCTTTTTTTACAGGAAAATAGCGTAAATTTGCCTTTCCGGGAGTACTGTATTTTTTTAATGTTTAATATTTTTTTCAATATTTAATATTTTTC
The DNA here is from genome assembly GCA_963855975.1 of Andrena chrysosceles. Classification (NCBI taxonomy): domain Eukaryota; kingdom Metazoa; phylum Arthropoda; class Insecta; order Hymenoptera; family Andrenidae; genus Andrena; species Andrena chrysosceles. The sequence goes on along the minus strand of OY979766.1, from coordinate 135,814,128 downwards.
TTTAATATTTAATAGTTATTTTTTTAATAATAGTACTATGCGTTTATTTCATATGCCTTTCGGCCTTTGAAAGGGACTGTACATTTCTCTTTACAATATTATATTATATTTCTTTTTTTCTTGTTCTTTTTCGCGCTGTTTTCTTCTGCTTATTATCTCTCTCGTCCATTCCGTTCCTCTTCCGGTGCCCTTTAGTAATTCGGCCATCTTTTTCCTTGTCCTTGTCGTACTTCTTTTTTTTTTTTAATATTTAATATATACGGGATAAAGTCCCATTAGTGTACCAGAGAAAAACATAGAAAAACAGAACAATACTTAAAGTCATGAACACCATAAACTAATACGCAGAGCGTAGTTACAAAAGTTTTTCAAAACTATTTGGGTACATTTGCGTATAATAACGTAAGATACATTTTTAAAATACGGGTGGGAATCCTAACTAAGGTCGGTATCATATATATTGGCCGGTGAGTTTCGCGAGGGGTATTCTCCCACCACACAGTTTGCCTGCCTCGGTGCTCCTTTTCTCAACGTTTTCTGACTCGCTCTCGTTCCATCTCGCTCTCGCCTTCGCAGAACAAGAGTGAACCAGCAGTGGTGGGGATAGTGCCAAGCTTCTGGCGTGCAGGCCGAACCGAGCTGTCAGCGTAGAAATACACACATCAGAATAGGTGTGCGTTAGCGACGAAAAAATTCAGGAGCTTTATTGTTTAGAACATTGACACTTTCTCGATAACTTCATCTCGTATTGGTCTACGCATAGCTTCGTAACGCACACAACTATTATGCTAAGAATAAATAACAGCCAAACAGCTAGGTTCAGGCGGAGCCGAGCAGCGTTCCCGTTACCCCACCATACCCTGCGAGGACCGCGCAACTCCAACTGACAAATCCACGATCGTCAGATGGTGGTGGCTGATTTCTCCTCGATCGCTGTTCCCGAAAACGAATTCACCGGCCAATATATTTGATACCGACCTTAGGTACATACTTACATTATGCGCGTGTCAGTCACGTAGAAACCATTGCGCCAGTGGAAGTGACGCCAATAAATCCACCAAGAGCGTAATAGCCACGGGGACTGTCAAAGAGTTTACGAAGATTGGAGAAATGAATGAATCGTTGGAGAAGTGTGACGTTTTTATTGAAAAAAACCCAGCGCTATTTCACAGTTCCACCGTATAAATAGGTACCGATTCTATCCGTTGCGGAGAGTCGCGACAGAGACGTCGCGAGCGTTCGATTCGGAGTGCTACAAAAATATCTTGGGCAAGCGTGTATTGTCCGTCCGCCGGCTTTCAGTGGCTGGCAACAATGAGAGACAATGGTTGACCCGACTCTGCCGCGCGTCTCTGCGCCTCGTATCTGTCGGCTTTTTATTTAGCCTGCTTTTGTTCATAGGCTCGTGTCGATCGTGGCGCATTCTGGGTCGAAGACCTTCGTCCTGCGCTGTCCTCGGCCGGCGCACGAAGGTCGCAGGCCTTTATAGGGAAAGATGAGTAACGGGCCGAAACAGCTTCGCGCTTCGTGCGTGGATTGGTAAAGAGTGTCGTAGCCGCGACTTGCTTGGCAATTAAACCTCTCTGCGCGCAACAACAGCCCGCTTCGCCTTCGACGCGTTTGATTATCCGTTTCCATCGCGCGCGGACGGCTAATGGCGATGATTCTGGAGGGACCATTTTGAGGACGAGATGCAAAGTTAAATAGTAACGAGGGTGGAGATGGGTGGATTCGTGTAGCTTTTCAACATGGACTCCTTTAAAGGGAATCTCGGGCTCTTCCCTCAATTACGCGAACCTCTGCAATTATCTTGTAATAAGGTCTCAGAAATAGGGGTTGGGAGAGAAAAATGTAGGCGAATTTCGCAACAGCTCGATCCGGGGCACAGTAATTACAATAATGACGACAACGTTAAGAAGGAAATAATATGCATGGTATCGCGGACATAGAGAATAATAGAAGCAGAGCCTTCGGGGGCATGTGGAACATCGTCTCCCATCAGGGTACAGGATGCTTTAGAGTTCTGGGTATATACAAACTTAATTGGAGGGACAGAAATGGCATAATAAACGTAGAGGGAAGTATAGCGATCCGTTTTAAAAGAACACAGCTACTGAAAGAAGCAATTGGTAGCTCAACTCAAACAATCGCTATATTACACCATATTGGTCCCTCGTTGGTCACTCACCAAAGCTTTAGGGGGTTACGCCACCCTGTGACGTTCAAAACGTCGTAACGGTCAAAAACCGGTTAGGTGCATGCGTTCTAGGCCTCTCTTTGTGGCAAGGGTACCGAAATATCGTCATTACGCTGTTGACCCAATTAATAGGGCGATGATTATTGCGAATCAAAATTTCAATGGCATTGACCCCTTCCAATGCTCCTTGACTTCGGTGAGGACGATGCTTTATAGGACTGTAACTAACTTACATATGAGTAATTAGTATTTAGTATTTTGTATTTAGTATTTAGTTTTGTGTTCTTATTTCTTGTTTATTATCTTGTTCAGTTTAGATGGCTTTGTTAGCCGTGTTTCTCTCCTTTTTTCTTTTGTAAACCATGGGTATTCCCCGTATAATTATTTAAATAAATAAATAAATAAATAAATAAAAACAGCACCAAATTAGACGATTTTTTTTACGATACTATGAGGTTGAAAGTTATTTGCATAGCACTGTATTTTGGGCATGTACCTATTATTGAATATATTGTATAAATATTTTACAGAAATATTAAAAAATGGCCCAGTTATGTGATCTCTCGCGAAGCTCCTCGGAATCAGTGTTTTAAATTTGGCTAGCAGCATCAATTGAACATTTTTTATTTGATTCATTTGAAATTTCAATAGTATCTTCTGTACTAGATTATCTACAAAAGTACATACGGATTTTACGATATATTAAAAACTTTTTTGCTACAGGCAATTTTAGACACAATTTTAGGCAAATTTTTCGACTAAAACTGATATTCTTTTTAAATGCCCATCATTTTCGGAAAAATCAATATTTTAACAAATCGCTATGTAGGGTAGGGTGGGGCTAAAAGTCCGGCGGGTAAAAAGTCCCGAATGCAAAATCTCTATTCCTAAACAATGTAGTGAGTTTCGCAGTATACCATGTAGAAGGCGAGAAGAAACGGGGGTGATCACAGAGTCGCCAGTCGCTCCTGGACGTTCGTGCGAATTACACGACGCCTTCGTTATTTTATGTATCGAAAAGTAAAAGAAATAAGTCGTCTTTATTGTTTTACACGAAGTAAACCACTGTTTAACCACTCGCGCTGGAAAGACGTGCCACGCACGTCGTAATGCTTTTGTCACAGAATCGCCAACGACGTGGTATGTACGTCGTCATGCGATTGTCACAGAAACACTGGACCGTTCTGGTACACGCGTCGGTGAATTTTTTGCCACCGCAAGTGGTTAAAAGCGTATCAACCAATTGTGTTAAGATTGTATGTTCCTTTAGTGATGTGTGCACGATATTGTTTATTGCAGAATGATAATATTTTCTAACTTATATATCGCATAAAATATAGAGGTACCATTGGAGCAAAAAGTCCCTCAGGCTGAAATAATATATAATATATATATTATATATATATTATTATATATTATATATTATTATTTGTTTTCGTAATAAGATGGTCAAAGTATAAAGAAATGATGACAAAGTCTTTAAATACGGTTGTTGTTTTAGTTAAGCGATGTTTTTAGTTTTTTGTCCAAAGTGAGCCAATTTTTTGTTAAAGAAGTCATGCTTTCCTTTCAATATTCTATACCAAAAAAATTGATTTACTAAATATCTGTTGATTTGAAAAGAGTTTCTTACTTATTTAGTTTAATATTACGCGAAAAGACATTAGGGACTTTTTGCCCCGTGCGTGGGGCAAGCAGTCCACTTTGCATTGACAATCATTTTGTGGTATAACTTAGTAGAAAATAACAGTATCAACAAATGAACTTCGTGAACGTAAAGCATAATAGTTATACCTAGTTTATACAAAATAACACCAGATATCTCTAGATTGTTAGTACTAAATTTCACAGAGGTTTATACCAAAAACGGGACTAATAGCCCCACCCTACCCTACTTCTGTAGTAAATGTCACGTAAACAATGAAAATTTGCGGTTCTTTATCCTACGTCCAAATATACGGGGCTTCTGCTGCTAGCCGTGGAGAGTATCTTTTGAAAAGCTGCAAAAATGGAGAAGCACCAGCACCGTCATTTTGGTTGAAAAAAAATTACAATTTTTTTATATACTATAAGGCATGTAGAATACCCTTTAAAAAAGTTTTTTCATATACTCTCTAAGTTCGCCCCAAAAAATTCTGAAACTTACCTACATATGATTTTCGGACCTCCACGGTGGTCTAACCCCTTAAGTTATTCCACGCGCCTCTGATTCTCAGCGAGCAATATGTGCTGGGTTGCAGGTTCATGGGAGTTTGCGTGCACGAGGGCCAGCTGCACGCCCTGACGGAGTATATAAACGGCGGCAGCCTGGAGCAGCTGATCATGGCGAGGCACACGCCGCTCCCTCACCTGATTAGAATGAACCTGGCGAGGGACGTGGCGCGTGGCATGACCTACCTTCACAGCCGTGGCCTCTTCCACCGCGATCTCACCTCCAAGAACGTCCTGATCAAGAAGGACGAGAATACATCGGAGATGACGGCCGTGGTGGGCGATTTCGGGTTGGCAGCCAAGATCCCCGACCCCAGCTCAGGCTATAGACTGAGCACCGTCGGCAGTCCCTACTGGATATCGCCAGAGTGCTTGAAGGGTCAGTGGTACGACCACAGGTCGGACGTCTTCTCGTTCGGGATCGTGGTTTGCGAGCTGATCGGCCGCGTGCCCGCCGATCCGGACGTTCTGCCACGGTCAGATAACTTTGGCCTCGATTACCTGGCCGTGGCAGAGATTTGCGCCGTGGCTGATCCGCCGCCGGCCTTCCTCCAGCTCGCCTTCCATTGTTGCACGGTGAGTAGGATGGAACACCGCCTAGGGGTGTCATTAAGTTTCCACCGGGGGAATTAAGACGTTTGCCTTTTAATTCAACTGTTTATCGCGATTTTATCACTTGAGCGAACTTCTTGGGCCCCTCCTCTGTCTAATTTGCATTAAGTACACCTACTTTCGTGGCATGTCTTCCTGTTCGAATCAATCCATCAGAGGAGGCTCGCGTTTGTTTTTAGTACGAGCCGAAGTCCAGGCCCACTTTCCCAGAGATTACATCCAGCTTGGACAGCCTGATCGCCGGCTATGAGGACGAGTCGAAGAGCAGCATCGGCAAGCGCCAGTCTGTGGACCCTAGCCTGATGTCTAGCATGGACGAGATCACGCGCGAGGGACGGACGGCGAAGCGGAAGACCGCTCGCCTAAGGAGCCAGTCGGCGGACGCGCGAGGTTGCGACAACGCGACACCATCCGACAAGGCTAGATGCCACTCCGCAAGGAGGGTGGCGGAATTAGCGAGCAGAAGGGACCCGCACTACCGACCCATGACGGCGAATCCGTTCCACGCGCTCGGCGGCGTCAAGAAGATCCTCGGCGACCTGTTCTCCAGCTGCCTGGAGCTGCCGTCTTTGGAGGATGTCAGACCGAGCGTGACCGATGCTATCGCCAAGTTCAAGCCCGCGCAGAACGACAGTATCGCGAAGATCTTGGACAGGAAGAAGCCGAACTCGGAGCCTAGCAGCCCCACCGCCAGGAAGAAGTGGGAGCGAAAGGTGTGTAATCTATGGGGGATTGGTTTTTGGTTTGACGACGGGGTTGAGACTTTTGGAAGATGGCGGGAACACCCTTAAGCGTAAATCTAACACCCAAACTCACCAACGCTTCTACGGTAGCAAGTGATCGTAAGAGCAACGGGATATATCGTGATGGATCCGGTCAGCATACGACCGCGATAGTGTAGCGCAACGCTCAGTTACCTGCCGTCCACTTGTCGTGTCCAATTTATCCAAGTATCTACAGTACGTATGAAATCTATAGCTCCGCTAGAAAGATCGCGTCCCGATAGAGCTAATTAGACCTCGAGACAATGCGCCTGGCGTATCGCAATTAAGAGGAGCTCGGAACCGTTTGTTTCCAGGTGGCTACGAAGGTGGGCGCTGCGAGTCTGTTCACCCATCCGCTGTTCCGGGATGGCTGGGAGCCGAGGCGACGCGGCAGCTGCGAGTCCGGCTTCTGGAGCTGCGTCGGCGAGGATCTGAGCCCGGAGCCACCCAATCGCCGGCACACCTCCACTCTAAGCAGCTCAGCGGCCAGCAGCGTGTTTCTCCTGGACGATCACCGCACCAGCTCGATATACACCGACTCCTCCGAGGACATAGCGAGCCTGGGCGGCGGCGACTCCTGCTGGGAGGACAGGTTGAGCGGCATCGGGTCTTCCAGTAAAACTATCTCAAAGATAGTCGAGTATTTCGAGAGGAAGCAAGCCGGCAGCTTGCGGCTGGCCGACCACGACGCCGGCTCCAGTCGATTGACCCTGCTGAAGGCGAGCTTGGAGGGACCTCTCCCTCTGTGCAGCATCTCCGCTGCTCAGAGGCTGGTCGTCTGCGAGGGTGCCGTGCGCAGCAAGCTGCCCCTCTTCGACAAGAAGTGATACGCGTCGCTAGCACGTCTTAGAGTTCGTTCCTTAGGGTTTCTAGGTTTTCTCCCGATATTTATAATTCCCGCGTAGACTGCGTGCGGCTCGGAGACACGTTTCAACGTGAGCTGCGCCACGAGAAGAGCTATAAACATGCGACCAGAATCGTAAAAAGAGAGCGCCAATCGGAACACCTCCGTGTGAGGGGCAAAATACATCTGGGAAGCGAAAATGTAGGATGGATTTGAAGAATTTTCTTTCAGTGGAAAAATGTTTTTATCAAAGAAACATTATGTACATTAGAAAGGTCATACTTTTGTCTATAAAATATGAAATTTTCATTAAAAAATTCGGAGAAGAAGCTGTAAAATAATGTAACTACCATATCATCCCTGTTTTTCATCTGAAACAAAAAATGGAAAATTATCCTTATAGTAGACAAAAGATTAACAGAAAAAAATTCTTCTGATCCATTCTAATTTTTCACCTCCTAGGTGTATAGTACCCCTTAAGTTTCGCCAGGGAGAAGCGCGTCGGACGATCGCGCCCGCGTACGGAGAGGCTGAAAACGAAGGAATGGAACCACGGGCTATATTTCCATCGGACTTTGCCATTCGACGGAGCTCGAGGTAATTTCGAACTGACCATTCGCTGGACAAAGAGTAGAGTACCTTGAGATCAAACTCGATGGAAATATAGCCGGTCGGCAGACGCTTCTCTCTAAAATCTAGCAACCTGACTGTGATGTTTTTTGATAATCTACATACATTATTGACCCATAACGTCTAAGTTTGATGAAGCCGTCGGCGCCAGTTGGTCCTTTTACGCCGTAGCGAACGTTCGATGGTTTCTTTCTCCGCCGCGTTCAGGGACGTTTCATCCGTAGTCGGTACAATGAGACATCCCGTAAATCAGACAACACTCTTTTTCCCTGTACATACGTCAGACAAGAGTAAAAGAATATCAGTAGTATTCCACGTACAAAAAGGCGGAGCGTTCCTTGCGTTAGGTCAGGATACTTAAAATTCTTCGAAAGCCAATGTACAGGATGGTAAAAGCAGTGATCGTGGATTTTGCAGATGAATTTTATGTTACGGTACCGTGGGTTGATCCGCGAGACCCATGACTATAGGTTTCTTTATACGAAGTACTTGGAAACAGTCATAGAGTGGAAACACTGAACGTCCCAGAGGGATCGAAGGAAGCAATAGACGTTTCGTTTCGAGACTGCGGCTTGGATGCCAGTAGAGAAAGGCTGCTCACGTTCTCACCTTCTGCAGTGCCTCGCAGTTCCTAGTTAGCAACCTCCGTCCTTATCCACGTCGACCGACCTTTTACACATTGCTGTGACGACGATAGAGATTCAGATACGATCCGTATTCGGCTACGTTCAGCACGATTTTGGTACGTTAGAATCCCCCCGGTTCCTCTTGCTTGGCTCAACTTTTGCACATTGTTACGTTTGGCGCCGACATCGGACGTTGACATTATCGTTGGACGCGTTACTCTTGCACCAGTGACGGGGATACTGAAGCGGACACTCAGGCACTGCCACCGAGATGTACAAGAGAAAACGGCACTTTTTTTTCATAAAAAAAGAGAGCTGCTTTGACTAACGCGCTCCGCGCTCGCAGTGGGTCGCCGATGAATCGCGATATTCATCGAAATTCTCCATAAGCCAACGAGCGTTTCCTTCGGTTCGCTGTTGAGGTGATACGGACTGGAAGAGCGCAGTTGCTACTTCTAAGATTTTCATCGGTTCTCGAGGATCCATCGAGAGCTTGGAAACCCGCGGCAACACTGGATGTATTAAATTTCTTCAAGTTAATAGGATTATTGTTTGCGTCAGACTTTGGAATTCATATCGTAGAAAGACTGGGTTATTGGACTGTAGATCGATGCAACCTACGCTTCGCATCTTACGTGTGACAGGGTCAGCGACGAAGAGGAGGTGATCTCTTGTGGTCGTACACGCGAACGGAAGAGACGGAAGAGACAATGAACTCACCTTCTTTTTAATGGCACCACCAGGTGTCACCATATATATTATCGCCAGTGACATTGCGTACTGCCGTCTTCTTTCATACGGTGAAACCGTGTAGGTTCGCGAGACACGAGAAATTCATCAGGGCCTATGCTGTGCTTAGACGAGTTTTTATTACACTTTTGATCAAGCGAAGAAGGATCCACTTCCCCGGCGTCTCGACGCGACTTCGAGCGCGTCACGAGCGTGTCGTAGATTAGCACTCAGGATACGAAGAGGGAGACATATAGTATATTTTGTTGACAGAGATACCGCGTGTCCTGAATATTTTTGTTGACGTAAAATTAGGACGATGGTCCACTTTGGAAACAGGTAGAGAGATATGAAGAGAGTGTGTATGTGAGTGAGTGAGAGAGAGAGCAAATGAAACTGATCTAGTCAGTGTATTATCGTGGCGGCCTTATCTTTTGTATGTCGTAGCGCTAATAACTTAAGTGTTCCAAGGAATGTAGAGAGAACGATCGTTCAGAATCGCTGAAATTATTTCGTTGACACTGCGAGACGAGAGCGAACCATCGGGAACTGTGTTTCACGACGGTCGGAGTAAGGCAAACGGAACTCACAATGTACATGATAATATGCGTTGAGTGCGTGTGTGATTTTTTAAATGTCGCGTGTGTCCTTTGGCCGCTTCCTCGAGACCGAGTCGAGTCTCTGCTATTTTATAAAATAGCCCGGGCGTAAGATGTTGACCACTCAAGGTCACTGAGCAACTGTCCCCCCACCATACTCATTCAGCCGCTTCCACCGTACCGCTCGGTTGTCCCCTTCCACTACATTTCCGTTGCCTCGGTCGCTGTAAGTAGAAAGCGCATACCTGCTGATACATACGCTCTATTTCCAAAACAGAAAGGCAAGCCGGCGTACTGTAAACGTGTGTGATTCACGGTGATCTTGAGTATAAATTCAGACTCGCTGACTCGAGGCGCGGCGCGCCACCTGACCGAGAAACGAGACGCGATGTGGCACGGAGGACATATTGCTTTTTAGTTGCGCGGTGCTACGCGAGTACAGTGTCCTTCAAGTGGCTCGAATCGTCTTCCTGATCATGAGTTCTCTTCATGTTCTCTGTATTTTCTTTTAGCGTGATTCCACTACAGCGGGTAGTCTTGGATCCCACGCCATCACGCGAGTAAAAGTTTCTTTTGCCTCCAATTATTGTTAGATGCGCTTTCAGGGATGCTGTACTGACGTAGCGAGCGAAGTTGAGGGACGGTGGCTACTAACTTGGCGCGTCAGCGTAAATCGTTTCGTCGCCCTGGTTGCGGGACGAGTCGAACCAAATTTCTACTAGAGTGATAGGCTACTATACCTTTTTACTTGTCAGAGTTCGTTCACGGGTTCTACTTGATAAGACTGCGTGTTTGTTAAATATGTTTGTAAGTAGTAAGTTCTCGATGATTCGCAGTCCCTTCTTCCTTGCCTAACGGAATGTACCAGGAGAAAGACTCATCTTTCCTTTCGAGTCGATAGAAAGCTAATTTAGAACGTCTACGAATATGGATTTAAGGATAAATATAGATGTGTGGGACAGAGTTTAGGTTCCAAGGGACGGGATGTTGAAAGTAGTAGAGCTGCTACTTCTCGCTAATTCAATATTTCAGTCTAACATTTTGCTATCTCTTTTGAGGATTCTGCCGGAAACCAGAAATTCCTAGCTACCATTAAACCTGCTCACTTATTGCTCTTGAGTTTCGTTGGTCTCGATTTTGGAAAGAAACCACTCTTATTTCCAACTGCATCGCTAATTTCCAGAGACACACCCCCTACGTCGTTGCTGCGAGTCTTCTAACCTCCCAAGAAAGGTATTTAAGTGTTCTGTTTTCGTGTTACTCGTGCATTGATTCGGCCGTGTAGAACGATGCGTTCTGTTTTCGACGCGTCAATCGGTACCTGAAGAAACGTAGAAGCAAGGACTGCGAATTGGGTTATTTTTAATAGTCGCGGACATATCAGGAACGGGCATATCCTGAAAAAATTCGTTGCTCGCGAAGGATGATCGTCGAATCGAGCGAAAGAGAGCGAGAGAGAGAGTGAGATAAGGGGCATAGAATTTAAGGGGTGAGGAGAATGAGAGATCGATAGGGTAAATGGGTGAAAAGAAGTACATCGGACTTGTAAGACCGAGAGGCGCATTTTTCTTCTTAAAGATGGTTATTTATTTTAAGTAAAAACAGGTGTATATATATATATATATATATATATATATATATATATATATATTATTATTATTATTATTATTATTATTATTATATAGATACACATTAGAAGTCCACTTAAATCGTCTCTTCCAATACTTTTTGACTATAGTCTTGCGTGACCCATGATGGCCACGCGTAGACACCCTAGCTGTACATACTATTACGAGGAAAAACAATATAATATTTCAGCGAAGCGTTGTTCGCGATTTCCAAGATGCGTCGGGTCGTTATATACAAAACGGGGTTGACCTGCAGCGGGATGTCGCTCTTACGATCCTCCGGCTCGACATAAATAAAACGCGATTCGGGTATACAGATGACGATGGTACTGAGGATAATAACAATTCTAATAACTAAGAATTAATAACGAATGTGAAAAAGAAAAGAATTCAGCGAAGCTATATATATTATATTATATATATTGTAAAAAATTCCTATATACAAAAATAAAGTTAAGGCTCCAATTTTTACCAAAAAACCGGATCTTTAAAGCATTCTTCGTGACATCCTTCGTGCCCGATAACTTACAACGCAACTTCTAAATGTAACAGCGTTTAATCAACGTGTAAAAACGAACAATGATGTCTTGAGCATTCTTTTCTCATCAAGAAGTGGTAAGCTTGTCGAAATTGGCCCCAAAATGGCCTCAGAATAGAAGCTATTGAAAGTTCTGGAGAAAAGTTTTCTACAAAGATTTAACACTTTGCCCAATGTTTATAATGTGAGGAGCTTCCTTTGGCACATTTTAACCCTTTGCACTCGAGAGGTGACTCTCGCTCACCACTTTGTTTGGTGCGGAAATTCGATGCGCGGTGATAACTACTTTATTCTACGAATCGCTTCGAGTTGCTGATTAGTCCGCGCGGAAACGGCCTCGAGTGCAAAGGGTTAATGCCTCTAAAGATGGACTCCATGATTCCAGGAGTCGATCTAAAGGTAAGATTCCAGTTACGTTTGATTGCAGTTAACACCGAGGACTTGACAACAGGAAAATAACACTGAAAGCTTGAAACCAGCAGCTGCAACACGCTTCTAAGTAGTAACGAAAACAGAACAAAATCGCTAGGACACTCGATGGTCCCAATTCGGAACATGTCATGGCAGGAATACAAAATAAAAAGCCTCCTACAGTAGATCCTAGATGCCCACTATCAGATCTTCCTTCCACAGCTCTAGCGCACTTAGTTTCCCATTCGTGGAAAACATTCCCCGTAACAACTCTGCAAAATTTTCCTTCCAACGTGGCTTTCCATCACCATTTAATGCATTTACAGATGGTAATGCATAAAGTCTCACTTCAACGCTCCCTGTCGATGATGGAGGAGTGAGACCTTCCCAAATCCTCCTCGGGTATCAGAGGTATGTATCTGGTTCTAGGATCCTTCTTCCTCTCGTACGCGTAGGGGAAGGCCATGCTTCTCCTCGTCGAGCTTCCCACTTCGCTTGCGGTTTCGACTGGTTTTGGGATTCTTTGAATATGCGAGTGTGTGGACAAATTGAAACGAGACTCGGAGGCGTCGTTAGAACCGATCGACGACGATTCTATCGCCTGTGGGTGGATCAGAGGGATGTACTTCTTCTCTTCGTTCTCCAAAATGACACTGGAACCGTTGTCAGACCTTCTGATCGGTCCCAGTTCCTCCTGAACCTTAATAGCGTCCATCTTCTCATCGACCATAGGGTCCACCGAAATAACTTCGCTGGCAGTGCTATTGATAGCCTCAGGAACATCGCTTTTCCTCGTGACAGGAACCCAATCGTCCACCTCCGGCTCCAAACTACTGGTCTCCAAGTTCGCGTTCGTCATGGACCAATTGTAATTGGCGTTTTCCCAGTTCAGAGACCTGGACGCGTTGAAGTCTCTCCGGGAGATGGGAGCGTTCAAGGTGTTGGAGGGTTCTATGGGCACCCATTCGTTCCTTTCCTCTTTACCATGAACCTTCCCAGCATCCAAGTCAATCAGCGTCGAATTTGACTCTGTCCTCTCTGGATACACTTCCTCAACGATCGCTGGTACTTCCACCAGGGTACCATCGGAAGGATTCTCGTCTATAGCTTCTTCGTTGGAACCAGGTTGAGTTTCGTGAGTTGTCAAGTTCGACTCCGACTCCTCGGTCTCTCTACTCTCTTCTAAGGTGATCTCGCCTAGCGGTGGAAAGTATTTTGGCTCCTCGTACCGCGATCCAGTCACGAAACTCGGCGTGTACTGGGAGATTAGGGGAAGTAGGGTCTGCCTGGCGTACCTCTCCGCCTGAGCCAGGATTCCGACGAGTCTCTCCGGCAGAAATTGCACGGTAAACGCTCTGGTTGACGGGGAAGTCTCCTGTATCTCGTCCTTCTCCCTCGAGTGCACCTCGTTTCTACTATTCTGTCTCGCTGACCGCGGCCTCAGAATCGGCTCCGTGATCTCTGGGAGCCTCAGAGACCTGCCTGTCTCTTTCTTGCTGGCCTGCAGCACGGGCTCGCGGATCTCTGGCAAGAATTCTGTCGACGCCTCCACAGAAGCATCGGGAGAAGGAGTCTTTGAGAAGAAATTCGACCCCGAGAACCCTCTGCCTCTTTCAGAATCAGAGTTCTCCAAGGAATTCGAGTCCCCGTCGCTGGAAATGTCGACAATGTTCCAAGGATTCGCGGTGCTGCGACGGCTACCAGTGTCCTCGAAGCTGTTCGGTTTGAAGCTCTCCTTTCGCTCGATTATCCGCAGGTTCTGTTCTTTGGTGAACGGACCTAAACCCTTTGATGTGGATGACGAGGACGGTCTCTCCTTGGAAAAGCTTTCTACTGAGAAGCTGTCCTTCGGCTCGTAATTCTGCTCTTTGGTGAACGGCCCTATGCCACCTTGTTTTTCCTGAAGCAGACGCTCCATGACTGGCGATGTTGAATTGTCAGCCTCTGTGGACACGTTGCAGTCGCCTGGGAAGAGAGGGAGGAACACTGGCTTGCCAGACTCCAGGGCCAGGCCTTTCCTGCACACGGATAGAGGCTTCCCAAAGCTGTCGATGATAGTTAGTTTGTCGATGCTCCAGGATACCAAGCCTGAGGAGATCCAACCGCTGTACGCTGTGTACTTGATCTGCAAAGTCAAGCATGTAGAAGGCAAGAAATTGATGCTTCGAAATTTAAACCTAAGGAGCTAAGACAGGGACCGGCGTGAAATATTGCGGAGCCGGGTTTCAAAGTTCTGAGGGGCCGAAAAAACGGATTTACGTGTACTTCCAAATTTTATAATAATAAATATCTATGCATAAGGCCCTACAGAATTTACAACGGTGCCTTTTAAAGAAACTTTGTAATAATAAACAACTATGCATAGGCCCCGAAAAATTTACGGTGTGCTTTTTGTGGACCGCGGAATCTTTTATGGGCCGGGTTCTGGTACCCACCTCGATAGCATCCAAACTAGAGATCGCAGGATGCGGCACGATGATCTTCTGAAGCACCGATCCCACTAAGAGTTCCTCGTCCTTGCGCGTCATGGCAAAGGTGTCGTTGAAGGAACCGTCTCCGACTAGAGTGACCTGCAGTTTCCCGTAGCTTCTGGTTGGCCTCTCGCTGCCACTGTTGTACACCTTGACCTGATACTGATGAGCACAGAAAGGTTCCTCTTCTCTAGTGACCAGGTATAGCTGGCCTCTGGCAGGGGACTCGTCGCTGTAGTAGCCCATGTCGCCACAGGGTCTGCCCATTCCGTTTGTTCCGCAGGGGAAACAATCACCTCGAAGGAGCCCGTCGTAACCGTGGTCGCAGGTAAAGGCCGGAAAACGGCACTTGGGGCTGACCGAGTCAGTGAAGAGCTTGTAAGCTCGCCGGTGGTTGCACAGGGATCTGCCCTCCACTGCACTCGCTTTAAGGAGAAAACGTAAAATCAGATTGATCCACTCTCTTCCTATTAGTGTCCGATGGATCTTTGGACGGTGTCGCAAGACACAGTGTGACCTGCTTTCGTTTAGACAAAGAATTCGATTCATGTTGCGGAGAAGGTAACATTATCCTAGCGGCTGAAGGGTACACGTGAAAATACCGTGGCGCGCTTTCTAATCTCTGATTCATGGGGCCTTTCGGATCGGCAGTGGTAAAGGAACGATAATAACGAATTAGCATAAAAAGTACTGTGTGTTCCTCTTCAGCAGAGATTCAGAGAGAGAGAGAGAGAGAGAGAGAGAGAGCGATCAATAAAAGAAGGGGTACATCGCCAAAGTACTTGGGTACTTACACCAAATGATGTCAGACACAGCGCCCAGAAACAGATTCGAGCATCCAGTTTGCATTCTGCCGCCATTAGGATAGAAATCCACGTCGCCCATGGGCTGCCAGGAACCGAGGCCACCGAGCAGCAACTGTTCACCGTTGCTATGGATTACGTCGACGAAATTGGCATCCGACTCGTCGAGCCTGGCTCTTGTATCCTGGGATTCGAACAATGGTCCTGCGGGGTCCAATCCTGTGGAAACAGTAATTTAAATATTTTGGGATCAATAACCCCCATAAAAGGGAGCCCGGAATAAGCCGACCTTGGAGCTTCGGCTTTGGTGGAGTTGGTTAGGCGGCTGATCGCGGGATCGAGTCCCATTGCCTAAGATCCGTTTTTTTCGTGGCTCCCAAACACATAGGAATTACAAAACCTATTCCTACAATAATTCGCTGATATTTGCAGTTATTAATGCAAACTATAGGTAATCTACGTTTTTATTGTTCCGAAATTCCTTGACTCGGCGTCGAACATTAAATCGTATACTAAAATATCATCGAACCGTGTCGATGTAAAAGTTGAAGTTATCGGATTGGCGGCGCGATACTTACACAACAGCTCTGTTGCTAAATCGAGATAAATTTGATCGTTTTAAAAGAACGAATCGTCTTACAGTGGCACGCCCTGTACGGAAACCTGGCCAAAAGTGAAGAAATGTTTTTCCTGATTTTTACAAATCTATGTACTACATTTCTTTTATGACTTATCAAAGCATGATATTTCACTAGTGCCAATTTTTATTGTACAATCCTCTTAGACATATGCGATCGCAAAGTTGCTACTGTTACGATCTGGATCTTTTAGACCAGAATTGAAAGTAACTTTTCTATTTAATGTCGAACTATAATCATTTTTTTCCGTGCTGGTAGCGATCTGACATGTTCTAAGGTAATATATATTCTGGTCTTATTGGTTAATTTCATTTTTTACAGCTATGATAGAGGAGAATACATAACCTATATATTTTTTTTCTTCCCATAAGGAAATAGTTATGTATTAAGCGAGATGGAGCGGCAATGTTTGTTGTAAAATAAAGGTTGAAGGTTCTTGAAGAAAGGACCGTTGCATTTTCCTGAGATAAATTGCGATCTTATGAGTTATTGTCATTTCTTTGCCGCCCGCTCGATTTATGGAGGGCTACATTTTGGGTATAGGATCGGAATATCGTGTTTCCAGTTATCGTGTTGATGAAGATGAAGAAGAACAAGAAGAACAAAAAACCGTAGAAGAATATTATAATTAATTAATTATAATTATTATACTCTTAATTATAATATTCTCCTTGTGAAATCTTCATGTATATTACCTATAGTTAATTATCATTATTTTTATATTCAATATTTAACATTAAAAAAGTACATTATCATTTTAGAATCATAGTATTGCAATTTATTCCAACAATTTATCTTAGATTTAAAAATATTACTTTTGGCCAGCCATCCCTATGACACGCGCCACTGTGCGTCTCTACGAAATTTATGAGTCACTGAACAAAGGACAATCTTAGGGAAGGTAGAAATTTAAATTCCTTGTCTATATGCAAATGAGAGAATGAAAGAGAAAACTTCTCGATAGATTCGATGCGAGGAAAGAAACCGTAGAAGGTTCTCAGAAAGGTAGCACGTTTACTTTGCACACTGTTGTAGAAGTCCTCGTTACAGTTTCTGGTGAACGGTGGACGTGCAAGAGCGAGTTTCTATCTTTCACCCGCGGTGATCGTGCTCCAATCACTCCTATTTCTTGTCCATTTAAATAATCGAAGTCAAGAGATTCAACAGAATCCATAGACATGTCCCTTTACAGCTGCCATTAACCCAATTTGATGATTGCAAGTAGAAAAGCATGTTCCCGACACGATTTCGCAAAATTGCAACGGTCGTTCGAGCAGGGTAGTCTCGGTTATGAAACGAGAATAAAAAGTTCGATTTATTCAGCGGTGGACACGTAATTGTGAACGTTATCTGCAGCTAACTTGGAGATGCAAAGAGTGACGAAACGGGTCCCCTTTTACCGGTGCAGGCGTGGGTTTCGAAGGACAACAACATCACTGGTATCTGTAATACGTTACGCAACCCGAGTGCAGCTAACTGCCTCAACTTCATCGCGGGTAAACAGCAACAAACGAAATGATCGTGAATACATGTTGGTGTTGTTACTGCATTGGCAGGCCCGACTCGAGCCTTTCTTGCGCCCTTTACTTATAATACATACATTTATTTGAACTTTTCGGTGAGTTTTTTCAATCTTATTTCATTATGAAAAACTTAAATTTAAAAATAAATGAAAGTTTGATTAAGTAAAGGTAATTTTAGTAACGGCGGTTAAACTAAATTTGTAAATTACAGAAGGCTAAATTGGGTGGAGCAAAGGTGGAATAGTGATGGGGATTGGGGATTATCTCCCGAGCGACTTTGAGCTTCTAATTGAATTTGAATCTATACCATTTACCGCATCCGTACCTGTGATCCTGGAGACGTTTCCCAATTCAGCACCAGCGAATCCAGCCACGTGGGCGCCGAGACTGAACCCAATCAGATGAACCTTCTCCAAAGGTACGTTCAAGCTTCTAACTAACTTCGCTAGCTGCCTGCCGACCAAACGAGTGTTAGCCGCTGCCCTTACGTAGTTAGGAACTGCGCTTCCTGGACCCCAATCGACGCACACTGAAAATTCATTTTAATCGTTGTCAATTCACAATTTTTCTGTTTTCTAGAATTCTTAGCATTGTAAACTAAACGCTAATATATAATATATAAACGCAATAATAATAATAATAATAGGAAAAATAATAATAATTTTCAGTTATTTTTGGTTTTTTGATTAATCGCTAGTTTCACTGGAACCACTACGAACCTATATTGCATTCATGCACCGTCATCAGCGCGGACCTCATCTCGTACACCCAGACATGGTCGCAGCTCGATCCGAATCCGTGTACGATCACCTTGGTCGGTAGATCGGGATCTATGGCACGGTGTGCGTTGTCGTTTATATCGTCAGCAGAAACTTCCATCGGGATCGACCTCGCCTTCCTGCTGCCGTACACTAGAAACCTACGACGATACAAAACTTTTAATACAAGATGACAGTTTCAAAAAATCTGCAATCCATTGACCCAAGTGAGTGGCAAGGAGCGTCACAAGGGAAGTTAGACAAACCGGCATAGTGAGGGTTTAGGGGGTGAAGTCACCCGTTGAAAAACTTTAGAGTTTTCTTTATCGTGGAATATCTCGAGAACGGTGCGAAATATCGAAAAGAAGTTTAAACAAAAGTTGCATTTTTTTATAACTACAAAATTGCGTAAAAGTAATTATCGAAAAAAACACGCTTTTCGATTTACTCCCACCCTCAATCTTTAATTCTGCAATTATTTTTACGCAGTTTTGTAGATATAAAATGAGACGCAACTTTTGTTTAGATTTTTTTATTTCACCCCCTAAAACCGCACTATGGCACCAACAAAAAATAGTTTTTTTTCAACACCCGCGGAAGTAACAGAAGCTACAAAAGCGATTGAAGAAAATTTGCTGCCATCAAAATCAAAAGAAAAGTACGAGACGATATACAAAAAATTTTTGGTGTGGCGATATAACCACAAATTAGAATCTTTATCAGTAGCAGTTGTTTCAGTTAATTTCAACGGAAAAAAGAAAGATTTTAAGCCATCAACATTTTGGGCACAGTATTCCATACTTTTTGCGAATCGCTCAGCAGGTTTTCAAAAACACACCTTTCATGCAGGTGTTGAAAAAAATATAGTGCGTGACAAGGGAGAGACGCGATTTTGCGTCCCGCGAAACTTCACGCTCGTCGAAATCGCTTACTTCTCTCCCTTGTCACGCAATGTAGATACTATTGTGTTACGAATAAACTACTCTACTTGCACACAAAGTTGCATACTTTTCTGAATTTCCGAATTGCTTAACTTCCCTTATCAGGCAACTGAGTCAAGTCCATTTCCATTTACTTGGACTTATTATGGTCCTGTTTCTTCTATATACGCAACGGTGCGCGCATAACGTGCAATTTACACTTGTTGAATGCAACCCGCGCTCTTTCGCACCGTGTTACATATAAGAAATGTAGCGAGACTTTGGAAAATGCTCCAACAAACTAGATTCTCAGTGCATAGTAGGAGACCGAGGATGCTTCGCGTTTTCTCAATACCGTTTTAATAGCACCATACGCGGAGTAATGAAAGAAGCTATCGATGCGAAGTGGAAACGCTGTCGATCCATGTTGCACCGTTGCTCTGTGGAAACGGTGACAGATATTTGAAGTGTTTTTTACAGGTACCGTACCTAGTGCCGACATCTTTGGGAGGCGACGGGAGCATTTCCAAGTAGCTGAAGGGTCCCGTGTCCTCGAAGCAGCCGACATCCTCGTAGCAGACCTTCGAGACCTCTCTCTTCGTCCTGCGATGCAACTTGTGCAACGTCCACTGCCTCATCGATTCGACGACCGCTCGAAATATCTCTGCATCGTTCTTCTCGTCCGCCGCCTCGTCCAGAGGCGTCGGCCACTCTTGCGACACCGCGGGATCTCCTGGAAAATCAAACGAACTTGCAAACGGTGTGAAAAATCAAAAACGGTGTCAGAAATAAAAACTTCCTTGGCTTTAAATTATTTACGAAATTTGATTTGTTTTGATTGCTAAATCCGCTTAAGTATAGGTACTCAACTGCATAACGAAATTTTCTATTTTTTGCATTAATATAGCATGAAAAGAAAAATTAAAGAGTCCTTGTAGAAAACGCTAAGTGCCAAAAATCAAAATATATACTATAGTATTATAGTAGTGGTGCGCTACGCGTTGCATTCTATAAATACCTGGGGAGCACCGTAGAGGTATTCCCACGTTAAATAGCGTTCACCGAGAAAATTCAAGTGACAAGCGTTAGACATGAGCAGCAGAGTAGCATGTAGCATGTTAAATTGGTCACTCCGTGGTCACTCATTTCTGCAATCTACTAGCAAGTACATACATCCTTTCGTGACACTTACATTTTACACTAAAAAGGTCACTTGGTTCCTCTCTGAGCGCAGCTAATTGTAAGAGTTCTCAAAGTGATACGTAGTGCGTGCTAACACGGAGCGAGGTTTATTTAACGCGTCTTGAAATTGAAGGAGCAAACGAGCCGCGTTGGTCCTTAGAACGGACAATATTTACTTGGACCTGCCTGTTTATCGAGCATAATACCGAAATACAGCGTCGTTCGAACTAAGTGCACCCCTAATTGCTTGGAACAGCGCATAAACGAGTCGAAGTTCAAGATCTTGGCGGAGTTGCACGCACCGCAGGTCAGATTGATAGATTCGGACGAATCTTCGTAACGGTTTCCTCGGCTCGTTGCGTTGTGATTAGCATAACGCCTGAATAACAATCTTCTGGAACGCGTCGGGTATTTTTTCCCGTCCCGAACCAAACGGTGCAGAGAGACACTGATAAAACTGTTTATCGGGCTATAGGGATAAATTCTGTGGGCAGATGGCAAACTTATGCCCGGTTATCCTGATTTTACAGTATAAGAGTTTTGAAGTTTTGCTGTGTATGTAAGAATTTATTTTTATCTTTCTAGTCATTTATTGAGAAATTTTAATCAAAATATCAACTGAACAGAGAAATAGTAACCTAAAGGGTCATGCCTAGTTGGTCCGAAGTTCAAAAAGAACGTGATTTTCGGAAATTTTTTGGAAATATTTAATATTTTGTACTACCTATTCTTACAACTAATTCCTTATTTTTAAAAACAATTTCTCAGTAACTTTGTTATAGAAAAATATTTAAAAACGAACCCTTAATCCTTAGTGAAATGAATAATAGTAACTATTTTTTACAGAATGGTTCATTATTTTCATCACTGAAGTCTTCCAGTTCGATTTTCCGAACCAGCTCGGTCCCAAATATAATAGTTCGGGTAATTGACGCTCTACTGTATTAATACTAAATGTGGTGTAACTGAATACAGGCTAACTATCCGAGAGATGCAATAAATATCCAATAAATTCCAGTACTGTAAATAAAAAGAGCTTGGCAAATGAGCCGAGAAGCCTCCGGAAGTGGTCGTTGCGTTTTCCCACAGCGTTCCTCGGCTGCCACCACGGGAGCCAAAGGTTTCATGGACCAGAAACTCAAGCATCGAAACATCCGCGGGTCTGATTTGGATATCGGGGACAACGTTCGGAGTCTGTTGGTGTCGGACGTACTTCGCGTCCGTTCGCAGACGATAGTCGTGAGAAGGGAAAGTTAGATGATCGACCAAGCGATCTTGCAACTTGACTCGGACACCTGCGTTAAAAGATCGCTAGGTAAGCGTAGCTAACACTGACATTCTCATTTATCGTGTGATCAACTGACGCGTGCAACACGTGTCCGAGCAAGAGCGTGTAATTAGCTTTGATTACATCGCCAATCAAAGCAGAGGACTTTGAACTGTTTCGAAGGGGAGAGAAGGATCGGTGACAGTATCGGCGCTGGCGTTAGGAAATAAGTATAATGTACTTCTCCCTATCCGAACGAGAAAGTTGAGTGACCTTGAAATGTCGAGAATCATCTTGGCCTTCTGCCTCGAGTGCAGGAAACTTTGATTTTAAATAAATAGCACTCGATTCTAACGAAACGCACCTCAGAGCAGAGTTGGGCATTAATTAAATAAAAACATTATTTAACTTTAGATTATTTGACGAATAATGTTAATTTTTTTTATCTGTTGAGCGTTTCAACTTGGGCGTCGAATAAATTTGACAAATTCAACTTTAACTGTAACTTTAAATTTATTCGAAGGCTCGAACGCGCGCCAGAAAATTATTCGACGCCGGAAAAAGTATAAGTTAAAGTTAAAATTAAAGTTACAGTTAAAATTAAAAGTAAGAAATTTATTTGACGCTGAAATTGAAACGTGCGCCGAATAATTTTCTTTTCAACTTTTATTCATTACTCGAAATTTTATTTAAATACAAATTTTACCCATCTCTGCTATCTCTGCCTTAGACATTGAATTCACTGACATTCATGAGCGCAGTGGCACCCACAAAAAAGTGGCATTGGAAAATGAAAAGAAAACTGGATTTCATTCTTGAGATAAATTTTCATCATCACCCAATGAATTTCATTCAACTTGATTTAAAAATATTCATATCCCTTCATCTCGGCTTCCGCCAAGATTAAATCCCGAGCGGGGTACACTGCACGAGCACATGCTGAACTTGGTCCCCCCGATTAATGATCGATGCAGCAAAGCGGACAAGAACGACCGACGGTCTCGTAATATCTGTAGCTTCTTTCCAGTCCAAGGCGCCGAGTGCCCGCGGAAAATCGCCGACACCTGTCACTGCGAGATTGCAGGTCGAGAAGCCACGGATCAAGATTGCCAGCCAGCGCCTCCTGAACTTACGACCTAGATCCAACGTTGGAAAAGCCTCGAGCAGCAAGAACCGCGCGTTATCTGGAGGAATACGTGTGTCCAAGGAACTTGTTCCCATGGTTGTTTTGCAAACTCCCCGATTCTCAATACAGAACACTCCCAGCGAGCTTCTAATTAATGCAAACACTTTAAATCGGCGACGGACGATGAGGAAAGCGAGAAGGTGGACCGCCGAAGCGTACTGGGGCGTTAGGGGGCGTGGACGCGGCTGGATAAAAGTAAAATGGTCGAAGGAAATCGGTCGAAGAAAGTTCCGTATCAGCGTGTTGCGGGTCGGCCGAGATAAGAAAGAGAAACTCTTTTTGTCGGGCGATGGGTGAACGGAGTGGATCATCTCGTTAGAAATCGGGAGGGAAAACCAGCGGGGGCGGGAAATGTCGACTGGGAGGTGAATATGTAGCTTCGCGGACGAACCGACTAGACGACAGAGATGGGCAAAATTTTTATTTAAATACAAAATTTCCAAACCCGAATAAAAGTTAAAAAAATTATTCGTCATGTGTTGAATAAAGTAAACCCGGATTTTCGAACTTCGAATAGCGAAAAAAGTTAAGGTAACTTTTATTTGATGCGTTATTTAAATAATGTTTTATCGATGAATTCCCAGGCCGGATATTAAAAAAATTATGAAATTTTTTAGATATGTAGAGGATATATAAGTATGTATTGGGATTTTCTTTTGCTGCCCAATTTCACTCTAAGGGAGAGAAATTGGTCCCTAAACTCTATCGGCCCCCGAAAATTTGGCCATTTTCCGATTTTGTGTTACCTATAACTGGCAAACTGCAAGAGATAGAAAAAACTTTTCAGACAGAAGTTACTCCTTTTAATTAGGACTATCATTTGGTAAGTTACAGTTCTTAGAGTTCGCGAGTTATAACACAAAACGGGAAAATAGCTGGATCAAGGGTCCATTTCACCCCCTTAAAATAAATTTGAGCAGTAAGAAAAAATTGCGTAATAGGTACATATCTATACATCCTCTACATAACCCCAAAGTTTCATAATTTTTTTAATTTCTAGGTTTGGGATCTTCCCTCGTTAGTTAATGCCCAACTCTGCCAGACCAATCCGCGGGCGGCAGGTGAAATTCCGAAAAAGAAAGCCAAGCATACGAGGGACCGCGGTCTGTTAATGGTGACGATCGGAGGCGAGCGGTTAGAGTTTCCTCGTGTTTTTGCCGGTCGGGACAAAAAGAGCGCGATCCCGGCCGAGGGAGAGCATGGAAAAGGGAAATCAGGACTGGCCTCGGACGCTCGCCTGGTTCCCACTTTTTAAGGCGGCTCGCGACTTTCCAGCGGCGGATCGGCCGCGGAAAAATCGGCGATCGCGTCTAGCCGGGACCTGCCGCGCGCTGTGTCAAGGTCCCCATCGTCGATGACGAGCGAGCATGACCGGTTTACGCATCCCCAATGACAATTAGCTACGTGCTACGTCGCCGACATTCGATCGATCGATGAACAAGGCGAGGATTTAACAAGAACGGCTTCTCGATTCTTCGGCAATTTCGTCGATCGGCTGTTGGGCAAAATCCGTGTTCTGCCGATATACGGGAATTACGCTTGCGACGAGTTGGGACACCGAGGGACCTCGAGCGAAAGGTCGTCACGTGCTTTGTAGTTTATAGGAGATTGTGGGCTTGCTTCCGGGATGAAAGGAGGAGGAGGGACAAATTCGTCACAGAAATTTTGCATGCGAGTTTTCATCGACCACGAAAAAAGATTTATGGAAATAAATTTTTTATGTTAAAGGATTTTACTTAATTTCATCCAAAATGCACTAAAAGCAAGAAAATAATTATATTCTTGTACAATAATTACGATGGTGATATGAGACATTGAATGAAATCCTGGGGCAGGATATTTCATCGTTTTTCATCACTCATTTCTGTATTAAATTGATTCATTTCCTGTTATGAAATAGCCTGCTCCACGATTTTATTTAAAGTGACATATCACCATCGCAATTCTGGTACTTTTTAGTGTTTGAGTTTTGTAACTAAAAAACGTGTCAACAATTGAACTATTTATACGTGACGGATTATTGCTCGATAAATTGTGTATTTACAGAAATCGCGATGCTATTAACGCAGTGACTTTTTGTCGTTTTCGAGAAGAAAGCGAGTGTCTGATTTCAAGTCGACTGGATTTGTAGTTATGGGTTAAAATTGTAGGGTATGCAATTTTTCCACCCCGGGGGGGGGGGTGAGTTTTTTTTGTATTGTCATCATAACTACGTACGTCTGCAAAGTTAAAATCGACTACATCAAACAATTGTTTTCAAGGTGTAAAGGTGCAAATCTACAATGAGATTTTCTTATCGTGAGACAAAAATCTCAGCAACTAGGTAAATGTAAATATTAGAAATAGTCGCGAAAGATGAGACTTTTGATAATACATCATGAAACATATCTCATTCGAGTCTAGTCTAGTCACGAAACTAATGACAAAATAATTTAAAAATAATAAGATAATGAAATAATTGCCTCATGTGAGACACTATATTTTTAACTTATTATGCATTTGCACCTTTAGAAATTTCTTTTATGGGTTACGTATTAGAGTAAGTGACATTAGTGGCACAGGTACGTTCAGTATGTCTCATCAATCAATCACGTCAAATAATAGTTATGAAAGTATGATAACGCGAGGCTGGAAATCTCTGCCTATTGAAATTCACGACTTCTATTTTGAATGATTAGCAAGAAACAGGAATTGCTACTGGGTGTCATATTGCCAAGCGAAGAAGCAACCACTCGTCGTGTTCCTTCGATTAATGTATATAATTAAGTGATTCGAGTACCCATTTCCCATGGATCGTGTGAACGTAACTACAGGCGTTAAATACGCTTCAGCGTCCGAAGAATGCCACAGTCCCTTGACAGGATTTACGAAATCCATCAATTACACACCTACAAGACCGATTATATCGCCTGTAAACCGTGTATCCTGCGTGACGAACGGACGCAGAAACAGTGAAATAATAGACGATAGTTCAGCCATACGGAAAGCGCCAGAGAAAATGCGTTCTTGCCTGCTGGACCCTTTGCTGTACTTTGAGTTCCGTAAGAGCTGTCGCTTTTAGATCAACGAGTTTACATAATGCGCTGGAAAAGTCTGTCGCGATTACGAAATACGAGGAACTATTATTACACCGAAGTCGCTTGCTTGATTTTCGCGGTACACTTTTTTCCCTTTTCCACAGCCGTCTTTGGGGTTCGTGTTGGCTTGAATTATTCTAAAATTGAACTCATGAAAATGGTAGTGGCGCGAGGAAAGCAAAATCATTCTTTTTCATTCTTCTAAAGTTTAGATTCTTAGAGTCTAAACACTAGTTTTCCTAATAAAATTGAAGTGACCTACTCGTCACACTGTCAGACAGGGACTGGTTTGAATATAATTTCAACGTCAAGACGATATGTTTCCTATGAAAAGTGGTCCTCGAATAAATACTTAATTGCGCTAGACAACATTGTTCCTTTTCTTATAGTTCAAACATATCAAACTATCATAAATCATACGTGCCAGGAGATTACAGGCTCCAATATGAATGAGACGCAGACACGCACCAGACCCAACTTGGATGCGGCTAAACGAAGAATTCATTAGCCGACAGCGAGTAGAATTCGCGAGATTAATGAAAATCTAAGCGGAGAAAGGCGTTCGAGATCGACTCCAATCAGACACGTAATAAATTCTGCGCGGATAAGTCCCGGCTGACTCGAGCGGGGCTTTCGAAACCGCTTTGGAAGATTGCTTCACCTTCATTAACCATAAAGGATCGTCCGCGCATGTGTTTACGGTGGTATTGCCTGTACCTACGTCAAAAATGTCGTAACCACGGTGTATGAACTAATAACTCTTCGATCCGGTTTAAAAACCGCACTCTGCGCCTTTATCGGTTGAAAGAGGTTGGGAAAGAGGTGCTTGAAGAAACGAGGGAATACTTTGATCCGCCGAAAAATAACGCTATTTTTAAAGATTTTTTCCTGAGTAGGTAAATACAACACATAATGAAATAAATCTTTTTAGAATTTATTAACTTACAATATTATACTATATTATACAAAAAAAATTCTATTAAATTTTCCATAAATAATTTACAGTTGAAGAAAACTTAATTTTCTTTGGTATGCCTAATATAAAAATAGCTTAATAAATACTGAAAAGATTTATTTCATTATGTGTTGTATTTACAGATAAAAAATCTTTAAAAATAGCTGAATATTTGGGTCGATCAAAGTAGAATAGCCCTTAAGTGGACTTAGCTACCTACTGCAACAGGCAACGTCTGAGCGTGCAGCTTCGCAATCACCTGAAAACGCAGTTAACCTGAAAGAAGTGCAAACCTCCCGCGCGCACCAGTTCACACGGGATCATGCTCTGTCTGACCCACATGCAGCAAGCTTCTCGGTATTCTTTGTACGTGGAACTGTTCTCTCGCATTATCCTCTATTCTGCAACGCCTTGTTTCGTCGTGGATGTTCACAAGGTTCGATTGCCATCTGCTGGGCGCCATCCGGATGTACAGCAATCACGATACAAGAGCACAATGGATGTTGGCTGGTCGGCCACGTGCAATTGTTGCGTCGGTCGATTTTTGTTAGATTCTTTCGCTTCTGTCAGCACGTAATGAATTACATAAAGCTGCATGGTGTATCGTGCACGCGAATAGCGCGATACGTAGTCGAATTCAGCTGCGTATTATTCGAGTGGGACTGAAATAAATCATTGCCTCAGATAGGTATCAAAGTGCGGTGTTTTAATTGGGCGGAATGGGCGGGCTATTCTTGGCCATTCCTGCTCGCTTGATTCGAAAGGATTCTTTGTTCCTCCGTGGAATAGGTGGAACGTTTGAATAATTCATAGAGCGATTTGCGATACAAATATCCTCGCTGCAGCGGTCACTTGAATAGCTCTGCTCATTGCTCATCCTTTCGATTTTGTTCATGGTTAATTGATAGCATTACCATGAACTGGATTTTTAAAAGCATACCAGAAGTAGTACGAACCGCGGCCACGAAACAAATTAAGGGGTTACATACCCTTAACAGGTCGGAAAATAGGATCATACATATTTTACATAAAGAAACGTCATATTTAGAAATCAAAATGTACACCTTGTTGAGTATAAATTAAGCTGTATTCACTTCGAAAAGAAATTTGATAGCTTAAGAAATGGTGCCAAGCAGCCCCTTCTCACAAGGCCTCTTCATATTTGCGGTACCGAAAATATCTCAGCAATTAGAATAAAATTTTGCACGAATATTTTTAATACTGTACTGATACAGGCGATTTTTCGATTAGCGTCTTATTTTGCTTTTTATTAACAAAAGAATATGAAAACTTGCGTCAAAAATCGCGTGCTTGACTTTTTGTAGCTGCCATTCTTCGAGAAAACATTTCTCAAAATCAGCGCCGACAGGTACTAGATTATAGTCTTAAGAATATTCGTGCAAAATTTTATTGAAATCGGTCCAGTAATCTCTGACATACTTTGGGCACCGTAAATGCGGTAATTATGAAGAGGCCTTGGGAGAAGGGGCTGCTATGCTGCCATTTCTTAAGATATCAAATTTCTTTTTTCAGAGAATACAGCTTGATTTATACACAACAAGCTGTATATCCTGATTTTCAAATGTGACGTTTCTTTACCTGAAAAAAAAATATCATAAATATGGCCCTACACATTCAGAACTGTGAAGGGTATGTAACCTGCTTAAACCGGCGCTGCTAGATGGTACGCCGTTTCAGCACTGACTCACGCCAACGTGCCTAAACTTCAGTTGTCCAAGCAGAGCCAGAGCGTTTTCAATTTGCCACATTCGGTCGCGAATTACTGAATCTTGTGCCGCTGAGCGATCAGCAATCAAGGTAGAACAGGTCAGAAAAGGGTCGGCGTTAAAATCGGATAGTGGCACAGTTTCCAGCCAGCCGAGGTGAACGAACCTCTGCTCCGTAACCTATGGAGCTTTATCTACAGATCGACGAGGCTAGTTGCCTCCTTTCTTCCTCTCGAATCTCGTCAATTCACTTTTCGTGACCCCAATTACGTGCGCACACAGCTAGGCTGTATCGTCTGTTCCCCGGGGCTCTGCTCGCACCTGGACAGGGTCCATTCGATGGAAAATGTCGAGTGTTGAACCGTTATGCTGCTATACCTGACTGGCACCGACACTGTGGCGCGTGTTGCGTTGTCCCTACATCGGCGACCTTAAAACAGAATTCTTGGCCTGAGCTGTTGCATTCTACGCGGAGACCCGTTAGGGTACCTTGTTGTCTACAGCTCTCGCTAGGAAGTGGCTGTTTTCTGCTGAAGACTGTGCCAAATTTTAACGTCCCCAAAAGTGGAACGTCGAACAAGAAGATGGAGAGATCAGATCTTACGATCCTGTCGGCGCAAATAGTGTCGATCGTGTGGAATAAAAAAACGACGCGTCATCGTCGAAGAAAAACCGTCAACCTACTCCTTGCACCTTTCTCTGCGTAAACGTATTTCGAAAAGGTAATGTCACTTGGGGAAAATATTTCATATTTAATCCTTTCTTTTTTTGTTTTCTATATTTCTTATCATTGTAAAGCGAAAGGGTCATGTGCTCATGGAATAATAGTAATAATAATAATAATAATACGACTAGTTGAACTCGTGAAAAAATTAAAGAATAATAATAATATAAATGCGGCAATTGGCGGGTAGCCGGCTTAATCTCTATTTCTGCGTGATCGTGAAACGTACTAAACAGAAGAGGAACTCTCCCAAGAGAATTCGCAGAAAAAGGCGATCGATCGTCGAGATTTCCCAGAAGCATCGACCCACGAAAACGCGTAGGAGGTTGGAAGCGAAAAGAAAGTGACCGAACTTAACGGATCGCCGAACAATTAAATTCCTCGTGGAATCGTGGAAGTGGAGCCCAGAAACGAAACGGAGAATTACAAGTTGAATGAAAAGACATTTGTTGGTAGTGTAAAGAGAGAAGAAGTAGTGCTCGAGGCTAGATCCACGCCTCCCGTAGACGAAGCGGTTTTGCATCTGAAAAGATTCACGCGGAAAGTGGCCGGACCACGTGGCGGTAGTGGCTGATGAAAGTTACCGATCCTTACGGCTACGCCTTTCTCATTTCACCGTTGACGAGGATATAATAAATCTCTTCTCAAGGTCTCCTCTCACCATTGGCTCTAGCTCGCACTCGGATCAGCGGATTCGACAGTACGCGTTTCACGGGTTGCCCATTTTTCGAGGGCGATTCTAAGCGATCTCGTTTAGATAGTGTTACAGAGGCGAGACACTTCTTTCATAATTGGACATTCACAGCGTAGGAGTAACGAACTGTATGCAGGTGGAAAATGGCACCCTCCACGAGCTCTCGCCATAATTACACCTATTCATCAGAAATCTAGGACACGCGAACAGATCTGCGCGGAAATCTCGTAATCGCGTTCGGTAACTGTATACGTCCAACAGGTTTAAATTTATGAATTCGAATCAGATGGACGCCCGAAGTTACCCTCTATTTCTTTCCATCTGACTTTCTAGCTAACTTTATTTGCCACCTGTCCGCGAAAGTAACGAGTGTATCTACTCCCAAAAATTATTCACCTACTCGTCGCTTCGATATACAGATTTATCGCGTAAAACGAGAAGGACTGAGTGCCTCTCTCTCTCTCTCTCTCTCTCTCTCTCTCTCTCTCTCTCTCTCTCTCTCATTCATAGGTCTGGCTCATTCGTCGCGGCAGAAACAAGAGAACTGGACGGGATAGCGATCACCTTATTTCGACGCAGGAACACCGTCCTCCATTGAGACACTACTGTACAGGCAGGTCTCGATTAGTGCGATATTCGATTTGGTGGAAATTATAAAGCGATGCCAGGTCGCATTTAATGCAAAAGAAATTCAGTCAATGCGAGGTTCGCAAGACTTGTTTCATTCGGTACAACTGTGGAAACAATTAGTCTTTTGTGACTTGGACAAACTACTGCGGGTTTATCACCACATAGGGTAAACCCGGGTGACGCGGTCGTAATATAGACATTACTTATTTTATCAGAACAAACCTATGTGTTCATAATTTTATGCTGATTCAGAAAAACTGGTCGATATTTGCTTTAAGACAATATTTACTGTAAATCGGGTTGAAAACTGAAGTCATGACATCTGACCACCTCCCCCGAGGTGCCGGGAGAAACGGTTTTCGTCGTTGACAAAGACCACTTACATAATTATCCATGGAAAATTAACAAAGGATAAACCAAAATTATTTATGAGTGAGACAACTACAGATTTATTGATATTTAATTTGTTTACGCTAAACAAGTAAAGAACACATGAATCAAAAAGTGAACTGGCGATTAGCAAGACAAATGAATACCAAAGTAAATAAATAAACTAAATAAACGAAAATAATAATAAAAAATAAAAAAATAAACAAAAATAATAAAAAAATCATAACTCGACCATCTCTCCTTTTTGCAGCGAGAGATGGTCTTCTCGTTAGCTTTGAAAGGAATGGGTTAATATGGCCAAATACTTTAGCTGCATTGTCCCTCAATATCTCTACTATCCTATTATCCCAAATATTAAACGAAAATAAACGTAGAAGTATATTTTAAATACGATTCTGTACAATTTACATGTTAAAGCCTATAAATCCAGAAAAACACAGAAGGAGGCGAAATGACGCTATTCATTTAACTGTTTGACTTCTACGCTGCATTCCATAGTAGAGCGTACCGTACGCCCCTACCGATTTGCGACCGATCTGCGCAGCTCACGGAAAAATGTTTTAACCCTTGAAAACAGTGCTTGTCGTACACTGTTCAGATGAGTGCTTGGTCATCATGCGGTAACGTGTTCAGCACCGTCGCTCTCGATGCGCCAGCACCGATGTTTCCGGTGCTCGCCGTTCGTCATTTTTCCGTGCAGTCAGCGACAGTGCGTGCACGTGATTATACGATGCCTATTATTTAAGCACCGTTCCCAACTGTGAAAACATTTTTCCGTGCTGCCACTACTACCCACAGTGTGAACCGCATGCGATTGGTCATGGTAATTTCCGAGGAATAACGCGGGACCTGGCTGTTGTTAACGTAAACAGTGGACGAAAAGTTAACAGAGAGAGTGGAGGGCCATGCGACGGAGAAAAACATAGGTGGTTAAATGGGGACTCGAGCGTAGCAACGCCTTCTGAGGGTCGTGCCTGCGCGAAATCGGTATGCTCTATTGTGAAATGCAATATAGAGAAGGAATGGGTCTGCACTTTAACGCATTTTTACGTACAGAGTCTGAAATTATAGCGACTCGATCAACTGTCCGATCCCACCGCGTCTCCCGGATTTACCCTATACGAAGACACGAAGAAGCAGAAGAAAGTGCAATCAACATTGTTAAAATACTTTAAAAAATAATAAACATATTTTATTGTATAATTTCTTAAATTTATTTTTCTCTAAATTATTATTTGTTTTTTTATGTTGTCTTCTTTTATTGACTCTACCTTACGCCTTTTTGTTGAACTGGATTGTATCCGCAAATGGTTTTAATCGTCGATTGTTCAATCAATTTCTGAGATTTATTACTCGCATAAATCGAGAGCTCCCTGTATTTTATCATTGATCGACAAGTGCATCGTTCCGAGGTAAAGAGTTTCCATGAAACACGGATCCAGTCGCCATGTCCTGGAGTACATGCGTGCGTGCCTATATACCTACCCCTGATCGTTTAAAGTGAATTACATGCGCCTAAACGGAAGAGAGCAGGAAACATTTGGCCGAGGAACGTGCCTGTGAGTCGCAACGGCCACGGTCAGGAGAAGTCGGAAGATCGCGAACGGCTCTCACCGAGCGCTGGCCAGACCGAGCGCCGATGGATTTCTAACCGGAAGGCCGCTGGTTAAAGAGGAAGACGACAGCTGTGACAAGTGGACAATAGCCGCGATCGTTGCCCGTTCTTTCGCAATTCACGTGACGCGATGCCCGTCCACGTTCCTTCCAATACCCTCGCGACTCCGGGTTTCCCTTTCCCATCCCGGAAGTCCACGTTGCAGCACCTCTCGACCTGGGATTCCCAATAGAAATCCGTCGAAACAGTGCTGTTATTGAAGCTCCGAGGAGGTCATCAAAATGGAACGACAAGACATTAGGCAACGGTGAAAGAAATATTACAATAGGCACGCGATGGAATCAGTATGCGAGACGAGTACATGTATATTTAATGATCAAGGTCCAACGATGGAAAATGAAACGGTGATGAATAGGGAGAAAGTCGTCGGAGGCGGCGAACGGCAATAAGTGACGTGGAAATTGAATTTTCAGGCGATACCGATTGCGAGAATCGGAAGAGGGTGCGGTTTAAGTATTACGCTTTCGAGAGTGGCTTTTCTCTCCGCCATTTAAATGATCGTTTTAACGCCCGATAAAACAAATGCCGCCAGTTTAAATACATGCAGGCAATTATTTCGAATGTGTTCTTCTCGAGATCAAGTTCATCGATAGCGATTTCATCTCTGTGGCGGTAAAAAGAGGGTTGGAAAATGTTTAGCGCTAACGTGTATGCTGATCCAGACTCTGTTTCTCAGATGGATCTTCGCGTATAGCAATCTAGATCGGAGAATTGCCGATCGCGTAGAGGATTCGTGACGAGAATGGAAAAAGGAAACGAACGCAGACCGTCAGAGAAAGTACCTTCTAACTTGGGCTCTAGAAATCCTCGACCTCTGCCTACGCGCTTCGCAGCTCGCGTGGACGCGTTAGACGATACGCCGATTCCAACTCCGACTCCTCGATCTTTTTGCTCGAGATGCCGCCCACGACGTAGGTGCTATGTCGTGACGCCACTTCGCCTTTCCCTCCGCGTGCAAAAGTGTGCTGCGCAGAGAGCCGGCGGGTTGGGAAACGTTCCAATCGTTGAATCTATTGCTGCTTCTTTTCGTGGACCGGACAAAACAAACGCGTCAGAAGCGCGTGACGTAAAGGTAGGTATCTATAGGTATTGCAGCGTGATGACAGTTTAGGGGAGCCGATCATCCGGATGAGAAATAAACTGGAGAAAGCAAAGTACGTGGCGATGAAAGGCGAAATTGGTAACTTTTTAAATAGCAAAGAAATGGTTAGGATACCTTAGCTAAATTGCACAATCGGTAAAGAGTTCTTTGGAGCTGACTTCCGGTATATTCTGGTAGAACGTAATTGAGTCTGTTCCGTTCACAGGCATGCCGCTTCTCTGGAGTAACTACTCCAGCTATAATCGTTGTGATCTATTATCTCACGCGAGGGAGGGAATCTTGATCCTTCGTGATGACACGGTGTGTGTAGTGCTCGACACTATTTTTCGCCCATCCATCACGCGAGAAGTTCAAAGAAATTCATGTAAAGTAAATAGTGTATCATCTGATACATAGATAGCATTGTTGTAAATTATCAGTTATGAGTCGCGTTGGCTTTGTCTCGTCTACAATTCACAGTAGCTTATATACCCATAAAGTGGTCCTTGAAAAGATGTTAATTAAACAATATTGCCTACAGCAAATGTTTCCTCTCAAACTTAAAACCTTCCGTACATCGCCCAAGAGTTAGGTAACCCAAACATTGCGCCATCTCAGTTTCTATGTCACCCAAACGCGGTACGTTACTAAACCTGGCTCACCTAACACACCTACCCAAAACTTTGTCCTGTCCTGTCCTGTTACCCTCAATTACAATAGGCACTTCTCTCCTTCATTCTTATTAGATCTTTTCCTTTATTCAAACCCACGCTCTAAACATTAAGGATAGCACAGACTGATCCTGTACATGGGAATCTCATTTCATCTCACAGGGCTCTCCCCGATTAACTCACTAGGAGTTGTTACATCAGCGAAACTTTGTACAGTAGTGGACAAATAAGTCACCATTTTTTCAATTTCTTTTATTTTTGTTGTTTTTTTAGCGTCAACTTGGAACTGTGATATATCTTGAATATGCATATTCTAATGGAGAATTGGAAGCTGTATAAAACCCAGTTAAAGTTGAATTTACTTAACTGGCAAACAAAAGTTTGATTATGGCATTGAACGGGAAATCAGATTTTTTGGGTCGACAAAGGAGTTACCACTTTTGCTAACTTTTTAGGCCGCCCTAAAAGCAAAACGTGCCACGAAATATTAGATTCTTTACTACTTTTCAAAAATGGTAACTCCTTTGTCAGCTACTGTAAATAGATAATCCCTCATATGATGATTATAACTGTTGAATTTATATGCCAAGGACTAGTCCTGTTTAAAAAAGAAATAATAATAATGATGATGATGTACCTAGGGTTCCCAATTTCATTTTGAGAAGATTTTGAATCATCGAAACGTCAATATGTCTCCTATTGCTTCAATCGCGACACGCAATAGGCGCAATTCCAATTTCTTCTCGCTTCAGTCATTGCTTCTTTCTTCCTTCTTCTTTCTTCCTCTGTCTTCCCGAGACGCGTCGTCGTATTTCCGGCCGGCTGACCGCGATGACATCGAAATCACCGACAGAGAGAAAGAAACCACGGGAGAGCAGCGTCGCAATTACGCTTGAGACGTGCAACGATGGAAAAGGGAAATATGTAGTTCGTTGTCCCTGGCAGGTTGTGGAACGGTATTTCGAAATTGCTTTGCACCTCGATGGATGCACTCGACTATACGTCGCGGGTATACGATTGCAGTCACCACGGTAGCCTCTTAAAACTCACTCCGAAAGCTTTCTAATTAATTGAGGAATGAAGTTTTGTTGGTAAATGACTTTCCAAATTTGCGAAGGTTCGCCGCTAACTGCCAAGGTTGTGTGAATAAGGACAGCACATGGTAGAGAAACGACAAGATGAATCATTGTACACGCAAAAGGACTCGGTCGAGGAACTTGAAGAGGTCCTCCGTGTTTGTTAGTCGAAAGTGGCCGACCATTTTGGGACACGTGATTCTGTAGATCCTCCTTCGCGCAGAGAAATTACGCGCACGGAGAAAGGCGGGTGAACCGAGGAATTCTGGGCGAAAAAAGGTCAGCTCCGTGTCGAGTCAGTTGACAAACCTGATCCGCGTCGAGAGACGTCGTGACACTTATTATTGGCCCTAGGAAGAATTACTCCTAAACGAGTTGCCGGCCAGAAGATTACGGGAAAAATGTTTGCAACTTGCAAGTAGCTCGCGGCGACCCTAAAGCGGTCAATCGGACGTTTCCCAAGCGTGGATTCGCGGCCCGTGCTGGTATCGGTAAACGTTCGATTGCAGGATTTTCATGTCCGAAATACGCGCGAGGCATAGGAACCTCTGCGTGCAACAAAAGTAGGCTATAACTGAGAAAGAAAGCGTTCGCGAACAGTTGGCTCGCGGATCATTTTCATTGTTTTGATATGTAGAGTGGATTCTGCAATCTGCGTGGAAACGCGTCGAATTCATTAGAGGAAGTAATTAAAGAAGTTTCACGTGTGTACGTGAACCTCTCCTCGTTTTCATGAGAATTTCCCATCGTTCCTGTCGATATGCCGCATGCTCCTCCGCGCGAAGCGTCTCGAACTCGTTTCCCACTTTGACTGCTCCTTTTTTCGGTCGTATGTAAATGCAAGGGCGATGACGATTAACGTCGCTCTCTTAAGGATGAGGAAAGTAACTGGTTGCAGTTTCACGGTCACGGGCACAACAAAAACTCGCGCATAAATACGTATGTAGTTATGTACGCTCTGTGTATGCTTGCATCGCACGGGCAGGGTGTAACTACTCTCATCGTTCTAAACACCGAGTTTTAGTAGAAATTCGGTTCGGTGTATGTCGGTTCAAAGGGGGTCACCTAATACTACATATTTTTTTTTGTTGCTCGTAGTTTTCAGGATTTAAATTGTGTTCAGTTTACATTGAAAGGCAATGAAATCGTTTATGGATTGCCTGTATTGCAAATTTTACCAACCCGCGCTAATTTATTCTGGAACTCAACAACAAAATTGCAATTCCCCACGGTTGAAAAGATCGCCGGGCTCAGAGATGGGCAACATTTTTATTTAAATAAATTTCAAATAAGGAATAAAAGTTAAAAGAATTATTCGTCATGTGTCGAATAAAGCTGACTCAGGTTAACTGTATTGGACGAATAAGAGTCAATACTCTAGGGGCTGATTCTACAGGCCAAAATAAGACGAAAGTATACAAATCAATTTTTTAATATCGCGCTTCGTTTTCAAGAAATTTGACTTTGAATTGAACGGGTCCAGCTGTCCGTAGAACAGATTGGGGGCCGCCCGCAGCTACCTCCAAAAAAGATTTGTACTAAAAAATTTATACATAATAATTTTTTATTAATACTTGGGAAACTATAACACCCCAAGTTACAATTTTAGATTTAGGGTCCACACCTCCTCCCCTCAATCTTCGTGTCGATAGGCCACACTGGGGCCATTCGGATGAATATCCATTTTTTTATTTGTCGGACGTTTCAATTTCGGCGTCGAATAAATTTGTCAACTTTAACTTTTCGACGTTGAATCATTTTCTGGCACACATCGACTCGTCGAGGACCGGAGATTGAGTCCTGGCGCGCGCGTTACAATATAGTATCGCCCAATGACGATCCTCGGCGGCTTGAACGCGCGCCAGAAAATTATTTGACGTCGAATAAAATTAAAGTTAGCGTTAAAATTGAAAAATGTATTCGACGCTCAAGTTGAAAAATTAACTTTATTCGTTAAATCATCTAAAGCTGAAGTAAATTCTATGTGTTCCATTATTTAAACAATTATTTACTTAGTTAATGCCCAAATCTGGCCGAGCTACACCCGGCGGTTCGAGTGAAAACGGGCGTCGCTGGCCAGACGTCGGTTAAGAAACGCGATTAAAATTTAAGACGACGTCGCCGGGTGACCTCAGAGTCCGATTACATGATTAAATAATTGTCCCCGATTCGTTAACGGTTCCTACAACGGAATTCACGAAGTGGACGTCGAGGGAATGAAGCAGAACCGTGGTTGCGGATTGGAAAAGTAAGCCACGCGAACACTGGAGGCGTTTGCCTCTTTTGTCAACGGGCATCACACTTCAATCTTCCGCATTTTATTAACTGGCGCGACAAATACAAGACGGATTATGACCTTTAGAGGCCCCCTTATACAGGGTGATCACTTGAACGCAATGTACCTACGGTTTCTTAACATTTCCGATAGTTTGATTAAAAAGTGTTTCTAACAAAAGTTAGATTTTAAGATTCAGAAAATTTCTATGGTGCCCCCTTTTCTCCTGATGTCCTAAGCACGTGCTTATTCGGCTTTTTCTATAAACGAGCTCGAACCAGTCAGAAAAATCGCTCGAAATGGCAAATTCGCTGCAAATCTGATTACAAATATTTTGATACGAGAAACGTACCGTAAAGGCTGATCCATCCTAGTATCCAAAAGCTGAACAGAAGTTTACCGATCATCTCACGTTCGTGGGCCAGCGGGAATCCAAGCTCTTCTTCTCAAAAATCCATCGCCCTTGTGCTGATTCGATGACCCAAGGAGCACGTGTTGACCGGTTCCCGGCAAGGAACTCTCAAGCACCCGAATGTTAGCGTGTTTTCGGCCTCTCGTCCGTTTCGACGTCAACCGACGTGCAAACAATGGAGAAACTATCTGGATCCGCTCGAAATCGGGCAGGGAAAAAAAGCAGACGATCGAACGGAGCCGGCGTGACTTGCTCGATCCAAGTGACTTGATTTTGCGTTTCCCCCTCTACCGATTTCTCCCGTCCTTTGAAATTCGCGCGCTACTCTGTCGCTCCTCGACGATTAATCATTCGATCTCCAATTTATCTTCTACCGGGTGGTTCCATTTTAAAGGAGTCTAGTTGGCTTCGCTCGATTTTTGCGGTAGACGGTGGTTTAAAAAGACCGGGATCGATAGTGGACTTGGAGGAGCCGCGGTTGTCAAGGAGAGACACCGTTTGTTCAGCTGGCTGAACTTTTCAACTTCTCCTGCTTTCTCCTTCGAAAGACTCGAGGTGCCTCGAACGCTCGGCCGATCGCCGGTCATCGGGTAGATCGTCCAGGATGCTTCACTCGACTCGCGAAACTCGTCGATCGTCGATCCCGAGCACTTATTTTTCTACAAACGTTCACATCATCGGTCGGTGGGCGGAGGATCGAAACGACGTCGTTCCATGCCGACGATTACGCGTTCGATCGACGACCACGAGTCGAGCTGTTCGGTTTACGGAATTCGGCTCGATTGAGGCGGAAATCGGTAAGGGTTCGTAGATGTCTCACGCGGCTCTCCTTGGATATCGCGTTTTCATTTGCCCGGATCGCTTTCGAAGCGATCTCGAGCCTCGGGTTTTCACGTAGCGGCGCACTCCGGCAAAACGAGAGGTCTGGAGTGCCAGCAGAAACTAAGAGAGAGTTCGTACTGTCGTTCTACACCTGCAGCTACGTACAGAGCTGCTGCCTCGTGGCCTACTATAACAGAACTGACTCCCACCATGGTGTTGCCGTGTCTCTTTACCTGCTATAAGCGAACGGTGTTTACGCGTCGTCTCTCCCGGCGGCGGGCATTCCCACTGACGCGATGCCTTTGGGCGCGCACGTCGTTGATGACGATTCTCGCGAAATCATTCAAGGGCTTCGAAGGGCCTTGCTCGAGTCCCATGCGGTGCTTAACAAGGGCAGTGCACTGAGGCTCGAATCACCGATTTAAACCGGCATCGGTATTCGTCAGACATCCTGTAGTAAACAGAGATCAGGAAATTTCGATCAACACGCTAAGTCAATCATTTTTCTAAGCTCTTGATTTTAAAAAATTCGAGGGGTCTTGATTTGTTTGCTTCACTGGCGATTAGATGCCACTTAATTCTTATGTTAGTGCGTATTAGCGGCTTGTACAACCAATACGCAATATAGGACGTTTCAAAATAAGTGGGTACGATCTAAAAGAAGAGTTTTCTCGTAGAAAACACTTTAAGTGCTATTAAATTATAAAAAAAAATGTATCGGAAAATGTTCTACATGCCAATGGTAATACTATAGTATGGAATTTGATTCTTGGCACTTACAGTGTCATGTTTTGTACAAGGACCTCAATTCTTCTAAAAGTAAAGAATCGAAACTGAGGAGCACCCATTGGCAAATCACGGTTAAGTTTTTCAGAAAGGAATCTTACGCAGCGCGTCATGTTTACGTTTTCAAAGGGAATTCCCTACTCCCGTACTTTAAAACACCCTGTATGTTGTTGCTCAACACGTCGGCCAACAAAGGCCGCAAAAATTTTCCTAGGGTATCACAATAGGGAAGTTTTACCACTATCCAAAGCATCCGCACAATTACACGGTAACAGCGCATTACCAAATACCTATTATATCACCGTGCTGGAACCGAAAATGGATTCGTGTATTCCCCCCTAGCGATAAATAAGGAACTCAGCGACTCACTTTCGCGAACAATCGATGAATTGGAATCGATTAAGGCAATATAATCCACGAGGTCATCTTTTCCTTTTGCCACTTTATTATTATTCCTTTCAATTCTATTATTTTACGCGGAACGTGCGCAGATACAATGCAACGCTGAGAGTTCATCAGCACTGATTGTGAGTCGGGAAAATGACACCTGCGTGATAATCACAGTCGTACGTGTCGTC
The DNA here is from genome assembly GCA_963855975.1 of Andrena chrysosceles. NCBI lineage: Eukaryota > Metazoa > Arthropoda > Insecta > Hymenoptera > Andrenidae > Andrena > Andrena chrysosceles. The sequence goes on along the minus strand of OY979766.1, from coordinate 135,774,018 downwards.
GACAGACCATAGAATAAGGAGACAATATTGGTTGCGTAAGTTTGTCTAACAATTTATACGGGTCTACGAGTAAGAAGGCACAAATGGATAAAAAAAGCAACATCCGTGTGACGCAATGGTAAGTCGAACCATAGAGAGTGTGTACTTGGGTGTGTTTGGATGAGTTTGATCCTTAACTGGTGTACTGGAGGCGTGGCAGACCCCAAATAAAAAAAGAACACAGAAATTTGAAAAGTCGACACTAGATCAATCTCTATGAATATTTTGTTCTTGGGTAATGTAAAAAATAATAGAGACGTAGAAAGTTAAACTATTATTATAAAATGAATTAGAAATTCAGTTTACAAACTTAGACAACCAAAAATTTGGCACCGAACTTTGCGTGCTTGAGGTCATGTGCGAGCCCGGGATACCAGTTAAGGGTTAAATTCCTGATACTGTGCCTTCGCCTGTATTCTAACGGGTTTCCCGTTGATAATAACAATAGCAATAAAAGCAATAATAATAATAACGCTAGACGAGAATTTGATAGTCGTTTGCTTTTACAAATTTCACTGATAACCTCAAGTAGTACCCATGATCCTGTAACATCCTGTAGAATCGATGCGATGTCCACTCGTGAAGCTTCTCCCAGCGACAGGACAAGAATGTATTTCCTTCTCGGTCTTCCTAACTTCCTTAACGATAGAAAGCGACACTTTCCATCTTTACTGTTTAATGGTTTCGTTCGTCACTTTCGTTCGCTCCATATCTCAATGTGTACCGTTGAAAGTTCATCCGCAGCGGCTTCGACAATTACTTATGATTAACGCGAAGGCCAAAAGACACGGACACGGTGGCCCGAGAAAGTTCGCCGGGAAGAAATCGTCGTGGTTGTCGATGTTTGTCAAAGAGAAAAAGAACGCAAATAATCGGTGCGATCGCCCTGCGCGGCCCGACACGAATTTTCTTGTCACGGCCAGGCTGCAGGATGTAATCTTTTAACTGACAAGTGTTCGGGTGCTACGCGCAAGGTGCAAGGAAAACGTGCGTTTACGTTAATAACTGAGAAAACTGTAATCTTTTACTTTCACTTTTTCATCGATAATCGCAACGTGTGTGTGATGCTCATAGCCAATATACCTACGTGGTTCTACGTGCTCTCCTACCGCGGTTCTACTTGTATAGTAGAAACGACGGAACGTGAGTGTTAGAACACCGATAATATGGCTGCAGAAGCATGGAAACGTTTTTCTCTCGCAAGCCTTATTTGTCGCCCGATAATTTTAAGTTCAATAACTTATAAGCAAAGGTAGGTAGGGTCGGTCTCTAGTATACTGCTACATTTTTATTGGGTCATTCTTAATGTTACAGCGAAGAACATTTTGATGCTACCTATATCATTAATGGAGTTCTATGAATACAAAAGATCATGAAAAAATTCTGTGTTGAGTGCAGCTGCTGCATCGCTTAGAGATATTCATCGGTATATACAACAGTATCAGACTAGATACAGCAACTTTCCCTTAATGAAAAGCTTAAAGCTCTCTGTCTATGCATTAAATGTACAAGGAAACTATGAAACTGAAGTACTGGGTATCACATCTTGAACTTATAATATTTCGACTCGTCGAAATCATCTTCGACATCCTCGATTATCTTTACTTTAGACAGGGGTGTACGTGCCTGTATCCTCGCTTGACGCTGCTCTTCCGTAATGGTATCCACATTAAGAGGAAGCGTGATTATCATTCTCGGTACTTCGTACTCTACATTAATGCTACTGCCATCCGATAAAACTAGACGAGTAGGATAAGTGCGCCTATATGTCTTTCTATGCATTTTCGTTATTGCCGCCGTCCAGCAATTCAGTTTTCTGCAAAGGCATGAGGCAGTCTGTGTTGTTCGTAAAAGCGGAGTTACATTCATTCTGAAATACAAGAATATTCATATTAATGAAAATTATTATGCCCGCTAAGAGGTTAGGACCGACGCATGAATTATTCAAGTTGAAAAGCACATTAAAATCAAAACTGAATCATTGATCGTTAACATTACCCTCTCCAAGCATTGTTCAACAGTAATGTGAATTCATTTTGCATGAAATTCGAGTAAGAAAGTATAAACTTGCCTGTCTATTCCGAATGACACCAATAACCTCACATAACATAACAACACGTTCTGCGCAAGTTCAACGTGGTTCAACGACATCGCGCGACACAATCTGCGACCAACAGATGGCCACGCGATTATCGAAAGTAAATCGAGAGTATCGACTATCGATGGTTCAAATTACGCAAACCAAGGCGGCTATCAATCGTTCGCTCTTGTGCGGACGATTCGCGGATCCGAAGCACAGAATTTTGGGCAGAAGACAGTGAATCGGTCGAGTTTCTGCATCGTGCTGTGGCGTGGAAGTATACACGTCCCCGCGTACGCTCGGATCCTGTTGGAATTTCCACGTTGCTTGGTGAGTGAGTTTTCGGTTAACGTATCCAAGTGGGAGCATCATAGTTGCCGATACCGGTGGTATCGGGCGTTCGTTTACGCGTTTCAGTGATGGATAAATAGTTGTTCTTTATTATACGGGTATAAATAAGTCGGTGACGAAAAGTGATATCAAACGCAATTCGGCTCGTCCTCTTGCGACTCTTCATAACTGCCACCAGGTATCTCAAGGTATTCTTTACGATCCCTGTGGAAACGAATTCTCCATGATCTATGTATACATAATACCTTTTTTTTAAAAGTATATATCAAATAAGTGAATGAGTGATACTGCTTTAAATTTCTTAATTGTGTATGGTCGACTCTTGGCCGTTGTAAAATGTTAGTTTTATTAGTGTTGTTAGTAAATTTAATACAATACATACATCTACTCACTCGCACACACGCGGGCGCGCGCGCGCGCGCGCGCACGCGTTGCCACATATGCAGTGCAATAACTGATTTACTGCAAATTATCGCACTATTTAGCTTTGTGTGCACGTTAACGTCATTAAGGTTCCAATATCTCGCGAGGAATTTAATCACGAAAGAGCTGGTTTCGCTTTTCATCATTTCAGATAAAACTTTATTGCTACATGGGAGTTTATTAAGAGTCACCATAAGGCATGCAAAGGGTCGTTGCGTGAACCGAGCATAACGATACCAGTTACGGCACAGTCTCGCTGGACGTACGAGTCAATATAATGATGCAGAATTATTACTCGTCTAAAGTGTACAAGACTTACAAAGTTGCGTACTGCATTCGTATCCATAATTCTGAATCATTTTGTACTTAACGATTCGTCCCACGCTATAAACATAACTTTAATACACATGCATAAATGTCACAACATCGATAACACTCTCTGAGTACAAACGTAAACCAATTTATTAGCTTCATTGGCTTAAAATAAGTAGTTGACGGGCTCCGTCGCAACACTGGACAATGACAGGCGATTAAATCGCGAGACATATAAATCAAACATTTACACTTAAGTCAAAATGCAGAAAAACATGCAGATAGTTTTTATTACAATTTCCGATATAAGTATATATATGTAGGGACTTGAACAATTATAAGGCGTTTGAAATTTTGAACAAGTTTTAAATATTACAAATTTCTACTACGAGCTAGACGATCATGAAAATTCTCTTCAGTTGCGGTGTTACAACTATGTGCACAGTTCCAATTACCTAGTAACAGCGAGCTTTTCAGTTTTCACGGTTTTTGACCCTGACGTAACATCACAGATAGGTATCGAGCAACATTTGCAATTAAATATTATATTTGCAAAACGATCATTTGGCACGGATAATTTATTTACCTCTTTTCATATACTGTAAAATTACCCGTATAATTATTTTATATGGGAAAGATACATATTCGTTTAATATTAATGCATCAAAATTCATTAATCTACGTTAAAACGCGGCGATTTAATTCCTAAAAATATATACACCTATTAAATTAGATTCCCGTTCGTCTCTAACATTTATTCATAATTAACAACCAACAGAGATTCATTTTCACATTAAATAATAAACCTAATATCAATTGCAATTTATGTACTTGAATGTTGTCAAACGGAATGTAAAACTCGTATTGCGATGCAATAACATATGTATACTAGAACATATCGAATACTGAACAGTTTCCATTCGCAATGGAACGAAATGGTATAAGATTTTGTTCCTAATACATTCCTATTTCCGTCTCATAAATAGGAGCACGTATCTTTCGCCATTGCCCTCGTATCTTCGTCATATAAATTTTCCCATTTGACAAGTGTTTCATCACTTGTTGCATTCCGGGTACTAGTTCTGTAAGAATTTCGAATTTTGCAAACTTGCGCGATGCGGAAGACGAGGAAAATGTATATGGCAGTGAGATGAGTCTAAGACAACAGTAACGGTGAACGTTGCTTATATTCTGTCATTGAGGTCAATCATCTTTTCATTGATAAATCTGTAAAATCAAAAACTTTTCTCTACCACGTGTATACAACAATTTGCAATAACGTAAGCATGTATGCGTGTATAAGAATTAAATTGCATAACATTTAAGCAAACGCAGTCAGTGTGAAGTGTTGAATCAAACTTTATACACATTCGTATGTACATAATAAATAAATTCTATTTTATTATATATATGCATTCATTACCCTAACAAATGTATATATATAATAACACGAATATATGTATTAACTTCTCAATCTATTCATAACTTTCCATATATGAGCCTCATTAATCACTTTTATTAAAAAGAACATTAAGTTTCCAATTTTTAGTTGCTGTTATATCACAAAATGTTAATTATTTTATAATTACTTGTAATATATTGATATTGACATGCAAATAACATTATTTCGCACATACAATATACCATGCTTTCATATTTATGCAAATTGTTTAACGTTAAATTAAATAATAGATACACTAAAACATGCAGCATGCAATAGTTTAACGTAATTAACTACTAGGATTTAAAATAGAAACGTCTACGTATTATCTACAATTCTACAAGGTCAGTGGAACATGAACTGTTAGTTGGGTGAATGGTAGATGATAAACAGAAGAAAGGAAAATCTACATACCTATACAAAACGTAGTGTTGTATAATGAAAAATATATCAAACGCGACTGAAAAAAATCCCAGTCCGAATTTCGTCGGATCTCCGAAAATACTTCCCCAATCATCTGATAAAAATAATCGCCATTAATAATTTGCAAGTAGATCGAAAGATCTCTTTTGTAATTACACATCGGTCCTTTATACGTTACCGTAATTGTATGCGTTCAATATCATCTGTAGCATCGACAACATTCCACCAGTAAAGTCTAAGAATATATTACCGATACTCCATCCAACGGTGGATTTTCTTTTGTAATTGTAAAACGCTTGCGGCACGTATTTAATCAACGTTATGCACAATTTTACGTAGCTACAGTAATATAGAAAATCGAGCCATGCCAACACTTCTACCACGGACAGGATCATAGAGATTAATACAAAGACTCCAAATATTCCGTGAATAATACGCGCAGTCGTAGATACTCTCTGGCTGCCTGTCTAAAAAAATTAGTAATTTTCTTCTCGTATATTGAGCGTTGATTCCATACATACAATTAACGCGACAGTTGATAGGCTGATTATTTACCTCATAAATAAAGCACTGAATAATAGTTATCACAGTGGCGAATACTGCATGCAAAGAGAAAAATATGTCGTTCACTTGTACAGGATTTAAACCTTTCGGAGAACGCCTGAAATACTCAAGCTGAAAAGGGAGTTGTAGATTAATACATATGCGATCCTTACTCCTCCGTTTCCATATTTAACGTACCTCTATTTCATTTATCCAAAATAGACCACAGTTGAATAAGGCGTACATAATGAACCCAACCACATTTAACGACAAATAATCAAAATTTAAGCCTACTACGCTTTTGCGCTTGTAGTTGCTGTATATTTGTGGATAGAAGCTTACGCTCCATGCTAAAAAGTATATCCATCCCACCACGTTACCTATATGGTAAAGTGTCTCTGACTTTTCTATCGTAACTCTTACAAATGCTTGTGAAAAGCTGTAAGAATGTGAGAAAGAAAGCGTTACGATAATTCTGATGCGGACACTACTATTGTTGCATGTGCTAATGTATAGGATGCAAAAAATTTTAAACTCCTTTCTTACTTTAAATTGACTTTATCCAATTGGTCCCGAGGAATCAGTATCACTTTAAAACTTGTCATTACTCACTACTTTAAATTACTTGGATAGACTTTCACTTATTTTCAAATTTCACAATGTTCACAATGTACAATGTCGAAACACTGTAGAATAGCAGGAACGATAACACCGAGTCACTTTTTATTATAAAGATTTGGAAAACAAATGGATCGTGGATCGATACATTTGTTACTACTTAGTAGGTAATTGTGACAGATTTTAGTTGGAGCAGAAAGTAGTCTGCTGAAAATCTGAGCACAGACTGACTGAACTTTAAGTTTAAGACACGATGACTAGTACAGGTCAGGAGGCTATCTCTACGAATTGCTGTCAGTGGGTACTATTGAATGTGTCGCTGATTAAAATCTTTCGGAATCTTTTCAACTTAGTCGTAAAAGTAAATATTGACATTGTCCCTAACATGATCGCCTACTGCAATTTCATACCAGGGAGGGGAAGGGCGGGAAAGAGATTAATTTGGTTAATTTCCTTCAGCTCTTATCTGTTTGTTTTACCCCCTGTGAATCAACTTAAAGCTATCTTCGTCTGTGCTTATAACTACATCGATATCGCAGCTTTTTATCGACTTACAATTAGATTATTTCAGAGCACTGTTGCGTTACAGTACCTATTCTATTTCCAATGCGTATAAAACGGTGATAATCTATATTTTTTAATTTATTACTTGCGAATACTTACTTTGCGACATCGCTAGGTGTGACATTAACATTAACAATCGAATGTCCCGCATTCAGACCTGTTACAACTATATTCCATGTACTTTCCATTTCATTTCCATTAATACTGATGTTAGAAGGATTGACGCGAACCAAATCCGGATGCTGCACGTCCACCCTGACCAACACACTTTGAAGAAACTTGTCCCTGCGGAAGAGAATTACATTGTTTCCATTGTTCGCCTTGTTTGTTAATTACAATAATGCAGCCAAGGCAATAAAGCAAAATAACTTATGCCATGGAGCATAAGAAAGGCTTATCTTAATTGGCTATGGTTCAAAGATAGTTGATGAAATATTGCAATTAGGTATATTCCACAATCGCTACAGTATTTATATATAATGTTATCAAGTGTTATCCCGCCGTGATTAAAATTTTTTCTAAAAAGTAGATTATTTTGCAGCCCACCGATCGTTTCCACGAATTTCTCACTTTACAATTAGACAGCGACGAAATACTCACGTTACGTCTAATGTAAACTGGCGCTGTTTATGTAGCTGGACTTTTAAATCTTGAGGAGAAACTGTAAAGTCTGCCCATGCTTGTCCCGTAACTGAAACATTATTTGTCCTATAAAATTTATTTTGTAGAATCTACTTTGCTAAACACATCATGCTACTTACCTACGAGTGCAAAAATGCCAATACACCAAGAGTACGCCATTCTGGACATTCTCTGAAATAGATTAAATACAGCATTAGTACCAAAGCTCCAGTACATTCAATGCATCATGCTATAATTTGGTTTCAGTTATACTTTGACAGATACTTTTCATAGACAAGCGATAGTTAATCAAAGGACCTCGATGGTCCAGGATTGTTAGGAAATTAATTTCTTAAAACACTCATACAGAATAAACTTGATGATAAGTCAGAGAGACCTTCCATAGCCCCGGGTTTCTGAGCAATTGTTTTAACAGACTCTTTGTTATTCTACAATGTACATTAGATTAGAATCGCTACTCGCTCGAACGTGTGTACGTGTGTACGTGTGTAGACGGGAGCAGAGTCTCCTGACTTCTGAAGGCTTTGACCGCTTAACACGCGGAAGGAACACGGAAGTCGTACAAACTACAAAGTGCCGGGCACTGGCACTGGCACTGCCACTGCCACTGGCACTGGCACTACGCACCGATTGCTAGGTACGGGCCGACAGGCGATAGTGTATACAGATTCGCGAGCTGTCATTCGAGGAGATCGATATCTGGATTACCGAGGATCTATTCTATAAGTATATCTATCCGACCCCGGTGACCGGTGTTAATTGAACGAGAATTACGCACCACGCGCTCGCTTTTAAAATCGATGAGGAAAACGGTTCCCCATGGAAAGACACAGGGAGTATCAATCGAACTTAACCTCGGAAGCGCGACGACCTCGATGAAACGTGCCGACGTGGGGCGTTAAAGGCGATAAGACCGAGAGCCCTCAAAATCTTCGGCATTTCGCGGTAGTCTCGACTGATAAGGCGTCGCGTTGTTTCGGTCGCGAGGCCTGGCATCGCCAATATTGCGCGGCAGGCTGCGCGAAAAATCGATCGAGCCTTCGAATCGTTCCAATACAAATGGAAGGCCACTCGGAACGGGCAAGTGGGAAGTGGTGGGAAGTGGGAACCACGCGTTCGCCATTTACGTTGCTGCTGGTGCTGCGCTATACGAGTATAAGTATAGGTATAGCAGCGTAACACGCAGGCAGGGACGCAGCAAAACACGGCATTCTTGGACAAATTATTTAATGCAGCATTTACTTAAAGCAGCAAATTTCTGTGATTCATGCTGCTGGATTTTATAACGGTGAATGTTATATGTAGGTACCTACTTTCTAAAATTTCTCGTAAGTTAAGATACATATACATAGAATACTTAGAATACTAATGTTAGGTGTTACTGATTGTGAGTTGTGGCAATTAGTCGTAGGTGTATTATTGAAATGTTGCAGAATCAAGCTGGTGTAAGTGTCTCGTTGGGGCCATTCTGGTAGAATAGTGAAAGAGGTTTCTCAGGCTAGTATCGGCATATTTGCATGCAAATGGATGGGCAGCACGATGCCATTAACGAGCTCTATAGCGTCATGGTTCTACTTTTGATACGCAATGTTTCAGTATTCCATACTCTCCCTTTTCCCTCCGTTTCATCGTATTCATTATATTCTTTCTCGCCCTATTAATTTTCGTAACGCCCAGGCCGGTAGACCCATAACATTCCCTTCTGCATGAGTTACGTGCCTATTCAAAGTTAATGGACCTATTATTTCTCCTTTAAAACGTTTCGATAGCACAGTTCTCGTTGCAGGAGATACTCTTCATCAACTCCTTTTGGCGGACGTTGTTGCCCGTATCGATTAATTGTTTCATCGAAGCAAACACGCTCTGTGTCGTGGGTCGCGGATGAGCGGTGCCGGGTCCAAATTTTCCGCGGCTTTATCTGCCGATTACTCACGTTTCCTTTGTTATACACGCTCACTCGTACTCGTGCCACGGAAAACTTTCCTCTTCTTTTACCTCCCGTTTGCCGCAAAAGCGCTCACTGGTTTGTGAAACCCCCGCTTTCGCTTTGGTCACGGCGTACGATAGCACAAAGTGATAGAGAAGAAAATTAAATATTGGCATGTAAGTGAGGTATCGCGAAAGGCGTACCTAACGAGCTGCGTTATTTTCTGCTCGGAGCAATCTTATCCGAAGTTCCGGAATAATGCAACGTTCGCGTAGATAGTCTAAATCATCGAATTCAAGGCTGACGCTTCCTAATATTTATATATTAAATACCCTAAAAGGAACCAGCAAAACGTTCAAGATTCGAATGAATACCTACAAGAACCAACGGAGGGAGACCCTCTTCTGTACTTAACAATAAGTCGCAGGGAAAACAAAGATTGCTGAACCGAGAAACAATCGTCATTAACGAAATGGAGAAAGATGTGCGCTACGTTACTCCAGGGAAATCGAACCCCAGTAGGAGCCTAAATTTCCATAACAATGTGACGTTAATGCTTCGCATTCGGCATTAGGAAAATTCTTGCTCGGCAAGTAGCTCTCGATAACGGTTGAAAGCTGGGAGGGGGCGACAGTGTATACGCTACGCCCTACGGCTACACGGTATAGACATTTCGAGATAGAATAAATCGAAAGAGAGATCGTCGTTCGATTCGAGTGTACTCCGTGTCCCAAAGGGCCTTCGCGGAAACAGCTCCGAAAGTCGATCGGGCGGCATGGCTGTCCGCTGCCGCTGCCGCTTTCGTTGCCGTACCTATGTATACCTACTTTCACGAGGTTGCCTCGTCGGCAATATTTTCCTTTGCGTCATACCGGCCGGCGTAGGACGGACCTAATCCTCCAAGATAGCCCTTCAGCCTTGCTCGCCCGTTCCTTCTTTCCATTCTATCACTTTCAATTCGCCTTCGATATGGATAAACAGGATCGCCCCCCGGTCGGACGTTCGCCAATATGTATACCTAGGTACCTTGAAATTATTCGGTCGATTCGTTCGACCGGAATACCCGGCGAAATGTCCCTCTCCCATCGGATCTTTCTTCGTACTCGGGAATTCAGAAGCCTGTTGGCGGTATCCTGAACATTTCCGGGACCTTTGAAAGTATTCTGCTCGACGGAAATCGACGGAAATCTCCCGTGGTCCCGGGCGATTCGGAATAGGGCGAATCGAGGTTCACGCATCGCGAGGATTGTTCGGCAGGAGCATTTATGGAAACATCCTGTTGTTCGGCTGGATTTGAAGACTCGGCGGAGCTTTAAAGCTCTTCGATCTTTTTCGTTTCTTTCTTCACTGGGAAACATGGCCCTGCAGAAATTTCATTCCCCTTTCCTCTGACGGTCTTCTTTCGAATGTGTGCGCGCTGCGCATTACACGCATTACACGACGGTTCGCAATACACGCAAGCATTCAATCGTATCAGTTTAATTTCAACGGTGTCGTTTGTTCCCGTTTTGTTACTCGTCATCTGCATCCTGTACGTATCTCGTGGGCGACCAATTGTGCGTGCTCCTTGATAAACTTTAGTTCGCCTCACTGGGTCAAGTGTCGGGGAAGTTCCATCGAGATTGCGGAAACTGATTCTCGCATTGAAAAGGAACAGAGGCGAGATAACGGAAGAATGAGATCAGGGCGATGAAAGCGGGAGGGGAACAGAGGCAGACGCGATAGACTATAGAGGGTCGATGTAATTACGAATATAATCTGGATAGACTTTTAATTCATTAAGGCGGAGCGATAAGGAGCCCCGTCCCGTTAAATGGAATCCGTGCTTGAAACTATCATTCAGAGCACTTTTGATTTCATTCACGTAAACACAGGGCTGCATGTCGAGGTTGATCAGTTAAGAGTACGTAAATCAGATGGAAAGATAGCAGTTTTTGGTAGGCGATCAGTCAAGTGAAAGTCACAGAACATGTAAAACTAAAAAAAAGCTTCAACGAAACGCTTATCTCGTTTGCCATCACTTTCGACGCGCAACTGTTTCTAGGTATATCACCCGAGTCGCAAATCTCTCTTCGCAGAGAATAACCGAAAAGGTCGTTTACGGTTTCGATACGAGCCTCTGATGTCTTATCGTTGCGTCGTACAGCATTATGAAATGCTAAAGCCCCGATCAGATTAATTAAGTCGCTTGAATTCAAGTAACTTGAAACTACTTTACCAATTTGAACCTGTTATTCACTTGACTTGAGATATCCTTTCAAGTTTTATTCAAGTATCAAGCGAAGTAGAGTCCTTCAACTTTTCTTGGCTTGAAATACAGCTTAAATTGTGTGAACGTTATATGTACAAGTGCGAAGTTGAAGTCACTTGAACTAAGCTGACTGCTTTCAACTCGAAGAAATACCTTAATAAAGAGAAATGTTCAGAAAACCAATATAAATTTTCACCAAGCAAAATTGAAGTAAGAGAAATCAGTAATTAATTCATTCGTGAGCAAGTCGGCGTCAAAGTACCGTAATAGGGACAGGTACCATATTCAAGCAACTTAAAGTCAAGTAGCTTGACTAATGTGAACGAGGTTCGAGACTAGTAATTTGCATGCAAGGTCAACTAGTCTGATCGTTGATACAAAGTTGAGGGACTCCAATAAGAATCATTATCTCCGGAGTTTTGAAACACCCTATACACCGGTGGCTTGTCGACGTCGATCAATCTCCGTGTCGATATTATTAAACATTCTTCATCGGGCGTACATGGCCGCGCTATCTTCTGGCCAGTAGTCGCATTATCCTTTCATCCGAGAAACAATTTCGCGAGCAGTTTTGCGTGAGCAGTATTAAAGGCCAGTCCGCCAGGCAATAACGGTTAGCATAAATTAAAGATTAACTTTGCCGGCTGGGATCGGGCAACGTAATGCCCGTTCCATGCTAATTTCTTATCGCCGGCAATTACTTAATCGCACGCAGTCGAATCCACGCTCGGCCGTGTCTCCGGCTAATTGGGACACGCGAAGAAACATCCGTGGGATCTGCTTTTATTCCGCGAAACCGCGTGGCAGCTTTCTTTTTTCCCTAAACAAATGAAGGGAAACAAAAGGGAGACATTACATTGCGTCCAGATAATTTCAAAACGCAGTTGGTTTTCAGTTAATTCTACACTCGGATGGAAAAGCTGCTTCGTTTTGGGAAAGAGGGTCTGACAGATTTTTGTACGTAGAAGAGTCTGGCTCTCTGTTATACTGAGTATATCCATTGACATTGATTTAGAGGAATGTGGCAATAAGTGGTTCAAAGCTTGCATTCGAGATGATAATTTGATTGTGAGAAACCAGAGTTGGGCAAAGTTTTTATTTAAATAAAAATTTCGAATAATGTATAAAAGTTAAAAGAATTATTCGTCATGTGCCGGATAAAAAAAATTAACTTTACTCGTCAAATAATCTAAAGTTTAACCCTCGAGCGGGCGCGTCGGTGAACTCAGTTCACCAATCCGCGTATTTATTTGTTTACTATTTTTGTGTTATTAAATAAATTTACTATATTCTTGGGTACATTGCTATTATTTTCCCATCACATTTAATCAAAAGTTACTACTATCGACAGAAAAGTCGTTTCTGAAGTGTATAGGTACTTTATATATAAGGGGACTACAATGATTGTTTTCAACTGGTGACCTAAGTAAGTTCATCACGCGCCTGGTCGTGTAACTCTCACTGGCGCGCCCGCCCGAGGGTTAAGAATCTTTTATTTTATTCGTTATTTAAATAATTTTTTATTTAGTTAATGGGCATTAGCCCAGCTCTGTGAGAAACTCAGTGGTGCGGTATACTGCCGAAACCAATTTTTGGGGAATTATCTAAGTAGTTCCAGTTTACGTTCACTTGGCCTGTATTCAATACCGTGGCCATTCTCATGGCATAAAGAAAGTTATCGAAAGGATTCGTCGCGCGTGCACGCAGCACGCGGAGCTATTTCCATCGTGCCTGACGAAAATTGATTGTTCGATTCGTTGGATCGAACCAACGCGATTTATCGAGCTAACCGGCAGAATTATTAGCACAATGCACTGACCGCTAAATGGTTTTCAATACTCGGACGTTGTCGTCGTACTCTTTTGCCTGGCAGAAGATCAATGGAGCCTGAAATACATGGCTCCGTTGTGGTTGCCCAACATCGAGTAGCTTTTTATTGCCTCTCTGATTTCTGATTTGATCAGAGTCTCCTTCGTTGCTTTTCCATATAGGTATGATCATACAATGGACGCGAACCGTATATCAGGAGCGACGATCGCTGTGAATTTTCTGCGCGAAATCTTAAGGGGGGACATCTATCTAGAGCGGTCGAAACAATGCGCTTCTTTGGGATTTTTTTTCTAGAAAAACCGTTACACTTTTATCAATAACTATTCATCTATTGTTAAGAGTACATCTAAAGGACAGTTCAGTATTTGTTGCGTTAAAGAATATTAAAAGATTTGAGAGTTATAGGCGATCACCGGGATGTCCTTTTTTTTAAGCGTTTTGCGGTGACCATCGTAACTCGTAGCAGAATCATCTGAAATGAAAAATTCGAATAGTTTTAGATAGAGTATCAAATTATCTAGGCGTTATCGGAGGGATTTCACATTTTTCTTCTTAGTCTCTTTTTTACACGCCAAGAAAGGAACGACTTTTTTCGTGAATATCGATCGTTCAACTTTGCAGCGCCGCCATTTTGTCTCAAAATAATTTTTCCAAAATCGGGCCCGATAGTGCCTAGATAATTTCATACTCTATCTAAAACTATTCGAATTTTTCATTTCAGTTGATTCTGCTACGAGCTACGATGGTCACCGCAAAACGCTTAAAAAAAGAAGAACATGCCGGTCATCGCCTATAGGTAACTCTTAAATCTTTTAACATTCTTTAACCCAAAATATACTGAACTGTCCTTTAGATGTACTCTTAACAATAGACGAGTAGTTATTAATAAAAATGTAACGGTTTTTCTAGAATAAAATCCCGAAGGAGCGCATTGTTTCGCCCGCTCTAGGTAGGCGTCCCCCTTTAAGCGGAGAAGAACCTATATGTAAATCGACTGACAGCAACAATTGAAAGAGAATGCGTTGTTTGTGGAAGCAGGTCTGTTGTATAGGTCGAGAATAATGGATTAGCTTGCGACAGCTGTAAGCATAAATAAACTACCAATTGTCTTGACTTTAAACGCGTTTTTCTCGAAATCACATTTTCAAAATTCGTGCCGGGGATAACGCAGAAACTATCTAACCGATCAACTTCATATTTTGCACACATCTAGTTTATAATATTTCTCAGAACATGAACCTAAAGATTTAACTAAATTATTACGTGTAACCACTTTTTTTTTAAAACAAATACAGCCGCAAACATTTTGCGAAAATCGCACTTAATTCTTTGAACTGCCGCCATTTTCAAAATATGCAATTATTTTACACCATTTTAGGTTCATCTTCGTACAATTGTCAAGTAAATTGAAAGAAACTGTATTGGTCTGTTTCGGATAACCACCAGAGACGCTACAACCGGTGCCGTTTAGCACCTCGAAAAAAACCTATTCAAGATACTGCTCTATTTCTTTTGTATTTATCATAATTTTACTGTCGTCAATTATTTTTTACATGTTATAATGATAAATAAAGTACTCTTAAAGTTCCGTAAGGATTATCGCATTGATATCTTCTAAAAAAAAAATGGCTAAAAATTAATAAAAAAATAAGCTATTTATAGGGACTTCTCTTAAAAGTAACACGTAATGGAAACATGGAATATTTTTTTTTGCAAAATTCAATCCGATCTTCACGTGCCACCGCATGATCCAGCATCTCCCAATTTTGCATCGTGTTTTTAAACCCTACTACTTAATCATAACGTTCTCCAATTCGCTGCGCATTGCGCATTCAGTTTTTCACATGAGCGAAGGTCGTTGGAGATCGAATATCTCGACTCATTTCTGATAATATTCTTGCAGCATCGATTCCAGCGTTTTGCAACGGGCTATACTGCCCTCTTTAGTTAAAATGTCCTATCTAGCATTTTGAAGCAACCGAGAAAACTGAAGTTTTATCATTTACTTTGTACCATACTTATTTTCCTTCATTCAAATTAAAACATGTTGTCATTATTTCGTAATAGCCTAATATCATTTTTTGTAATAGGTGTACCGGTAGGGAATGTATTATTAACGTACCAATTAATTAATTGTTTCAGATAAGATATTTTAACCATTTTGAAAGAACTTAGGTTCAATACATTAGACTGTTTATAAATCTTTACGAAGCACATAGAGGTTTCTAACTTTACTTAAAAGGTAAAAGACGTGTGGAACTTCAAACATTTCAACATATCTCAAAAAATGAAAAAATTTTAGATAGGACAGTTTAACTAAGAAGGGCAGTAATATCCCCCTGACATCCGATATATATTTTCCAACGGCTTTCCAAGCTCGATTTTTCTTTCGATCGTTTTACCGATCTTCAATGTAAATTCACGGAAAGCTCATTGCACGCCGGTGTCACTTATTTCGCGAACTGGATCCTTATAGAATATTAATGATATGCCGTGCGCAGTTCCAGCGCTGCTGGGATACGTTCCTTCGGACGTCTTGATAACGCCGCATCCGTAGACACTGGTAGTGAAATTGCACGTAGGTAATAATATCCACCAGATAAACGATTTAATTCCGGTATTTTGTTCTATCTCGCGCGCCGTTCGTACGCGAATCAACACGTTGCACGCGTTACAAGCGCATTATAGAGACACGGAATACCCGCGTGTTTCATTTAGAGTTTAAAGCGTACTTTAAGCAGCTTCGACGGATAGGGATACGCTTCCTTTATCGTTACATGATTAAGCAAATGTATTCCTAGCACCTAGAGGACGTTAAATCATGAACGTCGTTAAGGTTAAGATAAATGTGACGTTCCCTGGATTGATTAACATAATAAACTCTTTTACAAAAAATTTAAGCGACTTCAAAAAACCGCTCGGAAAAGCAAGAAATAAAAATATTTTTGAGGTCGCCGTCAAATGATTTCACGTAGCCACTTTAGCTACCTGAATTTGTGACTTGTGTAATAATTAAATTACGACTTTTTTTAAGAAGTTTTTAATTATTGGGCGCCAACTTCAGTCAGAGTTCAAAGACAGAGAGATTATATTCTGTAATAATAATAATGTGGAATAGATTTTTAATTTTTTGGTGTAACTTCAAAACTATTTAACCGATTTTGACAATTCATTGACCCTAAACTAATAGCAATAAGTTGGACGAAAATCGGTTCTATAATTTGGGAGAAATTCGTGGACAAATATACATAGGAACATACGTGTTCGAAATTAGGTCATTAGGTTCAGAATATAAGTAGTCAGAATATAACTAGTTTTACTACTCAACTTCGCCCGAAATTTAAATTCCGATTTTATAAAAAAAATTTCTTAGTTTTTTTTTGTGAAAATAGTTATATTCATCTGAATTAGTCAAGCGTAATGAGCTGAGGCACATATCGTGATCCCAGAGTTTATCGTTCAAAAGTTTTTGGGCGACAGACAAACACACAAACATATAGAAGCTTTCTGCTTTATATATTAAGATAAAGATTAATTTACAAAATGCCAATCCATTTGAACAATGTTCCATATATAGGGGAAATATGGGTAAAACCGGGACGCTAAGAATAAAAGCTTATAACTTTGACATTATTAACGAAAAAAAGAAATTGAAATTAGGATTCATTAGAATAAACTCTTTATTAAATAATAGTATATACCCATTTTTTTTAATACAATAACAGATACAAAAAAATTATGATTTAAAATATGGTTCGTTTTTGCGGTTTTACCCCATGACCTGGGTAAAACCGGGTACCATAGTAAAAACTGACTCTAGCGCCTATAACAACGGAATTCGTCCAATTCTTCAGTCTCCCAACCAGTGCAGCCTTCGTGGCTCACTTATAACAAACTGTACACTGCACCCAACCCTCATTCGATTTGGATGAAGCATAGGATTGTCGGACATAAATGCAATGTCGTCACCGTCTTCATCACCACTGTTATCATTATCCTTCCGTATTTTGTTTAATTTTGTGGTTTTCTTTCTCTTTAGTTGTAGTCCTTTCTTAAGATTTAGTTTAATGTTAATAACTTCCTCTTTTTCGGGTACCCGGTTTTACCCCATACGGTTTTGCCCCAACATACAATTTTGTAAATATTACGAATTATCAACAATGCCAGGGCGAAGTACAAACAAACTGTCTTATTGTTAGTTATTTACACTTGAATATGCAACAATTAACATAATTCGCACAAAAAAAGTACTTACCTGAACACTGTCAAAAGTATCGAAGTTTCTTAACTATCGAAAATTAGATCAGAGCCTTTAAAAACACACAAGTCGGTATAACTTTAGTAAGGACGCTTGTAACACAATCATCTTTTGTTGATGGAGCAACGCACATCGTGACAATATGTGGCTGCAACGACGCGGGAAAATTTAAGGTCGTTTTAAAAATAATAGTCCGTCCCGGTTTTACCCAGGTACCCGGTTTTGTCCATATTTCCCCTACACATCGCACTGAGAACCTCCTTGTTTGAAGTCGGGTAAAACGAACGATTGTTTTGTTATTAAAAAATTCCTCTCCTCGTACCTATTTAGGTACACTTACGATGTATTTAAGTCTTACATCTCCGTATTACATTAAGCAACGAACGTTTCGCTCCGTGCGAATAGAAACGAGGTCAAGGAAGGACAGTTCTATCGGGCGATTGTTCGATCGTGTCACTTAGTCCTGGTAAACCGAAATTCGTACCCGTGACGTCTGTCGATCGTGGTTCCTTCGCCACGTTGCCCCGTCTCCATGGGAAAACTTCGCTTTTCCCGAAGTGTTTCGGGCGTTCCAGCCGATTTCCAATGTAAATTTACAGGCTCGTGGCGGCTCCGGTCTGGCTCCGTTTGCGGATTCCATCCCTATCGAATATTAATGCGTTTGACCCGCTGCTGAGACCCGATTTTATGAGACTGCTCAGCGCTGCCGCGATCGAAAACAAGAAGAGAAGAGAGGAAAACGGAGGGTGTGACCCCGCGTCGGCCCAGTTCCCAAGAAAACCGTCCGCGGGAAACTTTTCTTCCCCTTTTTTTCCCCGGGATATCGACGGTAAACAGGTCGGCCCCTGGTTGCCTCGAAAAGCTGCCAAACGACGAAACGAAAATTGGTATTCGGAACTGTTGGCGGTGACACTGTTCCCTTGGTCTCCTGGTTCGAAAACTTAATTACAGGGTGGACGAGAAGAGCTCGGGGCGGGGGCGAAATTTATTCTTGGTTATTACGATCGTTCGCCGTGCAGTTAGCGTTTCGAACGAACTTCGAACTTCGAACTTCCTGACCCCGACATTTACGCCCGATTTCGTTCATCTTTCGAGAAACCTTTCCCCCGTGAAACTTCTCGGTGTAATTCTTTAACGATCAGTTTTCTTTGCGAAATTTATTCCTTCCGCGGTGGTGGATCCACTTGCTGGTTGTTAATCGCGTTGGTAGAAGAAGATCCGTGATTATACTTATCAGACTGGAACCGATAATGTGGGATCGAAGTAGAGTTTTGTAGTGGACCGTGGGACGGCTAATTCTTTCGCGTCTACATTTCTCTTTCAAACTCGATTGTCCTTCAGAGATTGAGGGCCTTGCAGCAAGAGGGTTGCAGCTCCAGCTTTACCAACTCCAAGTAAATTAGAAAAAAAACTGTGTATAAAATTATTGCGTTGTCTTAAAATTAGCAAGAGAATAACAATTGAAAAAATATTTAAAAAAGGAATTAAATATATATTTTTAAATATTTTTCACATCTGGAGCATTCGTATTACGCAAACCAGTAATGGGTGCGCATTCAAAATTTGCTATATGGTAAATCGCTGATTTGTTATCGGGTTTGCATCAAACGTGCATCAAACGATGTAGAATATTTTTTTACATAATTATATTACACGTCATAACTCAAAAACTGTCAAAAATGGAGTCGCACCCCTATTGCGACAAGGTCCTTGATTCGTTTCGTGGAAGCGTGACTATAAATCTTAATAATGATCCGTCTTCTTTGATAATAAAAGGTTGCCGCTACAGCGCGGCAACCTTTTATTTTCTAACTGGAAGAACCAGAGAGCTGAATATCGTGTTTGTGGAAGCAACCGCCGGGCGATTCTATCGTTTAAAATGCCACAAACAACAGTAAAAAGCTTTCCTCGTTATTAACAATTGAAAGAGTTGATAGGTCGGTCGACAGCGTCTTTCCATTTTTAAACGACCTCTTTTGCCCGGCCACTGGCTACCACGTGCTGTTTGATAAAGAATTACTCGTCGTGGTCGAGCTCCAGCGTTATCACATTAATCATAGAATAAATCTTTCTGAACAATTTGAAATATTTAGATACTGGAAACTCGACATAATTCAAATAAGTTTTCTCGTGCCGGAGTCGGAGACCTCGAGCGTCACAAACAACTTTGCTGTATTATCATACGGCCAACAAACGCAGTGGCATATTATCACAGCATAATTTGACAATTCTATTGGAAAAATATTTATAACTTAAATATTAATTTTTTTATTTAAAACAATTTATCAATAACTAAACTGATCTGTTGGAGGTTCTCTAAAAAAAGGTGTTTTGCGGTGACCACTGGTGCTCGCTACTGGATCAGAAATTAAAAATTCAAAAAGATTTATTTAGTATAGGTAGATATTAAATTGTCTACTCTTTGAACGAACGACTTTTCGAAATATTCATTTAAGACAAAATAGCGGACATTTTCAGCTAAAGTGATAAATATTATTAAATAAAAATCTTATGAGATACTCTCTAAAATAAACAATCTTAAATATGAAAATACTTTTTGAACCCGGTTCTACAGTTTTCGAGAAAAATAAATCCTCGAAAGCAGTCTTCCTTCGGTCTCCTGACTGTGTTATTGTGATCGGTAACGGTACCGATCGCGAGCAATCGTGGCATAAACACGGTATATGTAACCGTCGCAATAGTTTTACTCATTTCTTTATATTTCATATTATTATATTAAATACAAGTTCAGTTCAATTCAAAGAAGTGTAATTCATTCAAACGGCCAAGACAGTGATTAGAGACAAGATTTCCAACAAACTCGAATGATATCTATTTTTTATTCCAACTACATTCCGAGACAAAAAGATAGCACATCTCATATTCTTTAATATTCCGTACTATAAACTGAAAAAAATACATACTTTTTTATATCAGCAACTCTAGGCATGGTTCTAAGTGTAAAGTGTGGAATGTTGTCCATAATACTCATTTCAACAAAGTTATACGAATGTAAACGTAAACATCGTAGGTCGCAAGTCGGACAAAATGATAGCACAAACAGCAAATCTACGCTCCTTAATTGTACGTAAGCTATTGAATGACTAATTGTAAGTAACATTCATTGTGAAAAAAGGTTGGCGAAGTGTGCACTAACAATCTGTGGTGTCTATTTATTAAGAAAATACAATAAACTATTAAAAATGTACCGTGCAAAGTGACTGAATGCAAATGAAATACATACCATATTAAAATTCAAAAAAGAACAGTAGGTATTCAATTGCACAAATATCCAAAGTTATTAATAGAAGTTGAAAGGCAGTTATGAATTTATTAAAAAATCCTGACAACTACGGGATAAAAAGGAGTTGTGGACGTCCACCAAGTTTAACAGCTCGAGAAAAACGTGCAATATTAAGAGTTGCATCCAATTCAAAGAAGACTGCGAGCCAAATTGCTCGATCGACGTGTTTTACAAAAGTGTAAACATTTGATATGAAGGAAAATGCAAAAGAAACCATGTCTAACAGAGCTGCATAAGCTTCACCGTTTACAATTTGCAAAAACTATATGCATATGAAAATAAAAATGGCGTAGAGTGATATTTATGGACGAAAAGAGATTAAATTTGGACGGATCCGATGGTTTTACTTATTATTACCACGATTTGAGAAAGGAAGCGGTAGTGTAATGTTTTGGGCCGGTATTGGGTATCATGGTAAAGCGGAAATAAAATTCATTACAGGCCGAATGAATAGCAAAATGTATCTCGAAATGATTGGTCAACAAATAAATACGTATGCCACACAAATTGCCGGAGATAAATATATCTTCCAACAAGATAATGCTCCCGTGCATACCTACTGCGAAAGTGATAAATCAGTACGTTTCTATCAAAAGAATTCGACTTTTAGACTGGCCAGCAAAATCTCAGGATCTCAATACATGTTATTGAAAATTGTTAGGGAAATTTGGCCAGAACAGTGTACCAAAATGGTAGACAGATTCAAAATGTGAATGATTTAAAACAATGTATTCAGGATGAGTGAGAACAATTAAAACAAAACAAAACTTTAAAACACTACAGTATTATCTCCCTAGGGCGCAAAAAAGACTTGAGCTGGGCCCAGTGATGCCAGAAAGAGGACGGGTCCTCTCGAGAATTTCCCCCACCACGCATGTACACTACGCCGGAGCGGCGTGTCCGTGAGCTCGGCGCTTCGGACAACGTCGTGAAGACGAGAGAGAAAACGAATGTGCGTCTTTCTCTCTCGCTCTTGAAACGCTGTGATCCATGGTGGGGTGCAAGCGATACGCGGCCGTGCGCGATCTTCTTGGGTGCCTCGAGATTCACTTTTCCCTTTCTGACATATGTATAATACTCTTGTAATGAAAAAAAATTTGGAAAAAATTTTATTACGGAAATCACGTTTTAAGACCTCCTGATCACGTTTTGGCTATTTAGAAAAGAGCTTTTTTTTTAAATATCTCATATATTTGTTAACACGATTACGTTTAAACGGCAAAATGGATTTCAATGAAACTTTATATTTAAATTTTATATTGTCTTAAGATCCGATTAGATCACGAAAAACCATAATTACCCGTTGTGGTTCTTCGATTTTTCAGATGTACGAACTAAATTCTACATAAAAAAAGGTTAGATAAAGTTCTTCTGTAACTTCTTTAACAAAGAAAAATGTACATTCATAATTTCTTGTTTTCATTTTATATTTCCGTACTTTTTATTCGAGCTATTTCTATTTTTCAAACCTTAAAATGAATTTTTTTATTAAAAGATGAATATTTTGATACTATAAATTGGTGAACTTTGTTAAAATTAGAATCCACTCTTGGCCAGTAGCATGGACGCTGTAGCGCCTTCGATAAAAAATATTTTTTCAGAGTATGATCTAAAATCTAAACGTAATCACATTTCTCGCTAGATTTTTCGATAATTATATCAAGTTGCGACAAAGAATCACGCACTATTTACAAATTTATTACGCGCAGCGTCCACGCTACCGCTCGATGGAAACTACGGGAAAGTGGTGGTCTCTTCCATCGGGAGGGAAATATAAACGATTCGTTATGCAAAGCTAACATCGCGATATACGGTACATTAAAATGTGTAAATCGGAATGAAGGAATATTCCTTATGTCAGAAAGGGAAAAGTGAATCTCGAGGCACTCAAGAAGATCGCGCACGGCCGCGTGTCGCTTGCACCCCACCATGGATCACAGCGTTTCAAGAGCGAGAGAGAAAGACGCACATTCGTTTTCTCTCTCGTCTTCCCGACGTTGTCCGAAGCGCCGAGCTCACGGACACGCCGCTCCGGCGTAGTGTGCATGCGTGGTGGGGGAAATTCTCGAGAGGACCCGTCCTCTTTCTGGCATCACTGGCTGGGCCTGCACCAAGATTTTGCGAAGCGGTTCCCGTGCTTCTGTAAGTGCTTGCAACCATAGCGCACGCCCGTCGCGCATGGACGCAAAGGACGGAGTGTCACGGCGCTCGAAAGACGGAGTGAGACAAAACATCCACGCGTCCTCTGTCTCGTACCGTCCTCGCTCGCTTTCAATGGCTCTCACTCGCTCTCGTTTCATCTCGCTCTCGCCTTCGCCGAACAAGAGTGAGACAGAAGTGGTGGGGAGAGCGACAAGCCTCTATCGTGTGCATCAAACCGAGCATATACTGTATATAAATCGTTGCCAAAAATAATGATTGCTGCAATTAAATGTAAAGGAGGTGCCACTAAATATTGATCAATCAATATCACCAATTACTTTGTTCATATTCCCAGTTTTATAACAAATGTGCTAACATTTTGTCCCACTATATTTCTTTTAATTTATATGTGTTAATACATGCAGTCTGACAATTGTATATAACAAAAATTTAATTTGTAATGTTTAATACACAGAACTTAAGTAATTCTTAAGGTGTGCTATCTTTTTGTCCTGGAGTGTATTTAGCCGATTTCCTTCAGGTAGCTGGAATTAATTCGTTTGCTCAAAACGTTCCAGCACGAAATATTGATGTGCTTGCCGCATTTGCTTCCTGTGCCCGAACTGAACCACGTTTTAAAAGAATTTCGCAATTGCGAGGGTAGAAAATTTGCCTCCTTAATGCGCTTAAGGGGGCCGTTTACGTGTTCAAAGAGCCAGGGAGGGGTGGGGCGATGAAATGTTCGCGGAAAGGAAATATTTTTAATTCCGGAATGCCCGGCGCCTGTGTCGCGCTATTTTTCCCCGAAACCGAGTTTGAGACGCGCACGCCATAATTGAAGCATGATACGTTGCGCGCGTTTTACATTTTTAATTCCGTTTCGAAAAAAGGAAACGCGAGACGCTGCCGGGGCTGCGAAGCACCGCCTGATTATACGCTTGCTCCCCGCTACGTGTTTATAATTATTTGCAGACTCGTCGAGGCACAGAGGATGGGAACTTCCGAACGAAAACATTGGCCGGCGTGACATTTTCGGCAAAGCTTTTTCGGCCGACCGAGGACGGAATAAATCAGGACTTATGAAAACTCTTGATTTATAACCGTCGGGCCGTAAATCGCGCCGGGGACGTATTAGTTCGTCATTTGCTGAGCGAATTATTTGGAATATTCAATAAACACGAGCGAAAATAAATGTCCAATTATTTACTTCGTCGACTCTGTCTACGCGAAACGCTTGATAACCGTTAATTTATCGCTCGCAGTTCGATCGGACAAATAAAACGAAATTGGAGAAAAAATACGGACTTCTGTGCCGCGCGCGCGAAAAATCACGGAGCAACCTTCGAGCGTTATTCGCGGAATTAAAAACCGTATTAGCCACCCTGGGGCCATTCTTGCCAAGTAAATCGTGATTTGGTGGCAAGTGAAATCGTACGAATTTACTGCGGCTACGTGAATAGCTACGATGATAACGCGGTTATACTGAAATTTATTCAATCGTCTTTGGGGTAAAAAGCGCGTTCGCTTCTTTCAAACTGGCTCTAATCGACCGTAACGAGTCGGTCTCGTTTCGGAGCGAATTTCCGCTTTTATCGAGCCGAAAGGGAATTAATTGGAAGCCATTCGGCAACCGTATGACAAGGTGATTATGTAAGAGCGTGGGGAAGTTTGTTAAAAATCCCGATTAAAATTAATGCGTGATTCGGACGATCGAGAGTAGACGTGTAAACATCGTCACTCATATCGAGGCTCGGAGATCGAAAGCGTTAGACAATTACAAGTACCTACATCCGAAAGGAGATTACTTTATGTACTGTAATATACAGGGTGTTCCATTTAATTCGAACAAGTAGAATTAGCTGATCTTGAAAGGAATGGAAGTGAACATTTCTTTCGAAATCAGTTTAAAGGTTTCACGGAAGCAATATAGGGGCGTGTTTAATTAACAAAACTGTCTTTTTGTGTCTGCATTCAGACAAAAGAATTCACTTCAATAAATGTTTCAAATGTCGATCGTACACTGCTGCGCTTGTGCTGTTGAGCTACAAACAATATGTAATTGGTTATGTAACCTTCCTCACAATTCAGTGCTATTATTTTCACTACAGTGAATACAAAGTCTTCTAAAATTTGAAAACAGTTGTTTACAGGAAACGATTCATAATATCAAGATTCAGAACTCGGGTCTTGCTTCTTTCGGCGTGTTTGTGAAAAAGAAAACACATTTATACCCATTAGACGTATTGTTGACTTCCAAGAAAGGTTTTAAAGCAGTTTAAAAGTGAAACCTTCATTAATAACGTGTCAGCTTGGTGACTCATATGAAGAAATGCTTCGCTAATCGTAATATTTGCTACAGCGAAACAAAGAATCCTCTTTCTGTAGTCGTTCTAGTCACTCAAATCTCTCGAAAGTTAAGTATTTTTTGCAAATTAATTACAAGGAGATGAAAACGCGCACAGACTTTTTTTTTGTACACAATGACCAATTTCTGCTCATGTACCGATTCCTACTCACTTCGTATTTTTCTCATTATTATAAATGTTACGTTTGTACTATAGTTGTAACAAAATAATTTTAAGTTATTTGAACGTTTACGCGAGTGTTGCACGAGGTGGGGGCTAAATTAAGTACAGCCTAAGCAACGAAAAAACTGTAAAATAAGAGACTCATGGTTTTGTGATCATGGTCTAGCTGTTTGTGCTAAGGAACAGCGCCACCATTGGCATTCGAGAATTAGGCACAAGGTGGCCATTATAGTGAAAATTATTGTTTAGTAAAACATACAGAGATTATACAGTGCTCTCCATTTAGATTTTTCACGATTTCTAATATTTTGAAGTAGAAAACAGGTGAGTAAGTTTAGGGTCAAGTAAATACCGTCATGTCCGTATTTCTACTCACCCAAAAATTTTAGTAAGATAACCTCAAAATCAAAGTAATGTAGTAACCTCTATATCTATTCGAAGGCATGCTATTTTTTTTTATCATTCTTTTATGTTCTAAAAATAATTTTATTTACATTTTTCATAGTTTTAATATGGAAGATAAAAATTTAAAAACAAAACAAATGGCAACAAAAAAGACGAGTAAGCATCAGTATACTGATGAAAGCATAAGAAATGCAACAGATGCTGTTTCTAGAGGTGTATCAGTTAGGGCTGCCAGCAAACAGTATCACATACCATTTTCAACATTGAGGTGCAAATACGAAGGAATATACCCAATAGGGAAGAAAAGCGGCCACAGACTATATTAACAATTAACGAATAAGAACGATTAGTTCAGTGAATTTTGTTTGTAGGCAATAATGGTTTTCCATTAACCAAGAATATGCAGTTGTATAGTGTCGCATTGTTAATAAAACAGTTGAAAAGGGAAAATCCATTTAATGGTGGAGAAAGCTAAGTTGAAAAAAATAAGAGAAAAAGATGCAGCAGACATGAAAAAGATGAGATCTAACAACGCGAAGCAAATGATTTTAAATTTAACATAAACTGGTATTTTTATTTTAATAAATATTTTTTCCAAATTATAAATAGTTGT
Source organism: Andrena chrysosceles (assembly GCA_963855975.1). Taxonomy (NCBI): domain Eukaryota; kingdom Metazoa; phylum Arthropoda; class Insecta; order Hymenoptera; family Andrenidae; genus Andrena; species Andrena chrysosceles. Next base: position 135,747,324 of record OY979766.1, on the reverse strand, counting down.
ATTTGTTATTATGTTATAACACCTCTCCATAAAAGATGTAACTTATTCTAAGCTGAAACGGCAACATATTGTGTGAGCAGAAATTGGTACAAATTGTGAGTAGAAATACGGACATCGGTATTTCTCGTGAGTAGAAATACGGACATTTGGTGCATTGTATTTAATCACAAATTACTAATAGTTAAACATCTTGAAATATCTTTTTTAAATATTTTTTTAATTAGTTGATGTATTATTAAGGTATTAACCAATTTCTCTGCAAATTTTGACCACAAACAAATTTTTTACACAGTCTTTATGACGAGTAACATCTTAAATGTGTAGAAATTGGGACATTTACCTTACAAATTTCACGTCGATCCGGACCTCCTCTGTTTTCCAATCACTATAATAGCACAGAAAAAACGCCTACACAGCAGACGACTACACAGTAGCGTCATCATATATATAATGTATGTATTACTCAATAATTTTTTTAATACTTTACAGTATTAATAAACATTATCCAAAAGTACTAAAAAAATTGTACCCAGCTCCTTGTAATTAATTCTAAAAAATTACACGATCTTCTGTGTACCTTATTGATTGATGGATACTCGCAAGGCCGTCCATCGTCCGATCTCTTATAAAATTAAAGGACTTTTTCTTGCCATAACGATCGCTACGTACGGAGCAACAATCGATAATTATCGTGAGATTCTTTCGCCGCAATTAATGTTCGGCGGCTTTAATTGGCAGGTCCCAGCATCGCAGTTCGATTGACCCTTTTTCTGGATTAAATGATTTATCGTTTCGCACGAATAGCTGCGTTAATTCGCGCAGGGGAACACGATAGCCTCCAGAAAGTAAGACGTTGCTTATCGACACGTAACTGCACCAGACTGCACTAGAAGAAAATTTTGTATCCAGTTTTTTGCGACAAGGAGTATAAATTGTAGAAACCGGTTGTCCTTGTCGAATGTGTTTCCGCATTATCACTGACGGTATCAGTGGCTTTGTCGAACAACAGGACAATTTTTCTATGTCGGAAATGAGTTCGTAACGTCCCAGGTTTCGTAACTCTGTTGCTATTTTCACGATCTACAATTAACGTCGTCATTGAACGATCTGTGAGCGGTGTGCCTCTTTTATCTGGATTTTATTCGAAGGATTTAATTTTTGAACATTTTTTAAATAGAATAACCAAATATAATTTTAATATTGATGTTTTATTTATCTATCGTTTTTACACTTACGTATTCTGTTCAGAGCAAAAGATCGCTAATCAAGTATCTCCAATTTCGATGGAAAACAATTGCTTCAATTTTTGTTCGAAATTCTGACTCGTGCGCGGTCACGGGTATATTTTTAACGACTCATTGTCAATTAAACTGTGCCACACTTACATGGAACAGCGAGTTCCACGGTCAACATGCGTCGTATCTCGCCGATAACGATTCGTAAAGATTGTCAAACAACAGTAAGTCAGAAATTTCCGGCGATAAGCCGGTGTCTTCCTTATTGAGGAATTAATCCGTTAAACTTGTTTTCGAGTCACTTATCCTTATCGTCGCCTGGAACCATTCTTCGCGTAATTCAGTGACGGGTCGGTATTTCGCGCGGCAAATATTTCGAATCGAAAGCATGTCGTAGGAGTCGAAGGAACTGCAGTTTCTGGCTGCAGCTCACAAAGCGTGTATTCCGCTTACGACAGAGCTGTCAGAGGCGTTTGGCAGCGTATCTCGCGTCTCGTGTGCACGCGCGTAGAAACGTGTCAATGACTTTCGTATTTGCCGGCCTCGTTTCCCAGTTTCCATCGGCGACGAGTGCCGAATCGATTTCGATTTCACGGCCAGTTTCACGGAAATTATATTGTGCCAAAGGCGACGGCAGCGCGTTCCTGTCGATCGGATCGATTTTTTCCGATCCCTCGTAATAGGAAAGCAAGAGAACGATTTACCAGCTGTCTTGCAACTTCACTTTGTCGCGAGTTCCCTAACAAGGAAATACTTTTCCAGCGAATAAATCGGCTATATTATTCTAGAAAGCGCGCGTTATATTTGTATTTCCTTGTTCTCTTATTTGATTTTAAATAATCCCTGATTTCTAAAGTCTTGGCCAGAGTACATTCTAATTCGTTGGTGAGCTCTGCATCCCTCGTCAAACGCGTTCGGGGGCTGGCGATCGATTTGTTTCACAAACGTTGCCCCCGAGTTTTATTGGATCACGATTCGCGGGTAAATTGTTCCGCGGTCTTCGTTCACTCACCTGTCGAATTTCCTTCGGCCGCAAGAGATCAGGTGACAGTTAAAGCCCGCCGTGAGCGAATCCGATACAGAGACGTCCAATCTTCTTCCGTGCTTTCAAAACCTTTTGTCCCTCTCCTACTCTCTTCCCCTCTTCTCCCTCTTTCAAGCTGCCTGCAAGAACCGAGCTTTCCATTATATGTGTTACCCGCGTAGGTCGTCACGTCTCTTCCGGGTCACACCGAAACCATTTACCCCTTGCATACTAAATTCAATCTCCCATTTTTATGCTTAAATAGCTACTGATATGTGCATAACGCATAGACGGTGTCCTAGAAACGTGTGGCCAAATGTTGGCAGTAGGGCTGTAACGAATAGGTATTCGAATAATCTAAGTATTCGAATAGTCGAATATTCGGATAATAGAAGTATTCGAATACCAGAGAATTCAAAGTTATTCGAATATTTGAAGAAATCATTTGTATTCGAAATTATTCGAACTATTCGAATTATTCGCAGATTCGAGTAATTTGAAATTATTCGAATAATTACAGCTCTGATTTGCAGGTTATTTTACTCACTTGAAGGATGAAAAGAATGTCACGCTATTTATATAAAAACACTCGCTTTTCAAGATACAGAAGCTGAGATATGGGTAGAGTACCGTAAACGAGGGCGGGGGGGGGGGGGGGCAGCACGGGGCATTGGCAGCACGGGGTAACATTGGCATACGCCAGAGTTAAGTTGTTTTACGTCGGATTAGTAAAATTTAACCTGTTAATGCTATCTACATGATGTGCCAATGTTACCCCGGCGCATTAACGTTTTTAACATGTATCAAAGAAGGAAAGGACAAAAATTTTATGCATTTTGACACTTGTGGTGCAATCACAAAAGTTGCAATGTTATGATAGGATACTAGAAGCAAATGTAAACATATTAATTTTGACATTATATAACAAAATGTTTGAAAAACCTGTCGATGTTCCCCCAGTTTACGGTACTTCGTCAATGTTTGACCACTTATTTCTGAGACACCCTGCGCATATTCTGTGCACATGTTCACGTACACATGATGTTGGTACCCAACACAGGAATCGAAGCTATAGCGACATCGTACCTGCCGATCCCGTCGTTTGCACGAATATTACGTTCCTATGAACTGGTTATCTGGCGCAGGTTCATCCAGGCGAGCACGCACTATTGACGATCAATTGGTCCACGTTGAATATCGAATCCAGCTTGCCGCTGACCACGTTGTCCCTTTCACGGCTTCAGCCTTGAACTTTCAGCGAAACTATCGCACATACCTCCCCTGTATCTCTTCTGGCTTGGCCCAGACATCAGTTCCCCCCTTCCGTGGCGAACACTTGATTCTCTTCCACTGGACACCCCTTCAGGCAACTCGTAACTTCGATTCTGACGACGCCAACGACCGGCAGATGGACACTACGCTCGAAACTCACGGATAATTCCCTGGGAATGGGCTACCTCGGTCAAGGTCTTGGGCACATTGTAACGAAGATGAACGGAGAATTGTCCGATAACGCTTCTTTTTTCTCTCCAGCGATGGGCATCGAACGACAGAAGTGCTGGTATCGCGGTGGCGAACACTGTTCGCAATGGCTAGCGCGAGCCTGTCGAACCTACATATAAATCTGTTCTAAGAGCCTCTCCCCTCCCTACAAAAATCCCCACCTCCTCTGCCATTCCCCTGCGACGGCCAATTTCATGATCCTTCGGTCATCGCGGTTTCCATCACTTGCAATTTTCCGTTTATCTTTGTCATTCAGTTTAAACTCGTCTGTGAACTCGTGTATGAACTTAGCTATGAACTCGTATAGACCTAGACAGTAGACGGCACGTGGGTAGATCTTGTGCCATTTGTCGCGTCATCGTGATGTAAGAGAATTTGGGAAATCAGATGTGGATAATGGAAGGATAACAGTTTAGGATAACAGAAATGTTTAACGTGTGTTAAAGTTGCTTTAAAAAAGTACCGTTTTTTAGTTAAAACTTTCCAAGGGACCAACTCGATATTAATGGCGATGTATTATTAAACTTAAATGCTCTGAGAGATCGCTCTCTTCCACTTTTCTTCTCATTTTGTACACGAGGATCAAGCTGGACAACTTTCCTGTTTTTCGATGGAGAAATTACAGGCATTCGAGTAATAGCGGCGCGACGAGGAAAGATTAATCGATTTTCTGACCGATCGAGATCAGACGGTGAGAAATAATGACTCAGCGTTGAAGGAAAAAGCGATCGAATGCACGTTCCTTAAGGTCCCCTCCACTTAGCCCCGTCGCATTATTTCATGATTCAACGTTTCCATGTTCACAAAAATTCGAGATTACAGTATTCGTTTTAGAGATAATCGATCTCAAACCTATATATAATTATGTATCAGTAACAACAACAAATCAAATTGCTCCAGATAAAAAGCGATGTCTAGGTCCACTGATTTTGACACCGATAAAAATGCCCAATATATCACGCTCGTCGAAATTCTTCTATCGTCATGCAGAGATTTACTGTTGTGGCGGTAAATGAACTCACAAAGTATTGACAATTGTATTGATAAAAATGCGATTAATGGCGACACATGACGGGTGGTATTAATGTAGACCACTTGTTCTATGACCGTCTTACTAAATTATATTAGACCATTCATCAGAGGCTATTGATTTGTATCGGGTATCGAGTTATTTTCATCCATGTGTATTAGTGCATATTGTGTGTATATGTATATATTATATATATATATATATATATATATATATATATATATACATACATTATATATAATTTGCGGTGAGATCGACGGAATCAAGAGACCAATAGCTGCTATTAATACCGCCGAACCCGCTCATAATTAATCTGGCGTTGAAATATTCACGTTTAGATATCTCCAAAACCGGCTTCATTTGTGCAGTTTAATTGTAGATACTTTTCATTGCGCGAATAATGGTCAGGCTTTTATAGTGACTCAGCAAAGTCAAGATCTTATGAAATTATCTCTCGTCACGCTATTCAAGGCTTCAAAGCGATTACATTGTACTTTTACGTATTTGTCCCGTTGATAGGATTTATGACACGATCTAGGATTATTATTACTTCGAAAGGGTTATTTACGGTTTGAGAAAATGCAAGATGGAATTAGGTCGTGGAGGATTTGGAATTTCTACCTGTATTTTAAAATTTTAATAGTTATCGATGAGCAGCAGATGTTTGAATATGATGGACTACAATAGATGGTGACTACAAAATTGCAACGAGCATACGGAATTTGGGTAATCAGTTAGGAAATAGTAAGAAATTAGGACTTAAGAATTAGTATATCATTAGCTTCAATAATTGAAGAGTGCTAAAAATTAAAAGAAAAATTTTTATCGGAAAATTTTACGTGTCAATGGTAATACTGTAATATAGAATTTGATTTTTGGCACTTATAGTGTTTTCTATAAGGACTCTTCGATTAAGTAGGCTCTTCAATTCTTGAATTTTATGATAGAATTTATCGATCATTGATTTCTGAATTGATGCAACTTTCGCACTCGACGAAACCGACTTTCAATATCGAACAAGTTCGAACACTCGACGAACCAGTTCACGCTCATTTAAAAAATCTTGAACTTCCGATGAGCCAGGCAGTAGGTACTGGCGCCAGACATTTTTATTCCAACAATTTTTACCACGATTTCTTGCGAATTTGCGTTTCTTAGCAGTCGCAAACCCGTTCGTTTACTCGCCAGCAATACGAGGAATTACAATGTACATTGACACGCAGCCGGATCAAACGATTTTGATTGGATTTAATTGGTCAGGTCGCACGTTCGTTACGTTTACAATTAGGCTAACCGAAAGTTATCCAAACTGGTCCATGTATAGCTACGGTACCCCAATTTCCAAAAGTTTCAACGAAATTATAAACGAATCCTTGCAGAATTAAAACTTTCGACGTGCTTTAATAAATTCGTCTCGAATTTTTAACGCGAACAAAGTGCAATTTGCTTATACCTTTGAACGCATGTACTTCAAAGAATATTTTCAAAAAAAATTGTGTCGGAAAAAGGAAAATATCCCTTAAAGTACATGAAAGAAACTAGTCTTTGTCATATCGTTTTTTTTTTGTAACAGCCACAGTTTGGTTTTAATGATTAAAAACCTGATCAAATGTGTCTGAGAAATTGCATTACGGGGTTGAATTTACATTCACACACTCATATTTTTTTGTTTAAAAATAAAAATGTTAAAAAATTGGTATGACAAAGTCTAGTTTCTTTTATGGGATATTTTTAGTTATTTATTAGATATTTATAGTTACTTCAAGGGATATTTTTCTTTTTTTCTTTTAGATGACACCTGAAGGAGATATTTTTGGCACCAAAAAACCCCTATCATGACGGTCCTGCTTTGTTCAACAGCAGCTACACTGCGACCATGATGAACTATCATAACTTTTTTTTTTGAAATATTCTTCGAAGTACAAGCTTTCAAGTGTATATTACGATTTTTGTTTAACTACATTACTTATAGGTATAAAAATTCATAAATGTCCTCTGTTTTCATGGTCCTACTTAGCTTTAAGGCAGCGTTAAAATGTCAAAATCACGTCCACACGTTTCATACGGCACGCAGTCCCTCGTTCTGCGTCGACCTATTAAAATCGACTCTTTCAAGGGTGTTCTGGAACGCGCATTACACATGTTTAACCGTGCCTTTAGACGCTCAATTTATTCATTTCCGGCTGTTGTCTGCAATATCAGACCCGGCGCTGTAATAGAAGAAAGCGTCGTCTATTGACTGACGCCATTTATTAAAAATTCAATAGCAATAATTTGCTTGAACGTGTTTGGTAGTACCGAATCTAGGAGGAAGGCCACAGTTAACCGTTAATTGAATTTTTTATTCGAATACATTTTTATAAGAATGATCTTGAATAAGAATTACGAATAAAAAAAAGTATTCGTTATTCTCGAATAACTTCACTTTATTCGAAATTTGTATTAAAATATTATTCGGCAACTAGCTGACCCGTTACCCGATTTCACCCGGGAACTATTTACGATGTTCCCCACGTTACTGCACACCCTAGTCCTATATGAATATTATAAATCTTATATAGCCTATAATCTAATCTAGGACATATGTAGGTAATACATATTGAAAATTTCATTGATATCCGTTCAGCCGTTTAGGCGTGAAAGAAGGACAAACAAGCAGACAATTTTTCACTTTTTAGCACCCGGCGTTGCCCGGATAAAACTTTGATTGTCACAGAGTGTCAAGGGGGTGAAATAAGGGGGATGGGGTGGGATGCCCAGATTTAATGGTAGTCCATATTTCCCGCTGTGTCCTAGAGAGTAATTGTGCAAAATTGTGTTCAGATCGGTTGAAAAAAGCGGGATAGAAAGTATCCTATATGTTATTCCTGATCCTAGACTAGGTACGTGCATACAAAAAATCAGAAAGATCCGTTGTATAGTTGCCACGTGATTGAGTAACAAACATCCAAACACACTTTCGTATTTATTATATTAGTAGGATTAGTAGAGATTTCCGTTGCAAAACGCGATAAACTGTTACACAAGCAACTGTTAAAGCCTAAAGGGCTCCCACAGGCCAACGCGAATATTCGCGGCGCGCAGCGGATCCGACGCGGATCAGATAAGGCTGCACATAAGCCGCCACGTATAACAAAACTGCTGAACAGTGAGAGATTTACATGCGACTGAATTTTTTGCGGCATTGCGATATAACAATATTGCCGCAAAAAATTGCGACACGTGTGAATCCCTCTATACATATGTAGGTATACTTATGTACCGGTGCGACATCGCAACGACGGCGCATCGTTCGGCTGAATTGACCCTTAATCCCTCAACTAACAATAAGACTACAACCATGACATAAATTTTCCTGCTCACGTTTCCGTCTCTTGGATCGATATCGCTGACATTTCTCGTATCTTCCTGGCTCGATCGATAACGCTGACGGAGATTCGGCGAAAACTAAGCAATTTTCTGTTGTTTATCTTGCCGTACGGATTACACGCGAGCGGCGGTGCAAAATTGGTAAAGCGAATCGCTAGCCGTGATGTCATCGAATGACGAAGCGTGTTTGTGCGTACGATACTGTTCGTGCTAGGCGTTTCGATCGCGCGGCTTTTGGCATGGGATTCCAGGAGCCACCCCGATAAATCTCTAGCTCGCCGGCGAGAAACATAAATTGCCGGCCCGCTGGGGGAGAAAAAAGGGCACGAGGCGTGTGGGAGAAGAAGGGGGGGGGGGGGGGGGGAGGCGAAAATTCGACTGTCAGGCAGTGCCCGCAGGACATGATATAGAATTTGTGAAATTAAATTAAATCGGACGCGAACTTGCTACCCCGATATTCCAGTGGTCCAAAAACGTCGAAGGCAATCGGGATCCTCTGCCAGGCCAATGTAGGTACGTATGTATAACGTGGAAATTGTTGTCCCATTGCTGATTAAACTGTTTGTCACCCACGTTCTGTTTTCTTCCTGCTGTTTTTTGATTGCGAGGAAGGTTACAGTAGAACTTTGATTACTAAGACATGGTGGTGCATACGAAGCTCTGACCACGGAGTTTTTTATATGGTTGAACGATTAGTTCATTACACAATGTCACACGTACAAAGTCGGATATCCCATCTTGCTCTTGGACGCTTAGATAGCTTCATTAACATTGCGAACGGCTTTACCGATTCTCTATACTTTTTTTACGGGATCAACTTATTCCATTAACACGGCATTTGAACAACTTTTGTGGCCACTTTACGTATGATTAAATGGTGTTTAAAACACAGATCCAAACAAAAATAGGTAATAGTTGTTCTAAAATTTCTTGGGGAAAAAAAGTCATTACGTAAAAATTGATTTTTATGTAAATGGAAATCAGTTATCATTAAATCTTAAAGAAATTTGTTAAAATATATTCATTTTTAATTACTCTGATTACGACTAATCATTTATAATGGCTATTCGTAACCAAAATCATTTAATTAAAGATATTAGGTTTTATACCATAACATATTGTTATTTTTTTCTTTGTTTTTCTCTCGTACGCTAATGGGACTTCATTCCGTGTATATTTAATAAATAAATATCGATTATTAAATAAATATCAATTTATTTGTAATTGTACTACCAGAGTGTCCGGCCTCTTTCAATCGAACTACCACTGCTCGCTCACTAGAATCGTACTAATTGTCGCTTGTATGGGCTTCTGTCACGATTTATACCTATGTAGATAGTTGCCGCAAAAAAATGCGGGACGTTATATAGCTAAACTGTTAATCAGGCAACCACCATTTTTAGACTCAACCGTAGAGTCGTGCAGCTCGTGTAATCCTATCAAAATTAAATAGGTAGCTCGAGAGCGGGATGACGCAGTTTTTCTTAGTTCCCGCGACTGCTGCGCAGCTTTTGGCACGAGTTTCGAAGCGGGCGAGGAATCGCGCTCCTCTAAATCTCCGTAACCGATGAGAAATACAGAAAACACATCGTGGGGGAATGAAGAGGGTTAACAAAAATTGAATACGAACGTAATGCATTCCTGGGCGAGGCTGCAGATACGGTTTCAATTCGATTCGGATGTCGCCCCCGCCCCTGCTATAGGGAACGTAATTAATGACCCCCAGAATGTACATATTATTATCGCTCCGCGTTTTACGAAACTAATTATCGGCAATATGTTTCAAGTACATCGATAATTAGCGATATTCTGGCCGTCATTAATCGCTGATATCGCAGCCCCCTTCCCCTGTCGGCTCTGTGAACCTAATTCCCCCGATATTGATATTCATATTTCCTAGAATTCTTTATTTGACCGTTTCATCAATTTCTTCTAATTAACATCGTCAACCCGAATCTGCGATAGAATGTGCAGAATTTACACGTGTCTATTTGCCTTTCAAACAGGAGGCGATTTGAAGATTTGGTGCTCCTTAGCTAACGGGAATTTTGCTTTCCGCCAAGTATTATAAAATATTTTGATTTAAAAGAGCTGAGAAAATTTCGAAATTAATTTAATATGGCAACTCACATCTGAATCATTGCTAATTTGCTACATGGAACAAGAGTGAATTGTTCTTAAAGTTGTCTGAAGGTTTTCTGTTTAAACCTTTTCTAATTTCTTTCACTCCCAAAATTTGCCGCTTCGAAAAATTGACATAGCCTATACCTAAATCCGCTTTCAAACTTTACTCAAACTTGTGGTAGATCTCGTGCTCTGCTGCGTCATTCGAACGAATACGGTAATTGAAGAACAGTGAAAGGAGGATAAGCTCGAGCCAACTCGAAGCTAAAGACGAAGTCTGTGCAGAAACAAAGCCGGTGCATTTATCCATGTGAGTGGCAATAATTATTTGCCGTTCTGTATCTTCGTTGATAAGCACATAGTCACGTGAGCGTCGGTTGTTAAATTTTTCGCGGCTTGAGCAGCGGCTCTGCTTGAGCGCGATCGATGGCTAGATCGATCACGTCGTAGGGTTTAGTCGGTGAGCGGTGAAACGAAACGAGGTGATTCTCACTTGATCCGATCGTGCAGGTTTGTTTTTCGAGTGACCAGAGGTGGCCATTCAAGCGACTCGTCGCGCTCGTCACTCGTCAGATGATCAGAAGGCAGTGGCGCACAACCTTGGTGCCGCACGCGGCCTGTTATGCGGTTCACGCGCGGAATGCGGCTCGTTACATCGCGCTGCGCGGTCTCGCGTTCCGCGTGCGGTCCACCGCGGCCGATCGTGCGGCCTGCGGTCCCTTACGCGAACCTCCGACATTTCAGCCTTCCCCGGAATTTTGCGTTTCGGCGAAACGTCTTCGACATCGCGGAAACACTTGTCACTCGATTCGTGCCACTTCATAGGGCTTCTTCAATAGCATTCTGCGGTCCAACGTCACTTTCGACACTGTTCTTTAGTTGGACCTTTCGCTTCATGCATTTAGAATCGGCCAACGCGAGGCTCGCAGAAAAATACCTTCTACGTTATGGATCTCGATTTGCGCACCTGTGTAACAAGGCTTCTCTCCCTCTTTCTGTTTCTTTGTTGGTCTCTGTCTTGTTTCCCAGTAGCCCGTTAACGGGCAGATTGGAGCGGTTCAGTTGAAAAATAAAAAGGAGATGAGGCGAGCCGCGGGGAAAAAGGTGATCGACGTTCCGAAGGAGAACCGATGCCAGAAGCTTTTCTCGTTTACGCGTGTAATCTCCTCCTCTCGGCACGGCTCTCCATTCTTTTGCCTCGGAAGGAAGCCCGGTGGTCCAACATGTAACTTCTGTTTTACAACCAACGACCGATTTGTAACCGCGGGGGATTAAAACGGTTTCAGCTGACCTACGAGACAGATTCACCGGGTCCCCCCTCCCTTCTTTACCTTTTCCATTCTATACAGCTCGCGCGTTCTTTGGGAAATATCTTCGGTTACCAGGTGCAGGCACAGAAGTAACTTAATTACCACTTCGTTAGGAAGCGATCCATTTTTTACAGCCGCAGGGGCAACGTGCCACTATCCCACGGGTTATTGGACCATTTACATATCCCGAATATTCAGTCTTTTAAATTTTCGTAATCGTTCGGTAAGGCTCCGCGCAATTCCTTCGCGTGTAAAACGCGCTTTACGAGCGGTCTCAAATTCGAATAAAAAAAAAATTTCAGAATAAAAATTTACGACCTCTCTCCACGTGCACTATAAAACCGTGCGCAATTGTCTCGATAGCGTTTCAAGTTCCCGTGGTTCCGAAGTTAAAACCGGGGGAAAAAGTCAGGGACGTTGTCGATCATCCTCCTTAACTTCGCGACGTATTAATCTCAGGGCCATTTATTCCGCGCGCCACACGTACAGCCACGAGTTAATCTCTGTCTCGCTGCGAACTAATCAGTGGTAATACCTAGTTGGCTCGTTAAGGCGCACGGCTGGACCTTGGTGGAGTTGGCCACTTTTTCCCTCGTTACGGCGCTATACAGCTATTTTTATAATCACTCCCCGAACATCCCTCGAACGAGATCGTATCGGGGGTTAGCCGAGTTTAAATTAGATTTCGACGGAGGAGCGTCGTTCCGACGGCCACGGACGAGGATGTTCGTCCGACGATCGCCGCAACAACGTACGCATAAGGGCTCGTCAAGGGCTCCAAGGGGATGAAGGGTTAAGAGATCCTTTCGAAGGAAGTTTTTTAACCGGCGGCCACTTTGGTCTCTTCGCGACGCATTAATTTCAGCACAACTCACCTTTACGACGCTCCCTGCAACGGAGAGCCGGCCTGTTAACGAAACAGCCTGCTGATTAACCTTGCCTTCTTCCGGGGCATTTTAAATGAATTAATTTAACTAATTCCAAGTCCCCGGGTTCGACAAAAGAGGAGCCACGAGGGGAGATTTGGATGAGGACGTAAGCTTGAAGTCGATCTCAGGGATCTTACTTTATTAGCAAAGTTACATCGCCCTGGGCTCACTGACCTACAGCGATGATTCTTGATCTCTGTGAAACCGCTGGGGGACATCTTAGGGACGAAACTTTTTGGAGCACTGTCGATTTTCAGATCGGAAATTTTTTGTCTGCGACATTTTGTGTTAATCATCTCGAAATTTATGTAGGTGGTTGTCAGTGCTTGTAAAAAGAATTGGGGTGACTGAAGGGATGGCTTCTCGCTGTAATTAAGAATGTTTAGGAGTCATGCCGAAGTAGTTGGCAAGCGAAAAAGGTCCTGATGTTCGGGAACTTTTTGTTGAAAATCCAATGTAAGTATATTTTTTACAAGTAGGATTTCTTTATTTTAAATGTACTCTCAGTAATTTTGTTATAGAAAAATATCGCGGAAGCTGTTTTTGTAAAGGCGCTGTGCTGAGATTTTTCAAAAAAATGATTTTAGACTGAATGGCGGCCGTTTAACGCAAACCCTGCGATTGTTCGATGCCTGAATTGCTCGTTTTTCGATAATTAAAAATAGAGTTTTTCTTAAAAACAAAAATCCCTCGTTCATGTAGCAGATGAACTGATATACTTATTAACAGAATCTTCATCACTTTTTGATTTCAGATGATCGAGCTCGAAGAAATCCTGCTCACCGCACACTGCCTTTATAAACACAGCTTCCGCGAGAGTGGTTATTATTCTTTCATTTTTTAATATTTTTCTGTAACAAAATTACTGAAAGTTGCTGAATATACCTATATACTTTTAAAATACGAAAATAGTTGTAAAAAATATACACTAGATTTTCCACAAATAATTCCTGAAAATCACGGTCTTTTTCGCCTGCCAACTATTTAGGCATGACACTGTAAGGGAACAGTTGATTTCGATACAAACACAGCTTCATCGTTGTTCGAAGGACCCCTATACTATTTAGCAGCAGTACGTGCAACACACCCATCATCTATTTGCGTTCGTGTCTCGAGTCACTGACCAAACACTTCAAGTTTCAATTGATTAAGTGATTAAGTGATCGATTAAGAAATAGGAGGAGGGTGCCTCGAGTGACGTTCAAGTTCCAGCCAGCGTTAGATCGACGAGGATCATCTTTTCTATAAATCTTTCGCTGATACCCAATCACGAGTCTTCGCATATTCGGTGACCATTTCGGGAGAAAAGGCTCGCGGAGCAGTTCGCTCTAGATTTACCGTGTTCCGTGTAAAATACGAATTTTGAAAGAAGCTTGGGAAATTGTCGAAATTATGAGTCCCGGTGGATGCTTTTTAGTTAGGGATAGAGGATTCCTCGAAGACCGCAGCAACAATATACACTTCCCCGTGCCCTTTAGGCACGTAAAGTCTACGTTAAATCAACGTCGGCGCGCAGTTGAGGATAACTTCGGCCGTTTATAATCATTTTACGGGTACTTTGGAAATTTATGGGCCTCCCTTTAAAGGAGCCTGCACGGCATCCTCCTGCACGCCGTATAAACGTTATCGCGATATTAAGGGAGCTTTTCAACGAGTTTCACGTCCGCGAGAAGCCTAGTTTTCGATGCGAATCGTGATTAAAATATACAGTCGGTTGAGTAACGGCCAGTAAAAGGAAGGCAACTGGCATTATTGTTACGAAACAGAGATACTAACAGGGGGTGTGTTTGTGAATTGATCTTGCGCGCTTTATTTCCATATATTATGTAGGTATGTACTAACTTACTAACAATAAGTATCGGAGAACAAAGTAGAGGTTTTTGGATCTCTGCTAACTTAACCGTTGTACAACGAATCCGGGGTCATATAAATTCAACTTTGACAAAGTCTATGACGATATTATATGAGGCATTGAAACAAGAAACGGACTAACACACATTGAAAAAAAATGAATTTTTCCTGTTTTATACGATTACATACTTATGTTAGTAAAGCTTATTGGAAATATATTATTGCTACGATTTAACTTAATTTCGCAATAAATGTGAGTTAGTCCGTTTTTGTTCTCAATGCCTCATATTTGTGTCGGAAAATATACAAAATATAGTACCTATAAGATTGATGTATTTATGTATTTCTTTATTACTTATTTATGTGCGATTATGTACTTATATATGTAGGAATGGTAGTAACGGCCGGAATGCGATATGTTCCCGTGCGAAAGACGGAGGTCGGCGGAGGACGAAGTTCGGCGAAGATAGCCGAATCGAGGCGGCCCTCGGCGGTCGTGCTGACTGTGAGTTGTGACTGCTGATCGGCGGCAGTGGTTGTAAAAAGCGTGCTAAGGGCACAGTCGCGTTGTCGTATTCTGTATTTTGTATTTCTTTGTTCTTTTATTCCATCATTATATCCTTAATTATTCTTATTGCACTGGTGTGTTTGATTGTTCCTTTGGCGAAACTCCGACGATCCTGCAAATATGTATTTATAACTTTAATTAATTCATTCCTTATAGTCTGAATGACCCTGCATTCGTCTCACCCGGGGGCTAATACCATAAGCATAGAATTTGAAAAATCGTCCCAGCTTTTTTGGAAGTTGTAACAATGCGTCGAATAAGCCCGATAAGGTACGAAATATCTTGGATGGATATCTAATGTCCACTGATCGTAATCTTTTGTGTCACTTGCGCCAGAACGATCGTTCCTTTTATCATATTCGATGATAAGAAGCTTTCCTGTCTCCAGTAGACGCCTGCGTTTTTAGTTGCCTCGGTTGTCGCGAATTGCCTCAAGAACCTTGCCGCGTAAAAGTAAATGGCGCATAAAATGGGACGAGTAATCGAAAGCGCTGAACTTGGCGACACGGCATTTGGGCCCCGTTACAGCCGCGGTGTCCTGAATAGTCTCGTTCAAATTCACAATGCGAGTTATCCACGCGGATGCACAGTAACTCTTTATCTGCGCGCGATAAATAATAACACTCCGATCCCTCTCGAAATTCCGAACGCTGCATCCCCCAGTTTTAGTGTCGCCATATTCCACATGGCCAATGGTAGCGAAAAAAGTAGAACAGCATCTATATAGAGCCTCCTGCAATACTGTTCCACGGTCATTCGTTACCGCATTCGATCTGAAATTTCCTTACAAATTCGCAGCACGAGTGTAATAATATCGACAGTAATTTAAAGACGAGCGAACTCATAAATAATCGCGAGCTACGTGGGGTCGGACAAGCCGAAGTCCTCTCGCGGGTAAACAAGTTATCGAGGAAAGGGGTGAAAGGGGTGAAAGGGGTTCCGTTCCATGAGATAGATGCTTCTGACACGCGATCTCAATTAGACCGCCGCGCTGGCGCAGGGAAAGGGTAACGTAGGTAGCAGATAAGTGGAAGAGGCAGTCAGTGGTCCAGGCGCAGCGTGCGCGACGCGTTATTTTCCAATTCGGAGACGTGGAGCAACGCTGCCGCCATCGATCCCCCTCGGGCGGGTAACTGGTTCCGACTGTCTCGTCGCCGATAAATCGATGCTTCCCGTCATTCGAACCACCAGAAGGAAACCACCCTGAAACGCAACGCGATTGTCAGCCGTGGAATTTCTGAGCAGAACGATGGGGGATGATCGTCCTCGCGGTTGCGCCCCTAGGCGGCGTAGCTTCTTGTAAAACATAAATCCATCTTCTGGAACGGTTTGTTGCCCGCTCGCTCTCCCGTCGCGAGTCGCGACAGCCTTTTCGGTTTTAATACAACGCCTGCCCCGGCGTGTTTTGATAGACGAGAGAAGGAAAGTCGCGAGGCCGGGGGAAACGGGCATTGTAAGCTTTGCACGTTGACAAAGAACCCTTACAGATAAAAACAAAAGCGACCCGCAAATGGCAGCTTCCGTCACGCGAAAACGAGCGAGATAATGGCGATGGTACAACCGATAAAACGCTGATACAACACCGCCACGTCTGAACATAAATTGCTGCCGTTTCGTTACCCGCTTGTCATTGTCCGCTGCATTTGTCCCTTTTTAATGATATAACCGCGTTCGAGAAGCGATTGCGATCGCAAAGGACGGGCGTCAAAGGGGAAATTACTTAGGCGAGCTTTTGTGCAGATGTCTATCTGTAATAAAATGTTGGATGCAAGAATGGTCGCAGCACACATAGGCCCTTTATGCATAAAACGCATGCTTAATTAGATTCCCTTAGTTCTTTTCTATGTTTATGCCCTCTAAATTTCATTGCTGTATCTGGAAAATTGACAGAGCTACGGCACATTTTGTGAATCGATGTTGACCGACTGACACGAATATTACTCATAGGTACAAATACTCAAACGTATTTAACAAGGGAACATACTGAATCTCTACACTCCGATTTTCATTTGCAAAATAGTGAAAAATATTTGACACATGTTTTTGGTTAGCGGCAGTCGTCCATGTTGAAGGGGTGAAAAGGCCCCGAAAGTTAGGGAGTGAAAACATTTTCTGAAATTTTCTAAACACTGATCGGGAGGGTGGAATCGTGTTTAAACACACACAACACACACACTTCAAAAAAAATTTCTCCTACATATAATAGTTCTCGAGATATTCCAGATTTTGGGGAGTACCAAATTTTTAGCGAAAGAAATTGGAAAAAGTTCAAACACGAAGGCTCGAGATAACTTTAAAAACAATTGACTTGTTTTTCATATATAGCGAATTAGCAATGACTCAGATTGGAGTTGCCATACTAAATTAATTTTGAAATTGTCTCAACTCTTTTAAATTATAATACAGTAAATCCTCGTTATGAGCCCGACGAACGCAGCTGGCGGCGGGCTCGTAGGGTGACCTGTCCAGTGAGTGAACGTTGCTCATATAATACGAAAGATTAACACCTATGGCACTCACTTCGCGTTGAAACTGACACTGAAAGGGTCTAGCAGGGTAAGTATGGGCAAACGGCCCCCACGCCGATTCCTGGAGGTGTTATTTTTTAAACAATGCTCCTGGCCTGAAACACCATTGTGTAAAGTTTTAGATCGCTACCCCCTCGTTTAAGGGTAATACGGGGGTGAACGCCCTTAACGTTATTATTTTTTATCTCGGTTACTACTTAAAATATTTGAATGAGAAAAATATGAAAAAAAGCTACATACTAACTGTACTTCGTGTATTTTTCTCGAAATTGTAAATCAATTATTAAGGGTAGAAAAAAAATAATTAATTTTTTGAGGGTGGTTTTTCGAAACAACCCTTTGAGTGACAACCTCCAAAAAAATAAAAAATAATGCTCTATTATGGTGGTATTATATAAAAAATCCTGAAGATGATCGAGTTGGTGGAACATAGTTAAATAATTTAAAGAAGATCATTATATTATAAAGGGTCTAGCAGGGTAAGTATGGGCAAACGGCCCGAACGTCGATTCCTGGAGGTGTTATTTTTTTAAACAATGCTCCTGGCCTGAAACACCATTATGTAAAGTTTTAGATCGCTACCCCCAGTTGAATGCGGTAATACGGGGGTAAACGCTCTTATATTTATAATTTTTTTTCTTGGTTAAAGATATTTAAATGAAACAAAAGCGACAATATTTTTCCGGATTGGAAATGAATTATTACGGGTAGAAAAATATAATTTATATTTGGGGGTAGTTTTTGCACACAACCCTATGAGTGACAACCACCAAAAAATTAAGAATAATACTCTATTATATAACTATCATGTATAAAAATGTAGAATAGTCGCGTTGGTGGAAACATACTTAAATAACCCCTCAACGACGGCGACTGCGTCCCGATATTATTTTTACACGGACGGCGCGGCGCGGTGAGGCGGCCGCGTCCCTCTATTCACCATACGACGACGTATCGACGTCGCGGTCCGCCGACAGCACGGAACCGTCGCTGTTTTATCGACATTTTGCTTGCGAGTTTACTAATAGAGAAAATCATGAATATTACGATAAAAATTGTTTGAGTGCTTTATTTAGCACCAGTATTATTTAGAACAATGCCTGAAAGCAGTAGTGATAACTGCATTATTTGTAATTTTTCTTTAATCGATTATAAGTTATCAGCGTTTATATAATCAGAAAGACAGCAAAATACGCCTGGCTAAGTACGGATTATCCCTTCGATATGTGCAAACAAATATAAGCGATTATCACGACAAGGGGTTGTCATTCATAGGGTTGGGTGCAAAAACTACCCCCAAATATAAATTATATTTTTCTACCCGTAATAATTCATTTCCAATCCGGAAAAATATTGTCGCTTTTGTTTCATTTAAATATCTTTAACCAAGAAAAAAAATTATAAATATAAGAGCGTTTACCCCCGTATTACCGTATTAAACGGGGGGTAGCGATCTAAAACTTTACATAATGGTGTTTCAGGCCAGGAGCATTGTTTAAAAAATAACACCTCCAGGAATCGACGTTGGGGCCGTTTGCCCATACTTACCCTGCTAGACCCTTTATAATATAATGATCTTCTTTAAATTATTTAACTATGTTCCACCAACTCGATCATCTTCAGGATTTTTTATATAATACCACCATAATAGAGCATTATTTTTTATTTTTTTGGAGGTTGTCACTCAAAGGGTTGTTTCGAAAAACCACCCTCAAAAAATTAATTATTTTTTTTCTACCCTTAATAATTGATTTACAATTTCGAGAAAAATACACGAAGTACAGTTAGTATGTAGCTTTTTTTCATATTTTTCTCATTCAAATATTTTAAGTAGTAACCGAGATAAAAAATAATAACGTTAAGGGCGTTCACCCCCGTATTACCCTTAAACGGGGGGGTAGCGATCTAAAACTTTACACAATGGTGTTTCATGCCAGGAGCATTGTTTAAAAAATAACACCTCCAGGAATCGGCGTGGGGGCCGTTTGCCCATACTTACCCTGCTAGACCCTTTAGACTGGAAACCTACAAATATCTCGGAAAAGCGTTTTTCCGTTTAAGTATATCCGATACGGTATTAAATCCGTTTGTTTAACAGTTGTCCTCATCTCGTCCCACATGTTCAAGGTAAGGCTTGTTACGTGATATCTATAATTTGTATTTTCAGGTGCATTTAATGGTTCTATGATAAATTTGAAATTATAATTAGATTGTTATATGTTCCTTTAACGAAAAATACTGTATGAAATAACGGATTTCTAAGAATTTGTCGAGTTTCTTAGGTGTTCATGCATTGGATGGGAGATACCGGTGAATACTAATGAGTGAACGACCGTTCATTCACTGTGTATAAAAAAACCAACTTCGTAATATTTAAAGACATTTTTCTCGAAACTAATTTGTGACACTGAGGCCTTTCTTGCATTCAACAGTACAATTGCAGCTTTCACTGTAAACGTTCTCTTGATGTTGCTTCCTTGAAGAGTCGAAAGTGCGTGCAGGCGTTAAAATAGTAGCAGTCTACTCACGTGGTTCCTCGTTTGATCGAGGACCTCCGTCCTCCAAGAGCAAACCACACAAGAACCAGAGCGGGAAGCAGATGGCGATAGTGAGTGTTTTGAAGCAGCATCCTTCCCCATGAATCGAAAGCAGATACGGAACGATACGACGAAGTACATAGAAGATAGAACAACCGGCACGCTTATCTTCGTCTGAAGCCGGCTCTGGTGAATCATTCGTAAATCATCGTCGACGGTAGCGTATTTCGATGGTGGCCACGTGCCACCGAGCGCGTGTCGCTTAGCGCGAGACAGATCTGGTCAATCGCGGAAGGGAGAAAGAAAGGCTTTAAATCAAAAAGGGGGCCATCGTTCGCCGGCAATTGACCACGTCGACGTAACGCACCGGCCATAAATCGCGCTGCCTGGCATCGTACAGGAGAAAAAGCTTCGACTTCGGGACGCGTCCCTTGCAGAACCGAGCCAAGAAACTCACCCTCTGCCAAGGAAATACAGGAGTCCGCGAGCCCGTGCTTCGACGGCGGACCCGAAAAAGCTTTTCCATTCGACGCTCGCTCACCCTCGTCTCGCCGAGCAACTCCGACCTCGCGTCGAATCAGAAACAGTTCCATTTCACTCGCGGGGCGGAATGAAGACGACAGAGAAATAATTCCTGATTTTTGTAGAAACCGTGCTGGTTGATTCGAAGATTGAGGCTAGCTAGAACTCCCGATCGATCGCGAGGAGGGAGGAGCACCCTCATTTTCGTTGATTCCCTGAAAGAAAGGGGAGAAAGGGGTAAAATGAAAATCCATCGACGAGAATGCGCGAGGGGAATGAAACCTCCAGTGATCGAGCTTCGAGATTTTATTTTAATCTCCCCAATGTAGCAAGACACTGTAACAGTATTTATAATAATTAACACGCTCGCGCGTCGCCGCCGCGACAACAAAGATTGCGGTCTAATAGTCGACTCTTTTTGTCTCTCTCTCTCTCTCTCTCTCTCTCTCTCTCTCTCTCTCTCTCTCTCTCTCTCTCTCTCTCTCTCTCTCGTTTTTCCTCCCGTTTAATAATTCAGTCTGAGCTTCGATTATTGCTATTTTCATCTTTTTTTTGTTTACTTTTTCGTTTAATTCAACAACACATTCTCACCATGTTTCTTTCGTTCACCTTCTTCCGTCCTCCTCCTTGCACCCTCGCGCTGATCCTCGCGCGCGCGCTGGAGGAAACTCTGAAAGGGGTTCTGGTTTCTCTTTGCTGCGCTCCAGAAGAGACGATTCTTTATAATATTCATATGTATATATGTATATACGTGTGTGTGTATATAGATTATCGTAAGAGTTTACGTGTTACACATCTTGTGGTATGCAATGTACTTTTCTCTCCTGCTGGTGTGACCATGTGTATATCATACGGTATATATGTACATACATAGTTTGTTACAAGGCACAGGTAGCTTACACACTCATCATTCTCTCTTCCTCTCGCCAAAGCTCGCTTGCCTTCGCGTTCCACGCGCTTCCCTATCTCACCACTCACGCCTCCATTCACGCGACATATGTATTGCTTTTTCGGTCATTCATCCAACAGAGACTATGATAACACTTGTTCTCCACTTTGGCGCTTTTATCTTCCATGTTATCGGTTACTTCGTTTACCTTGTTATTTCGTGCACGGCGACGGGGACTACTGGAGCACGATCGACATTTCGACCAAGTTACGCAAAAACCTACCAACCCTTAATGATCTGAAATTCAGTGAATTTAGTTCGAAGATTTTAATTGTCAAAGTAGCTTTATTTCTGGTGGGTATATTTTATTTCTTGTTACGGTTTTACAATGTTTTTTAATGGGTTGTTAAATAGTGAGCAGTATAATTAATAGTATTATTTTAAATTTTCTGTAGCCTCTGTTTTTTTTTAATAATTGTATAATGTAAGAGTTGTTCTGTGGGTTGGTAATTTTGTGCAAAATAAAGGTCACAAAATTATGGGATCCGTACCTACTGTACTTAACTGATTTTTGGTCATTTTGAGGGTTGATAGGTTTCTGCATAACTTGGCCCATTTATACATTAAATTGCCATTGAAATTGAGAGAGAAATGGTTTGCAATTTTCTGTGACTATTGTGTTGCCACGTATCGAGGAGCGGGTGGGATAAATGGCCCCATTGGTAGCCACGTTCCCTTTATCGACCAGTTCTATTTCCCTACCGAAAGTGAAATTTAAATTCATGGTAGCTTATTTATCAATTAGTTTCTAATTTCATATACAATCGCACTTGTGAATTGACGAAGTCATTCTTCGACACAAGAGCAGACGAATTTCAATACAGTATAAATATACATTATCTATGCCTCTGCGTTCAGTGCCAGAAGTTTATCAGGCAGCAAAGTAATTTGTCTGGCTGCGAAGCAATTTGTCAAGATTAATAAGAAAAGTGTGATTTAGACAATAATTAATGGGGACATGACGGATAATCGATAGCGAGTGGAGATAGGTCGATAAAGGGGACAAAGCAGCGGATGTTCTTCTCGATACAATCCCCTTTCTCCTGTCCTCGCCTTTTAAAAACAGCCCAGCGTTGAAAGCTGTCGGGTACGAGCTTTAATCCCCCTTGATTTCCGGCTTCCCGTTTTCCTTCGGTGTCAATTACGGATCTGGATTTCCTGCAAACTATCGTGTCCGGGAGAAGGGTGGGGGGCGATTGCGTATCGATCTTTAATCGTGCTCGATTACGGTGGCCGTGTCGCTCCGTTGATTCGGCGTGATTGCGCAATTCGCGACGCACCGTGCGTCGAAAAGTCGTAATCGAGAGAATCGAAACGCGATTCCGAATGGTCTGTCCACCCTCCCATCGTCAAATTGAATCGTTCGACCCGATTAAACTTCCAACCGGCTAATCATCCGCCGTTCGTGTCGTTGATAAATCGGGCGCCTCGTAAGTGGCCCAATCGTGAATCAAATAAATTCGAAACGCGATTAAAAAGTGCCATTTATTGATAATCTGTGGGCAACGTATAAAAAAGCAAGTTCAAAGTGCCCATTGAAATTGTTTTGTGCCTCTCGATTTGGTAGCAAGAATACGCACCCGATGTAATAAGGGTGTCCTCGTTGTTCGAGCGCTGAAACGACTGTCATTTTATCGGGCACGTATCGTCAACTGCCGCCGCAGCTTTTATTCCCCGATCATATCGGACACGGACACGCGTCACCACGAGGATCGACATTCCATTAACTGACCCAGCAACGTATATTTTTCCCGCGAAGGCTGCTATTTTCATGGGATTCGTGGAAAATCGTTTAATCGAACGCGTGCACGAGACCGCCAGCGGGAACATGTCCTCGATCGCTTGCCCCAGCTAAATAAGGCGAAGCGCCTTTTTCATCGCGCGCTGGCCGTGACCTGGCGCGAACAAACCGTCCTCTCATGAACCATAGCCCGCGGGAGTAATCGTGTCGTTGCCTCGGATTTCGCTTTTCAATCTCCCGATCCTTTTTTCACCTCCCATTAAACGATCGAATAATAATAATAGTTTATTGATGGAAATAAATTCATCAGGCACTAAATCCTCCGGTCGCAGCAGCACAGTTAATTCGAGGTGAAATACTTTTAACAGAAATCGAGGATATAAGAGTAGATCGTGCGTCCACTGTCCCCAGTTGTCCGTTGAGCAGAAATCGATCTCCTATATTAAAATCGAGCCGAGATAGTGAAACGTCTCAGGCTCTGTCTCTTTTGCTTCCGCCGTTGCCCCGCGGCCCTGTCGCCCGATGAACGTGCAACGCGTGCTCATTGTGCACTTCCTACGAGTCCAAATGTTACACATAGGATATAATATTATGTCTATATACAAGCGTAATCCTAGGGTGTGCGCAGACGTACAATAAGGGCCCGTCGAGGGGCAGGCTGCAGTAGCTTGGGACTTGCTCGCACGCTGGCCCTTTTCGAAGTTAGAACGAGAAGACGAATTTTTCCTGTCCTTTCAAAGTACTTTCTCTGCTTGCTTCTTCTTTATTTACAAATCTCAAAGCGCGTGGTTCGTCGCGTCACAAGTTTAACCCCTTGACGCCAACCTCCGTATTTTATCGCGACGACTTCTGAACGACGCTACTGCCGGAAATGTGAACGGGATTGATAGTTGATACGTAACGATTCCGAAGTTAACCATCAGTAGTCGGTATATACAGTGGGCCACAAAAGTATTTGAACACCCTTCAAATCAGAATATCTTTTTTAAAATAGGTCCTAAAGAAGCAAGGAGGATTAGTTTACTGCGGGACGTGTTCGTCGTTTTGAAAAAATTTCAGACTGGTCGGAATAGCGAAGGAAATAGTGAAGAGAATAGTGACTTTTTTTAGCTGAGCCTGTAATGAAAATTTACAAGTTCCGTTTGTAGATTTAGGGAATTTGTATACATTCTGAAAATTTCATAAAAAATAAGAACCTTTAGGTTTATTACAGTTATACTAAGCCGAAAACTGTCATTCCCACCACTTTTAATTGTTTGTAGCTCATAGCCAGGTTAACCAATTTCGATAAAATTTTCAACAAGTGTACAACTTACTTAAATCTACAAACGGGATTTTTAAGTTTTTGTTACAGGCTCAGATAAAAAGGTTGAAAAAACGTCGTTGACCGTTTTCTTCGCTATTCCGATCAAATGCAATTTTTTTCCAAAATTCTTCTAGCTTCTCAAAGAAATTCAAATCGTATGGACCAATTTTAAAAAAGTTATTCTATATTAAAGGGTTTCCCACTACTTTTGTGGTCGACTGTACGATCAGACTCCATTGTAGAACTGAATATCTCGAGAGCAATTAGATCAGCGGCCTGCGTTTATCAATAACCTTTAATTTCTTTGCGCGCGTTCTATTAACCTGTTAGAATTTTGCTTAGGTATATCTCCGAAATCTACAACACAGCATATTCGACCCGGCGTATCCCTGCTACCGCTCCGTACCCGTGGTCGTCAAAGGGTTAAAGAATTGAGTGCACGCCGAGAACGTCATAACACTGACAATAATCATTTATTGAAAATCAAAATAACAAAGTATCGAAGAGTTCGTATGCTCTGTCAGTACAAAATATTGCCTCCTTCGTCCAGGTATTCCCTTCTGTCTCCTCGGGCTATCCCCTACGATTCAAGCTCTCTCTATCTCTCTCCCTTTCTCTCTTACACTCTCCACCAAACACACACACACACACACACACACACACACACACACACACACACACACATCGGCGCGCGTGCACAGACACTCACTCCCATATTGCTCCGTATGTACCCCCGCCGCGGAAAAGCATTCTCGTCGTTGTTCGATGATCGGCCCCGCTGACGTCTCGGTCCGAAGGAGGGAAACGGCGGGCCGCGATGATTCGATAAAAAGGTTCGATTGCTCGTCGAGGGATGATTGTCCCTTGATTGAAAACGTCCTCGACCCGGTGGAGCGTGCACGGACAGAAGAGTTCGGAACAGGGTCGGGGAGCGCTCGTCCCCATATGGCGCCGGTGCCTTCCTAATCTTTCAGCGACGGTTTCAAATCATCCTCGATGCGTCATGCCGAACCATTAAGGCTCGCCTCAGCTATTCACCTTCCGGGGATGGGACTCGTGGCCGTACCCTTCGTGAAAGGTCCTGTCCGAGTTTGCCGTTGAAGGGACACATCGGCGAGCTCGTTACACCACCGTCGGCACCCTATCAGCCGCGTGTTTCGCAGCGGATAGTGAATTATTGGTAATTACGATTGAGACTTTTGAGAAACAGGATCCAGTTGTTAGACATCTTATGTGTGTATAATGGTTGATAAAGCGAGAACGGGCCGGTTAAGTGCACGGCGAACGAAAGCGCCCCGAGAATCGTGCAAAATTGTGCGCATGTATCCCGTAACGCGGCGTCACGGATTAGCCGTCGTGCAATTAGGTTCTCGCCGGATTAGGTACGGTTAGAAACGTTCGAAGCTCGTGGAGATTTCGCCGAGCGCAAATAAACCACAGCGAGCGTTTCGCGCGTTGGCAAATGTCGGAGGACGCGTCCACGGACCTGAAGGACCCCCCCGGGCTTTGCGGGGCGAAGAAGATTCAAGAACGAGCGCATAATCCACAGTGTGGGAATAATAAACTGCGGTGCCGAGCACCGGTACCGACGCGGAACTAATCCGATAATCCCATTAGACGGGTTTCCATAAAATCGTTAACCGCCATCCAGGTCCCGCGCTAAACGCCTCTCCTGTTTTTGACTTTCCCCGCTGGAGTCCCGCGACATCCGGCTCATCTTCGTCCCCCAGCTTCTCGCACCCCTCGCGCGACACGACCCAAGTCCTTCTCGCCCGCCGAGATTAAACTTTTTTTGTCCCGACTGCGACATTATCGCGAAACAGTTTAAACGATACTCAAAATGGACGCAAATTCAAGTCAATTCTATGCGGAATTTCGGTTTAAAAATTCGAGTCGTATTTAACCGTTCGTGGTCTGGGTTAGTTCCACCTTTTTGTAATCAGAAATTGCTCGCATGGGGATCACTGCACCCCAGCGTCATTTTTTAGTCGCAATTTTCGTACTTTTGAATCGTTTAACTTTTAATATGATGAAATTTGTAGTTGTGGGAAAAATCGATTTTTGGTTAAAATTCATCGAATTTTTCAATTCCAATATTAAGGTTTAAAAATTTACAGAAACATTGGGAGAGAAAAAAAATGCCTGTTAAAGCTAAATAAAGTACCGAGACTTGCTTTATTTTAAAATAGCAATTAAATTAATTATCCATGTCCAATTAGGTCCGGGCGAGGAGAATTTAATTCCCAATGATAATTCGGGCAAAAGTCGTCCTCGCGATCTTTTTTGCCGAGCTAAATTAATTCCCAGCGGCCGATGAGAGTCCCCATGGAACCGTAATGATTCCAGATAAACCGAAAACACGGAGGAAACGCGTCAAGTTGAAATCGGGGCGACAGGGCGATTGGTCGGTTTCGGGCACGCCGGGGGGTTTGTGCAAGCAATTTTCTGTTTCTCATTACCGACTGCATTAACGGAACATTCGCGTGCGATATTAGGACCCAATGTAAATTAACTGGATTAAATGCGTAGGCCGATTGCATCAATCTCATTAAGCGTAGCGCATAATGTTTGACGAGAGAACGGCCGGCGCGAGCGTAGGCGGTCGGTCAGTAACGATGTTTGGGGATGCTCTGATAATTATCAAATCCCTCGGCGTTGTTTGCGTCGGGCAAATCGAAAATAATAGAATACCGACGTCCCGGCGACGATACACCGGCCTGGAATCACTCTGTACCTTCGTTAATTTAGCGAAGGCTAGTCGACTCTCTGACTCGTCGTTCGAAAATAACCCTGCGTTGGATAAGATGAGCCAATTTTAACGTATCTAGTCGCGCGACTACTTAGCATTTGCAGATTTTCAGTCGCTGGACGTGGGTCTCCACGGGTTCCAACCCGTTGGCTTTTCCACTGGATTTCCACTGGAATCTATCCGGATATTTGGACGTCTGAGGCAATATTTCACTTCCAGTATGATAACCGAAGTTCAAATATAGCCAAAGAACGGAAGCAGACGCGCGGATAATCTAGTACTCGGGCTTTTAAACGAGAAATCGGGAAACAAGCGTTTCGCTGCGTCGAGAAAATTTTCAAGTCCATGGCTCCCCACTACTTGCACGTCGATGTCCTCCAGGCACGCTCCATCCGGGGCCGAGATTCGAGAACGTTCGCAACAAGTGCACGCGACAGATAAAAGGATGGGCGATCGTAGGAAAATTGCTCGAAGGAAGGGGATCTGTTCGCGATCGGACCGCGGGGCATCTGATTGCTGTCACAATGAGCTTATTACCCCTATGAAGCTAGAGAATCCTTAACCGCTAAGTTTCGCCTTATGGTTACGCTAAATACGCTGATTTCTCTTAGGTACAAGTACGGCGTCTAAGGTGCTAATCGTTTAAAAGTCCTAACCGCTAAGTGTCCTCTACTCGTTCGGTGTGAAAGAAACGAAGGGAAAACGCGGAAATCAGAACGAACCCCCGCGTGGCTCGTCCGCGGCGTCCTCTGCGCGCAACGACGACGAAGCGGCAAGTAGCTCGTCGAGAAGCCTAACGACAAAAGTCGATTGGCCCTTCTCTTCGGAGAACCCTGAAAAAGGAGCGGCTTTCGCTCGATTAAATGGACGCCTCCGAGAGGAGCCTTTGATCCACTGCATCCTTCCGCGCCGAGAGTCACTCTCCACGCCTCGGTATTTTCTTCCCGACGAAAACTCGGCCAAAGAAGGGAGTTGCCGTTTAACGACACGTCTAATTCCATGGGCCAGGATATGAATAGATTCTTTTGGGGATTGCGAAGTTAACTAGATTCTTCTTCAAAACATCATTTACATTGCTATCAGACTTATCGTTATCGATTAGCAACCGGTTAACGTATTTCGATTCCAGCGAAAGAAAGGACCATTTTAGGATAGTCGACGGCTGGAGACGTTCACCCCCGCGGCGTACGGAATTATCACGGCTCAGAGGCCCGCCCTCGTCCGCGTCATAAAACGAACATGAAGGAAAATGTAACGGCGTAAAAACTACGTTTACCGCGATTGGAAAAGTGGTAAAATAGCGATTGGCTTCGTTCTACGTTTCACTCTCTATTCGGCTTCGCCTGTCTCCTCTCTATTATTTTTTTTTGTGTGTGTCCTCCTCTTTCGTATCTTCTTTTGTTGCGTACTCTTCTATCGATCCTCCCCTCGTCTTGTTTCCTCTCGTCACTCGGTTCGGGTTAATTATTACAAAGATGCTTGTACAATAATATAATATAGACTCTGTATTAGTTACAATAATATCGTAGTGTCCTATCCTCGCGATCGATCGGC
The DNA here is from genome assembly GCA_963855975.1 of Andrena chrysosceles. Taxonomy (NCBI): domain Eukaryota; kingdom Metazoa; phylum Arthropoda; class Insecta; order Hymenoptera; family Andrenidae; genus Andrena; species Andrena chrysosceles. The sequence continues at coordinate 135,718,495 of OY979766.1, read as the reverse complement.
CCATATATCCGCTCGTCCCTCTCTCCCCTCTGCGCTCGGCTGTCGCGAAGATCCGATTGGACAAACCAATATACAATAGAACATCTCTGGTGCAACGCGCGTTCGCGACCGTCTTCAGGGTCTGTCCGCGAAACGCAACATCGTTCGTGTACAAGGGTTGAGCCATTGCGTGAGTTTATTGCTTATTGCTTACGTTAAACGCGGCCTGCTCCGCGGCCCGGAGAAAACGTCCCTTCGCGGGCCGAGGGTCTCGCTCCGGAACGTGGTGCCCGGCGGATGTGACGCGGCACGGGGAAAAGAATTATCGACCATATTTCTCTGCACGGTGGTCGAATCGAGACGCGGGGCGTCCCGTAAATCACGCGACATCCGGCCCCACCTCCGACGATTCGTTACACGGAATTTCATTTTGATTCGCGGGACCCTCTTCGCTCTCGTCTCTTTAATAAAATATTCGCGCGACCCCCTTCTCTCTCTTGGTCTGACGGGGGCCGAACAAGTGGCCAATTCGTCTTCCGCGTTTCCGAGCTTCGACCTCGATCCCCCATCGAACGTGGGAATTTTTCTCCGCGGCCCGTGGACGCCTCGAACGGAAAAACGAAATCGAACGCGGGGCGAGGAATGGTCAGAGTCCCGGCGCGGCGGTCACGGGGAATCCGGGGCGGATTCGCGAAGGAGAGGAGCATATTCAACGTGACTCGGCGCAACGGCTCGGAGGGCCCATCACAGTTACAATTTTACACTTTACACTTCCGGCCGTTTGGCCGTACGTTTGCCGACGTACGTTTGCCTTCTCCCCTCGATCGACCCCTCGTTCCCCCTTAAGGATGTACGTGGTTTCACTAATTTTTGCGTTTAGAATTTTGCGAATTTCGGTAACGGGGCACGACTAATGAATATTCCACTGGGTGGACTTGGAACCTCTGAACTCTGGACTCTGGACTCTGATCTCCTCCTCGCTCCCATCGCCCCTCTCGTCTCTCAACTCCCAGCCGCGCGAAATAATCCTATCACCAGGTAGATTGTATTGCGTTTGAGTTACTTCCTTAACGCTTTGACACATTTTCGCTATACACTGTCGGTGTCGATTCAATCTTACCCGTCACGATCACTCTATCGCACACACGGGAACGAAATGTTTCACTCGGCAAGGATTTCCTACGTGCGAAATTTTTCAATAAATTCACGGCGACGTCGCCTGTCGTTCGTCCTCCGAGCCCTTTGAAACACCGCGGACGAGCAGCGCTGACAGAAAAATAACGCAGTTCACCGGGAAGCTTTGAAATCGCCTTTTTGCTACCCCCGCTCCTCGCATTGCTTATTAACACGGTCAGAGGCTATTACAGCTATTATATAATAGCGCACGTTCGGCTATAACACAGATAATAGCCCTTTGTAGCTATTACATAACAGCTACAGCGCAATCAACCTTTAGTACGCCTGCTAATATTTCGCGTGGTAATTGAATTTCAACGTGGCTACTGTGAATTCGCCGAAAAACCTGTTGGCGGAACGGAGCAACATCCGATCTGCTGGGAAACCTATCTTTTTGCTCGGGTACGATTAAACTTTTCAGTGCACCAAATTGGTTTCCATTCGTGAGGCTTAAGCTCCAATTCGATAATTTCGCAACGCAGTGTTTCGTCTAAAAGGGACATGTAAAATGGTCCTAGGAGGCGAAAAAGTAGGTAATATTATATGTATATATTAGAAAGGCCATACTATTGTTTGAAAATGTGAAACTTTTATTAGTCGACTAACATTTTCGGTCATAAAGTGGACTTCTATGTTCAAATGCCCGCGCTTTTGCGAAAAATTGAAAAATACCAAAATCGACTAAGACAAGTACTAGTTATTTTTATTTCATTTGAGAATAATTTTTCCTCTTTTGTTTTAGATGAAAAATAGCGAAGACACGATGGTTACCTACCGCAGACGCATTTTCTTAGAAAACAATCTCGTTGCACGGAAACAGTTACCACGCAGCTTCTTGTCCGTATTTTCTGATGAAGATTTCACACTTTACAGCCAAAAGTATGGCCTTTCTAACGTATATAATGTTTCTTTGATAAAAACATTTTTCCACCGAAAAAAATTCTCCAAATCCATTTTTCGCCTGCTAGGTGAATCTTCTGCATTGATAATGGAAACAGGTATATTTTACACGTGCAAGTTAATCGGGACACCTATTCTGCTAAAAAGAGAGTTAGACTCTAGCAAACGTGGTCCTCGATGTTTCAATGAGCTCGCGAGTGCACCTCGTTCTCTCTCTGAAATAATAACATAATTACAACTTACAAAATACACGGTACACTTGTCCAAGGCGCGCTCGCCGGGGATTGCTGAAACGAAGGAGCATCCGGCGGTAAAAAATATTTGCCGAGTAAACGGTCCCCTTCGCGCTCTTTATTAAAGCTATTCCTCTATGTAGTTCCTACCCTTAAAAGATAGCGGCCTTCGTCCGCCCGATCGTCTTACTAGCTAAAACGAGATGTTGCTTTCTCTCTCTCTCTCTCTCTCTCTCTCTCTCTCCCTCCCTCCTCCATGTGCAGCAATCGATATCCCAACGATTGCAACGTCCGCGAGACTATCCGATCGATCGTGCGCCACGATCTCGCTCGTGATATGGTGCAACCCATAAGAACTCGTCGCTTCGTTCGTTAGCTTTGCCTGATTTTTAATTAGCTAGTGCCTACGAGCTACGTTGGTAAAAAAACCTACTGGCCAGGGGAGATTCGTGCTCGCCCCACGGACCACCCCCGTGCTCAGGAACAAACAGTTCCCCTCCTTCGCCGTCGGGGAAAAGACGGACGATTCCCTTCGAGGAGCACCCTCCATTTCGCCTCCCCGCCCTCGAGACGTCCGGCTTGATCGGATACAGCGTCCTCCTCCGAACCTTCTTCCCTCGCCTCTTCGCGCTCGACTCTGCTCCTGCAGAGTGGCTCTTACGAGAAAGAAATCAGAGTTTTGCCTCTTGTCTCTTTATTACGGGCGACTTTATTTCTCGTTCCTCCTCGCCGAATCGAATCAGGGGGATGTAGCCTGTCGCCCGGGAGGAACGTCGAAAATTCTCTCCTACTCGGGAGTCAATTTTACGCTGCTCCCGTTGGCTCATCGGTTGTTCCGGTTCTACCCGTTTCTTCCCCGTTTCACGAAGTATTTCGGTGGTCGTGCGAGCACGAATTCCTCCCGACGGTTATCAGAGAGGTTAGCAGGGGCTACGGACACGAGCGCTCGAAGAAAGAGAATCGATTCCTCTGTTTCTTCATCCTGTGCATCCTCTTCTTATCGGCCCGGACGCTCGACCGATCTGCCTCGGTGATTCGCGACGAAGGCGACTGTGTGTGTGTGTGTGTATATATATATATTTATTAATATATATTTTTTTTATACACGTGTAACACCTTGTTTCTCGTCACTCACACGGTGTCCAATAACGCGGATTACAAACGTCGGTGTCTAACGGTCGTGAGATCGTCGTCCGGTTCGATTAGAATCACCTGTATATCGCGACGATCGCCGTTAGGCTGACGATCATCAGGTACGGCGAGCGAATGACGAAGCCACCGTTCTCTTCCATGCATTGACCTGGAAGAAGCAAAAGGAATAAAAGAAATAACGGCGATGACTTCCGCCCAAGAGTCTGTTTATTCAAATACGTAGAAATCGGTTGTTTTAAGGGCGTCCTCTTATTAAATCACTCTAAAAATAGAACATTTTTAGGATTTTATTTAAAAGAAAAGGAAACATCGTAGTGTTAAAAAGCTTTTTGGTATTTATTTACTTTAGGTTTTCATTACCGATTTTAATGACCTTGAAATATGTTGTTGGGGACACGATTCGGAATAACTTTTTCTTATACTTGCATGCTTATACTTACACGCTCGGTTTTAATTTTCGAGATACATATTCATAAAAATATTTTGGTATTTAAATTATTCGGAATCAGGCACACCTGTGTCGATCGTTGAAAGACGAGATATTTCTCGAGCCTGTTCTGTATTTGCAGTTATGTCGAAAAGTAACTCAAATTACAGAACCAAAGCAAGAAATTTAAAAAATATTTTTTTTTGCTTTTTGCTTATTGCTTTTTTATATTTTGGTGAATATCTCGGAAACTGAGCCCGAGCGGCGGTAACATGTATAGGAAAAAGTTGTTCAGAATGTAGAGTTTTATAACATATTTAAATTTCATCAAAATCGGTGGTAAAAACTTAATGTAACTAAGTACCATTTTTTTAAGCTCTATTTGTACATCATTGAAGATAACCATTTTTTTGCGTGTATTTTATCTAATACTGTTATCTGTCTTCTATCATCCACGATCATAACTTTTCGACCAATCTTCTTCTTTTTTTTTTTTATAAACATTTGCATGTGCAAAATGACTATTTTTTTTAAATTTGTGGCTCAAACATCTGCCAAACATGAGATTCCAATATTTTGCTATGACCATAAATGATTCCATGAACAAGCTTATAAACCTTAAGAATTTTCTTGATTTGCCAATTTCAGATAATTCTGCAAGACGTTATGAATTCCGCAGATTTTTTGTAACAATATATCAGTCATAGCCACCAACAGACAGCAATATTAGGTCAAATATGCAAAAAAAATTTGTATTGTCTTCAATCGTGTACAAATACCATCTGTAAATATTCAGATTTCTTCGTTTATGAGTAAAAAAGACATGTATAATAATAATACAGATTCCTTGTTTGTTTAAATAAGATCCTAAAAATTACCTATTTTTGGAGTGATTTGATGGGAGGGTACCATTAATCGTAACGTTACTTTCTCGTCTTATAATTAAGAGTGGATACTACGAGCTCCTTTAGATCGTTCTTCAGGCGAATCTGCAAGGTGATTTCCTCGCGAAATTGACGTCAAAGGGAGAAGTTCCGGGGCGAACGCCCAACGCCGTTCGAGCGGCTGATACTCGCTAATTATTTGAGTGTCGGTGCGCTGCGAATTCTACTTAACGGCGACATATAATTTGACATTGATCAACGAATTGTCACGGTACATTTGTCAGGAAGGGTCGCCTATATGTCGCAGTAGATTGCGCCCGTCTGTCGCGTGCCGTGAGCCGTCTGCGAGCGCGTATTCAACCGCCGCCGCGCTGGATGACAATCGCTGACGCCAGGATTTTCATTGGACACTGCAGTCTGTCGTTCTGTCAAACTGCATCGAACGTTCCCTGGCGCGAAGGCAGAATACCGCGCCTCCTATTTTCCTTCCGCGGTTGTAATCAGTTTTATCGAAGACGCGTGGGAGATTGCGCCGAGGCAGCATCGGTCTATTACTTTTCGAATAGACCGATTGAGGCTTCGAAATAAAACGACAGAAATCTGTCATTTGTGCATATCGATTGGAAATTCTCAGCATTCGTCTTCAAAATATTTTAAAAAGTGGCGAGGTGTGCAAATGGCCAAATGCTGGTGACGAATTGGGTAAAGTCGAACAAGTGTTATTTGTTAATAATGTTTTATGTATTCGATGTTAGCTGACCGCAGACCCGGGCACTTTCGGAATAACATTATATGAAATATTACAACAGATTATTTTATTTCATAATTATTTTCTTTTCGAAATACAATAGTGTTATTTAATATCAAGAAATAATTTTGAGAATAATTATCTAGTATCTAACAATAAGATGATAAAATAGGTTCTACTGATGTATTTCAAACGTATCTTGATTACTTTCCTGATTATCCGATAATAATAGACGTTTTTTCGAAGAATGATACCTCCCTTCCATCTTCTGCACTAGTATCGGGGTTAAGTGGCCCCAAATAAAAGTCTCTTACTGATGAATTTTTCGGGGAGAAACTTTCGCTCAAAGGAAACTGTTGTCAAAATTTCTTGAAATAAAATCTATCAGTTGTATTATTTTGACGATTATTTCTTTCGTTAAATTTCAAATAAAAAAATTTTGAAATATATAGTTCATTGTCGATATTTATAATAATACGAATAAATAGATATTTTCTATATTTTCAAATAACAGTATTGAAAATAACGGACCAAAATATTACTTCAAATGGCTATTCCTTACTTTAATTTCAAATAACATTTGCCCAGATCTTGTGACCGTACGCGTGTATTCAAGGTTGAATCATGCCTCGCGAATCAGCGGCTCTTTCAACGACACGACCGATTGCAGTAGCGACCGGGGGAAACAAAACAGAAGTATGTTCATTGGAGTGACAGGATAACAGTTAAGATTCCGAGGCCGAAGCAGTAAGAAAAATACAATAGAATCTAGTTACCTACTAAACCATCGCGTTCTTTAAAAATGATTACCCAGCAGATTGCGTTTCACGCATCCACGCACCATCAAAATGACCGCAGAATGGGTTTTCAAGGGCCGAAGGCTCAACTTGTTATCGTTAGCAAGGGAGGTTTTCGTATATACCGAACCTATCTGCCCACTTACACTGCCGCAACCCCCCAAATAAACGAACGATCGTAATTGAAAAGATATACGATCTGGAGTCGCGTGCTCGGCAACCCTAATGGGCGAGTCTCGAGAAAAACAGAGGGAATCGATGGAAGACGAGTTCCGTAAAAGCGGCCTAATCTCTGGACAATGGAGGCCGAAAATCTCGAGACAAAGTGCTCGAACCGAGGGAACGTTCGCAGCCAGTCGCGGAGCAAAACTGTTAGGTCCTGGTAGAGGAGACACGGCGCGGCTTAAGGATTCTCTAGGGTGAAGTGGTGAGGGGGAAGTAGCGAGGCACTCACCGGTACTGGTAGCGTTGAAGGCCAACATCGGCGGGGGCGGAGGTATCCCCCTTTGGCAGGCCACCTCGCTGGCAGTCAGACTGACAACTCCACCGCTCTCTTTGTACATGAAGCACAATCTTCGACTGTTCCTGTACGGCTGGGGCCTGTTGTTCTCGTTGGCCCAGGTCGTCCCGGGCGCCAGCTGGGTTGCGATCACGAATTGGGTGGTGCCCTCCGCGTCGAACCACCTACCGTGGCAGGAGTAAGCTGCGAAAGAGAAAGCGCCCAGACCCTTAGAACCGGGGGAACCAACTTCGCTGATAATGGTGGGAGGTATCTCGAGTGCGGGTCGTTACCCCTCGAGTGCCATTATCCTCTAAATAAACTTTGACAAGCTTTCGTCGGGAGGGCTGAATGCCGCCCGACGAAATAAAACCACCTCCTAACGGCCGACGGAACTATACCGTCGCTCTATCGTTAATGGGATTTTAATTATCGACGATTCCCGCGGCTCTCTAGCGCCCGATAGTTCGGACACGGACAGGGGGACTCTACTCCTCCAACGCTGCCCAATTCAGTGAACTTTTTAATGAATTCCATCGCGGTGATTATCTCAGGGGAATATCGCGGAAAGTGATTACGATTTTCAAGGAAAATTCTTACTTCTTTTACTCACCGATCGCGTTTTCGTCGACGCAATCCGTCTGGAACTCCATCCTGTCGGCAGTGGAGCACCCTATGGTTATCGTTGTCACTTCGGAGCTGCACCTGGAGATGTCCTCCTCCCTCTTCTCCCTTCTCTCGTAAGACTCGTCCTCGGCGTCGAGCTTCTCGACATCCCTCCTCATCCTCAGCAGATCATTGTACGTCAGCCTCCGGTCGTTCCTGCCCGACCTCTTCTTCGGCAGGTCCGAGCTGTCCGGGTACTCGCCGAAATAATCCTCCTGCACCTCGAGGATACCCTGGCCGTCCGAGTCCTCGAAATCTGTCGCCCAGAACTGTCTGATCCGCGCGAAATCGTCCGCATCCACCCGGAAGTCCTCCAACTTCGGGCTCCTCCTCGGCCTGCTACCCGTCGAACGTTTGTCAACATCGCGCGTTCTTCTGGCTTTCGACCTCGACGCGCCCTCCGTGGATCGCTGGTCTTCCGACCTTCTGATCTTCGACCAGGAATGGTCGCGAAGCAGGTCCTCGATGTCCAGAGACCGCTTCGAGGACGCCTCCTCGAGGCTGTGGTCCCGGTGGCCTCTGCTGTTGCGATTCGACCTGGCACGCCGACCCATCCGCTCGTGGACCAGGTACTCGTTGTTCGCCCGACGTTTCTCCGCGTCGAAGTCCAGCTTCCGACCTCGCCGATCCTCCTGGGTCCGCTCCTGGGCGTGCCGGACCTTCTCTCTGTCCCGCCTCACGCCTTCCTGGTGTTGGTTCCGCCGGCTTTCACGGATGTTCCGTTGGTTCCGGTTCACCCCGGTCACCGTAAATTTCCCCAAGTACGGGCAGGTACTTGGCTCCGGGGAGCTAGCTGAAATTAACGGAAAATCACTGAGCAACCTGATTCAACTAAAATTCTCTACAGAAACCTCAAGTTTGCGCGCCTGTATGCGCCCCAGCCTGCGCTGGGGCTTTTCACTGGAATATCGTAGATACCTATGTATATTTTCCCTTCGGCTTGCGGACGTTCAAGCCTTCGCTGGATTTTAAACGTGGTATACACGGAATACGTTTATAATGCACCCATTTAAAGCAAACAACGCATAGCAACATAGGTAGTTGAAGGATAAAACGCGGAACGTCGACGGAGGAAGGAATAATTTATCCAAACACGGGCCACGACCCGAGTTGATTAGAGCTCATTTTCTAATTCCGCGAGCCGACACCTCGATAAACGATCGATCTGTAAACTCTCCCTCCCGGTGCGGGGGCTCCTTAAACGGAGATACTGGCGAAGTTACCGAGAGACATCCCGACCGGAGATCAGTTGAATTACAAATTACCTGCCCTAAGTGCACAGCGAGGAATCAACAAGAAACTTTCGATGGGGCCTATCGATCTTCCCTAACGACGCTTTCTTGCGGGCGGAGATCGGTCAGCTACGGAATGCCACGGACATTCTGGGACTTCCGGAGGAACGGAGAAAGTTGAGGCCGATACGATGGAATACGGCATACATACACGGCGGCAATCGCGGGAGAGGCGCATTGTGGCTTTAATGGAAGCTCGTTAGATACAGAGGAGGAAAAAGAAAGGGGGCCGGGGGTTTATCGGAGAAGGAGGACGAGCGACTATAACGAGAGAGCGTAAATCGGCCATAGGCAGGCACAATGCGAACTCTAACGAGACAAATCTGACGTCGCACCCTCGGGCCAGCCACCCTCCCTTTCCCCTTCCTCTCTCTGTTTAGCAACAACCCCTTCGCCGGGCTCGCTATCTTCGGCGAAGCCTCGCGACAGAATGTCCCCAGCTTTCCGTCTTCCTCCTCCGTTGTCTCAGGACCGCGGTATTATTTTCGGGCTTAATGAGGCGGCTGCAGCTAGGCAGGAATTCCAGATGCTAAACAAACAGCACCCAGGCCGACGTGCCGAGATATTTGCTAAACTTTCGCCCGTCTGGAAGAATTGTTTACCGCGGAGCATCGATTTTTCGCCCTTCGAATCTCGCGCTTAAGTCGACAGCCCATCGCCGCCTGTTTGCAGATTTCAAGGATTTCGCGAGCGAAATGTTTGCGGGGGATTAGGGGCGGTTTCGTTGGGATTAGCGTCGATGGCGTTAATGAGTCCAATTGTACTATTTTTGCAATATTTTTTTGCAAGGTGATTCGAAGATGAAACGAAGCAATGTACTTTTAATCAGTGGCGGATTTAGGGAAAAAGGCCCAGGTGGCAAACGTTCTGATGGGCCCATTTTCCCGGGAATATGAAAAGATATAGGTAGTTTACTAAAAACGGGCCAAGTCTAGTACCTATTCAGAAAAAAATATAGTGGGTATTTGGAATACCCACCCCAAAATTAAATTTCTTTTTAAGAGTGGGGCTCTGAGGAACCTTCTGGGCAGGGGCCCAAGCGGTAACTGCTCATCGGCCCCGCGTTAAAACCTCCCCTGCGTTTAACACCAGTCATGCATTCCATAAAATTCTCAATTTGGCACCAGTGGACTAAACGCAAAGCTTAGAGGAAGACGGGAACAAAGAAGCACGTGATTCGCCATTGTCCCTCGTGATAGCAAGGTCATTTCGTTGTTGGAGGACTGGAAAATTGATTCCATCGGTGTCCACAAAAATCTCGTTATCTTCATGGTTAATTAGGCATGTATTGCGTCGAAGCAAAGGCGATTCTGCCAAAGAAGACTTGATTTTTCCGACTCGTTAGGCGATTCCCGATACGAAAGTCCTGGGCCAAAGGGACGGGGCTAGGGGAAAGATCCCTGAATCCACCCCCCGTTGTCGATCGGCCGAGTGGCTGGCCCCTTCTCTCGCTCTCTCTGTCTCTCTCTCACTCTCTCTTTCTCTCTCTTTCTCTCTCTCTCTCTCTCTCTCTCTCTCTCTCTCTGTGTTTCGAACGGGAGAACGAAATCGTGGACTTGGACGATCGTTAATTACGTTCATCGGGCGAAACTTTTGACAATGTATTGCGGAATCGGCCCCGTCCAGCGAATTTCAATGGCAAAGCAGCGAAGTTGCAGCAATAGGTTCCTGTAACTTTACACTTTTCGTTCAGTCCCGGCGGTGCTTTGTGCTACACTCGCCGTCGTGAAATATTGCATTTAATATACTGGAAATTTATCGGGGGGAATTCGTATAATACGGAATTAATAATTGTTTTCGCGTTCAATGTGCCGCGCTGCTATTGGTATTTAAATTACAGTTCCGCGCGGTTCAATTCCGAATTCCGCCCCAGTGTTCCAATTTTGCGTTATCGCGCCAGTGCGCCGCATAAATACGGGTTGTTCTATTTTAATCGACCCGCGCGAACACAGTCAAAACTGTCACTTAAGGGTTCAATTAAGGTTAATTAAGAATGCCTACTTCGACAGTCCTTAACTTTCACTCGAAACACTTTCCCATGTCAGTAGGGGTAATTTTAGACAGGACGCTCTTGTGGCTGGCGACTGGAATTTAAAACCATCTCTTTTTGCTCGCCAGGGTTACTGTAGTATAGGTATGGTATCCAAAAGGAGGACAGGTCCTCCTTTTTCCACTAAAAATGTCCTCCTTTTTTTGTTTTAATCATTTAATCCATCAAAATCCCATCACTATTTGCCAGGATCTAAAAATGGAAAAGGAGAGCGTTAAATGGAAGACGTTGTAAAATATAACCAAATATTAGATATCAACTTTTATTATGCAAAAAAACAATAATATTTATATTAGAATAATCATGTAGCTACGACATATTCAGGCCTTAAATAGGTAGTATATATAAAGTATGCTTATTTCGGCCCTCATATCTACTATCAATTTAGGGCTTGAATATGCAGTAGCTACAAGATTATTCTAATGTAAAGATTATTGTTTTCTTGCATAGGTAATAAATTTGATATCTAAAATTTGTTTTCATTTTATAACGTCCTCGTTTCATTGTCCTGCTCTTTCATTGTTGAATCTGGTAACCCTATTGGTCGCTTGAATATATCGCGAGCTACCAAATGTCATCAAGAAAGCTCCCTTGAAGAGGCGCGAAAAGTTTCAACTTGGATTAACATGGAACAGCTTGCGCGCCGCCTTGAGAACCAGGACGACTATTCATCAAACGTTTCTCAACGTCGAATTACGGGTTCGTGTTGAAGTACTCCGGGAGATTCCTCGAGTGGTTTCCTCGAACGGAAAGTTGGGGGGACGATTAAATTGAATTGACGGTCGCTCGGCGCGAATCGCGTGTCGATGCCGTTTTTAGCGAAAAAAGGAAACAGAAGTAGGCACGCTATCCCGTGGATCACGAGCGCGGCCTCCTCGACACGGCACTTGGAACTTTTTAATTAATCAATCGGCCCTACCCCCGCAGACGGCTTCTTTGTTGCACTAAAACGGAATGGCTGGACGTCTGTCTAATCGATCACGAAAAATTTTCCACTTTTCGGCTGTGTACGTCGCGCAATCTCGTTGCTCTTTCCCCGCTGCAGGCCTGTCGAAAATTTAATCACGCGATATTGGCTTTGCGTGGGCACGCGGATTTTCCTGACCGGCCTGGACAGCGTGTAATGAAATTTCGTTCAATCGCATCTTGTACGGTCACTTACGAAAGCTACCTATCATTATTAAAATCGAATAAGAAGAACGCTACTAATTTCCACCATGGAACAGAAAATTACACGATCGCCAAAGTACCTACACCAAAAGAGAATAAATGGCGACACAAACCCTCTCGCAAAAAACTGTTACTCAGACCTTCGCAGAAGACTCAAAAGGAAACATCCCTCAGATTTATTTATACCCAACCACTAATACACTGCCCACACATCAGCAACCAAACTAAGTTATAGTCTATTCCAGAGATTGTCTACAAAAAGTATAGAAATCGGCATGTTGTATTAAACAATCACATTAAAAAAAATGTAAATAGTTGTAAGTAATAATTAGGAACGTTTAATAAAGGACTTAAAAAAAATTAGAATCGAATGACGACTACAACTATTTAAGTAGTCTCAGATTATTGACTAACCGAGGGAAATGGACAATGGTGTCGGCCGAGTGTAATCTGCAATTATATGTGAAAGGCGATAATGAGGCCCGAGGGTGAGCGGACACGTTGCGGGAGCGAATCCTATAATTCATGCGAATCGTAATTAATTCCATCTTGTTACATTTATTAACATCCCGTCTCGTGGCGTTTTTTCTCCCCGTTTGTTAGTTGCAACATTTTCAATTCGCGCGCACGTTACGGGAGCGTTTTCGCGGAGCCCCGAATAATAAATCGCGTTAAAGAGCAAACACATTATTTACCGCGGTGTCGGAAAGGGACGATAAATATCCAGGCTTCTCTCCTTCGAAAACCCTCGGGGAATAAATCAGTCGAGGCGTGGGTACATTTAACAATCGTCAGCTCGCGCTCCCCGTACAGTTTCTTCCGGAAAGAAATCTGCGACGGGGAGGGAGGGGGTGGTTTCCTCGACGAGGGGGTGGCGCAGCGAGGAACGACGCGATAGAACGGCCCGCCAATTATCTTTCGCGCGAGCCGCCTCGACGCCTTCTTTGTTTCGTTCATCCGGAAATGACGCCTCGATTCTCGGCAGAGCGATAAATTTCCAGCGGAAATAACTTTTGGCAGTGAAAGGAGGGCGTGGACACGGGCCCCCTCGGCGAAATAGGGAGGACGCTCTTCGTTCTGTCGGTGGATGGGAAACAAGCAACGACCTTCGAACGATATTTTTCCTCCTATCGCGGCTCCTGACCCTTTCGAGTGGAATGTTCATCCTATTTCTGTTTTCAACTTTGAAAGTGGGTATACATGGTTATTATCACTATTACTATTAGGTAGTAATGTGTAGGAGAAGGGTGAGTCGTTATTGGGAGGTAGAAGTTAATAAATGAGGACCCTGCAGCGAGAGGGATGCAACTCTATCTCTACCAATTTCGAGCAAATTTGAAAAAAATTATTTATAAAATTATTGCGTTGACTTAATATCCAAAAGAGGACATTAATTGGAAAATATATGTATATCTTCACACAATAATGAATAAGTAGTACATACCTAGTTACTGACAAGTAATGGACCTATTTTACTCATGTTACCAATAACATTCAATAGAGCCTCAAAGCGTATGTGAAATACGGAAAAATCCTCTTATTTAAGAATACTTGGCTAAAATCTTGCATCTGTATGTTTTTTGAGGTGCTGAATCCGAATATGATATTACTTTTTTTGTGTAAAAAATTTTCTAAAGTAGTTCTCTTAATCAAAAGTCAGGTTTTTGAAGATAACTAAAAAAATAAAGGCCGGAGAATTTTTTAGATAGACGACTTCAACGTTATCGTGGGGAAACATGATGAAAAGACTTAGAATTTTATTCCAACACGGTAGAGCAGTCAATATGAAGTCGTCGAACAATGCATGACTCATACATATACAGGGTCATCGTTTAATCCTGCAACCCGCGCGCGCGCGAACTTGTAAAATGGCAACACCGCCTCACGGACGCATTCCACTACAACCATGCACCGTCCCCGCGTTCGGAGAGCTGCAAGCGACCGCTGGCCAGCAGTGATGCCCAAGCTTCGAGAATTTTGGGCTGGTCCCTGTCAAATTAACGTTGCAAAGAACTATTCAGAATTTCCCGGCCCCGGTTGAAAATTTTGGGGTCTTTTTCGTATAACTTTTGAACTGTAAGACATATCGGAATGCAATTTGCGCCAAAAAATGAGGAAAAATTATGCCCTCTTAATGATGGATAATTTAACATATTTTACGTTTACTTAATTTTTCTTTTATCAATTTTTTAACCATAATTGTTTAAAAAGCTGTTGGAAACTGTTCATTTGATAATGTATTTAACGCTGTTTTTAAAATTCGTGGTGTTGATAAACAATAGGCTAGTTGATTCTGTATCATTACATTTATAAATTGAGAAATTAAATTTTTATTCAATTATGTGTTAGTTCTGCAGACCTCAGAATCTATTGTTCTGGTTTTCTTTTTTATGATTTTATCCTTAATGCGGTGCATACCTAGATCAGACGTAAGGGGTAACTAATGCGACGTGTCTTTGATTGTAGCGGTGTTTGAATTTTTTTTCTAGAATTTTTGTGTTAGAATGTTTTAGCTACTCAACGCCACGCCTATACCGGCTTCCGTTAATGTCATTTTTTGGAACGATGTGCCGTTACTGTGGTTTTTACAAGCAGGTGGCGAAAAATCTCTCCGTACAAGGAACCGTCAACCCTGTCGAGGCTAAAATTTTTGAAATTGAGACGGGTACGAGATCTGTTGTCATTATTTTCAAACCTCATTACAGTGATCTGGGGTGCGAGTGGTAGACCGATCATAAAAGTGGAGCGCGCGGCTCGATTACCTGGGTCGGGAAATTCCCAATACCTAGCTCTTTGCGACGCTAAAATTCTCGAAGCTCGGGCATCACTCTTGTCCAACGGTCGCAGGCAGCTCTGCGCTGGGCCGGTGGATGGTTGTAGTGGAATGCGTCCGTGAGGCGGTATTGCCATTTTCGTATGTTCGCGCGCGCGCGGGTTGCAGGATTAAACGATGACCCTGTACTCATCTCACAGACTATTTTCAGCCTAACCTAAACTGGTTATGAATTAGTATCTTGCCCTATGGGCCCAGATGTAGTCCCTGAGATGTAGTCCCTGACAGTTAAAAACATGTTAAAATGTATTTTGAAGTAAATTAGTACGAGTAATCCGAAAAAAATATTTAAAAAATTCTTCGGCCTTTTCTTTTTGAGTTATCTCCAAACAACTGATTTTTTATTAAGAAAACTGCCTTAGGAATTTTTTGTTTACACAAACAATAACATCATATTCGGATTCAGAACCACAAAAAACATACAGATGCCAGGTTTTAGGCAATTATTCTTAAATAAGAGGATTTTGCCGTTTTTCGCATAAGTCTTGAGGCTATATTGACTGTTATTGAAAACATGAGTAAAATAGGTCCATTGCAGATATAATTTTCAGGATTTCTTAGTTACTACCCATACAGCACACTACGTTGCAGAAAGGCTGCAGAAAGGTTGCAGTTACGTTACGATGCAACATTGAAACATTGCAGGCAATATTTCTGAAATGTTGCAGAAATGTTCCTATGTCCGCCCGTGTGCAACATTGCATGAAATATTTCTGCAACTTTTCTGAGATTTTATAGCAATTTTTCTACAACTTTTCTGCAACGTTTCGGGCAGTAGGGCCAAAAATACGAATTACGGTATTTTATATTTATATATACCGGACGTGCTGCGAGGGGGGCCGACGACATGAATGTGCGCAACAGAAAAATTAGAAAATTATTTTACCCCAGGGAGATTCGAACCCGCAACCTGTAGGACCGTAGACGAACACTTTACCGCTGCAGCTACAACTGTTGATTGAGAAGACTGCTTACATATTCGAACTTATACTCCTACCGAGCAACACCTTAAACTCAAATTATTCAAAAACGAAGATTCAGTTTGACAAACTCAATTACATCACCCTAATCGCGGAGTCGGATATTTCACAACAAATTAATTTCGACGCTTGATGTTGTATTAAGTTGATGCATATTCTGTTCTGAAATATCCTGCGTAGTACAAGAAAATAATGTTTTTTTTTAGTTTTAGCGGATTCTTAATACAATCGTTTAACATCATTTATTTTATTTTCTAGTCTTTAGTGTTTGTGGATTTACATTTCACAGCTCAGACTTCTTTGCAAATATCATTTATTGCTGTATACAGTTTAACAGTTTGCATAAACCTTATAGTGCTAATTAACTAATTGTATTAACTACTTATATTACATATTGTCCGTGTTTACATATATTCCCTCGGAGGTTGCCTGTGAAATATAACATTGTATTCTGTTTGTCGACATATGTGATATAAGTAATTAATACAATTATGTACTTAGTTAACACTATAGGATTTAACCAAATTCATTAATTATATACAGCAACAAAAGATATTTGTAAAAAAGAGTTCCATGTGCCAATTACTACCACTGTGCCTACTATTGCCATTTAATTCATTATAGATAATAAAAAAGGTCCGTATTGTCGACTAAAAATATGTAAGACCGTATTCAGTGCGGTTCGTTGCAGGTATGTAGCTGATACGTTACGGATGAACAAAGCGTAACCTAATATACACTGTGTAGTGGGTATACTACGATATTGTACTAAATCTATATACTAAATCGATATTATAACAGTTTTTGAGCCTTGCTTACTGCGGGACCTTTGTTGTAAAATCTCAGAAACGTTGCGGGACAATTGCTGAAAAATCTCAGAAACGTTGCAGAAAAGTTGCTGTAAAATCTCAGAAACGTTGCAGAAAAGTTGCTGTAAAATCTCAGAAACGTTGCAGAAAAGTTGCTGAAAAATCTCAGAAACGTTGCAGAAAAGTTGCTGTAAAATCTCAGAAACGTTGCAGTAAAATCTCAGAAACGTTGCAAGGTAATATTGCACCGCAACATTGCTGAAAGGTTGCAGAAATCTTCCTATGTCCGCCCCCGTGCAACATTGCACCGCAACCTAACTGCAACCTTTCTGCAACGTTTCTGCAACGGAGTGTGCTGTATGGGTATCAGTACTTTAAAAATATATATTCCAAATCTGGAAACTCCATTCCTTATAGGTACCTAAGTGAATGTTTACTTGTGAGTTGATAAGTTTTTATTTCTATTTTTGGTGAAAAATCTTTATATAAAAAAATATTAATATTAATTTTTATTATATTATTTTATTTTTATATTTTTTCACCAAAAATAGAAATAATATTAATATTGTCACGTCCTGAATTGCCGGAACATTCAGGACTAGATGGGGAGAGAGTTCTTTGCCCCGTCGCCTCCGACGGGCACCGTAAACCCTAAGGGCCGGCCCGGTAACGCCACTATGGAGTAACTCTATGCGGGGCTGGTGGATCGGCGTTGGAGGATCGAGGAGGAAAAGAAGAGGTGTGTTTCGTCTTGGGACCGCCAGCCAGACTCATCAGTAGGGCTATAGCTGACGGCCCCTGCCCTAGACACACACGGGGACACAGAGGATATGATTTGGAACTTGTATATATACGAATGACATTGAGAGTTAGGACTAGCGGGAAAGATTTGAGACCTCTGGTGGCGCTCGTCGACACTAAGTCGCGATAATACCGTGGTGGGGCCAGGACGTCACAATATTAATATTTATATTATAGATTAATATCAATATTGATATTTTTATTATAGATTAATATCAATATTGATATTTTTATTATCTTCTATCTATCTATCTATCTATCTATCTTCTTCTATCTTCTATCTATCTCCTATATAAATAAAAATGTAAATGTTCGTTTGTTAAAAATCTTAAATCTCCGAAAGTTCTTCATCGATTGCTTTGAAATTTGGACACAACGTTGCATTCGAATATGCGTGTGTTTTTACTTTTTATATGCCTACTATTAACCTATGACAAAAAGAAGCTGAGCAATGACGATTTTAGTGATACAAGATTTGCGTGAATCGCAGCGCTCACAGAACAGCGCTATGGGGTGGAGGGGGCTGCATCGCAGTCCGTCCAGTGGTTCTCGAGATTAGCGGGATCAAACATAAAAACGCCTACCGGGAACTTTATTTTGTAGGTACTATGTAGTGATAAACATGAATCAGTCACGCTAATAACTCGGGCGAAGCCGAGACGGAGTAGGTATGCTAGTACATTAATATTAATATTTCTATTTGTATTTGTTTGTATTGAATTTGTTATTGAATTTCTATCAAACGTGCATCAAACGAAGTAGAATTTTTTTCATGTACTGTAGGTAGGTATATTGCACGTCATAATTCAAAAACTGTCAAAAATGGAGTTGCGCCTCCCTCGCCGCAAGGTTCTCAATTACAATATCAGAAAACGATAGCAGAAAGGTATTTCGATTACATGGGACAGGTTCGAAGAGTAAGGACGTCGGCCCCGGAAGCGCGTTCGTGCGAATCCGTGAAAAACACTTTGCAGCGAATAAAGGCGTGTAAAAATATTTATGGGACACCGACGGAAATATTTTATCGCCACGTGGAAGGTGCGCGCGCGGCCGCCCGTTTATTAAATATTTATGTCCACCGCGCGACACATTTTCCTTTCGCCCGACGTGCATTTGGTCTCTCTAACCGACGACCTCGATGGTCCCCCCGCTGCTCCCCCGCGGAACTTCCTGTTTTCCCCGTTTTCCCCGTTTTCTCCGTTTTCCCCGGCCACGAAGACGCGCAACGTTTGGAAATGGGCTCCCTCCGTCCGACGGAATTGGATTTTAATTCGCATTAACTTCCCACCCGTAGGACTCCGGGATTGATTTTCTCCTCTTTGATTTCGCTCGAACGAATGCGACCAATATTTTCGCTTAGCCCCGGACTTCGGCATCAAACTTCTTTATACTTTCGCCCTCGTCCTCCGTTCTCCTTTTTACTTCTTCCTCCCTTTCCTTCCTGCCTTCTCCCCCCTCCTCCAGGAAGACGGAGGGTACGCCCGGTAATTCCTTTCCCCGATAAAAGAAAAGCTTTGTCATCCGCTCTTATTTTCCGAGTTAATGGATTGTTGCGCGTCGCGATAATGGAGAATATTTCACCGGGAATGAATACCATTTAATATTATAATTTCAAAACGAACGTCCGTCCGTCCGTCTTCTTTTCCTCGCCTCGGGCTCTCCCTCGCGGATGCGAATCACAGCGTGGCGTACTTAACGAAGGCGCGAAATATCAGGAATTTCGTGAAAATGATTTCACGCGGATGGACGCAAGGCCGGTCTTCTCTATAAGGGAGCCCGGATGCAAGAAATATTTTGATAATCGGTAATCGGTTGACGCAACGGTAAAAAAGCATAACATCTTCTTCCGAAAGAAAAGATAATAATAACAATAATAAAGTAAATAAAAGAAATTTAGAAAGAAACAGTAACATATGTAAATATATGATTTTTTATTGCCATATCGTTAATAATATTAGATCATTATATTATTATATTAGAAATTATATTCTAATTTCATCTACACAATTGTGGTGTATCCACAATATTGTCAGTTCTGCGTTTAAAGCTAATAAAATTAGATAAATTTTAATGAATTAAATAAATTCCGTTCTCATGTTTTTCTTTTCTTATTTCCTCTTTTTTTTTTATTTTTCCTTTTTCTGGGGCCCTTGTACCGATCCTCTGTGGCGGACTAGGTATAGTGAGACCGTCGAGATTCTCCGAAAGAGAGTGTTTCAGTTGCATTGCCTCACTGTCGGGGCTTCTGCCAAAGAGAAAAATTGATTTCTATTCGAAAGACTACTGGCGAGCCCGGGATCTTGGAGAGTGAAGCGTAGGAGCGAGGGTAGGTAGGACAAAACAATGG
This sequence comes from Andrena chrysosceles, assembly GCA_963855975.1. Lineage (NCBI taxonomy): Eukaryota > Metazoa > Arthropoda > Insecta > Hymenoptera > Andrenidae > Andrena > Andrena chrysosceles. Next base: position 135,698,752 of record OY979766.1, on the reverse strand, counting down.
CACGTTTCGCGAATCAAAGACAGGAACAGCAGGCAACCTGGTAATTTTCTGCCAGCGCGATTCGAGGGATGCATTATAGAGGGGTAAAATACACATATCTCCGGCGGTAAACACGGATGACAAGCGATGTAATTAAAGCTGAGTGCAGTCGAACGACATCGAGCTTGGACGGCTTGATTATTATTGCCCGCCCAACATTTCGACCCGATTCTGTCAAATATAACCGCGCCGCGTAATTTTGTATCGCGAATATTAAACCATTAGGTGTAATGACCGATACGCGAATGCCGATGCCGTGAATTCATCGGACCAATCGACGATCGTCCACCAATATTCACCCCTTGGTCGCTGCCTTTCAAACCTCGCCAACAAATCCTCCCCCGGAAATCAATTGTGCCGCCGATTACTTCGTTTTGTTTCTGCAGCGCGAAGAATCGTGTCCGCAATGATTAGGAAGATTTAATTATACAGAATGAAGTATGCAATTGGTAGGTACTGTTTCGTTATTAACGAAAGATGCTCCATTCAAATGCGTGAAATTATTCACTGGGAACCTACATGCACTTCTGTTGGGGGAGGAGAAATGTTTAATTAACGGGTAAAAACGTAGTGTACCTTTGACAATTGTTTGTCGGTAAACAAAGAAATTAGTCGAAAATCTGTTTAAACGACTTTATTAAACACATCTTAAGTAGTTTTAAGTGATTTTTCTTATCTTTTTTTTTTTCAAAATGGCACTTTAAACACGTTTTTCTCGGTACCACGGTTTACAAATTGGTTTGCAGCATAACAGAAACAAATTTTATTCGATGCACTTGAAACATTTCCAGAAGCCTCTAAACAAGTGTGAATTGACCAGTGAATGAACAGCTAAGCGTTTTTTCAGTTTCAAATAACGATAAAAATGAAATAATGTCCTAATTTATTAAGGGGCTAGGTTATTCTAGCGATGCGGAAAACTAGGCAATTTGTAAGTGGCAGTAAAAAAAAAGTAACCAACCGATTAATACGAAACTTTGTACTTTATTTAAGTATAGCAAGTATTAAAAAAAACCGCTCCAATATTTACAAAATTTTTATAACTGAGTCCGTACGACGCTATTTTCTGGAACACCTTTTTTTAACTGATGTGCAGGATTGCTTGAGTTCTATTTGATCAATCGCTTTGAAAATTTACAGTTATCCTTGCTATTACATTTATTAAGCGTTGACGATCAAACATTTCAATGTTTGTAAAAATTAACAAAAGGGCGGGTATTTCAAATTTAGGGTTCGAATTTCGACGAAAAATGAGTGAATTTATTGCTTATGTTTCGCAAAACAATTAGAAAATTAAAAAAAAACGGATCGTCAATGCTTAATAAATGTAATAGCAAGGATAACTGTAAATTTTCAAAGCGATTGATCAAATAGAACTCAAGCAATCCTGCACATCAGTTAAAAAAAGGTGTTCCAGAAAATAGCGTCGTACGGACTCAGTTATAAAATTTTTTTAAATATTGCAGCGGTTTTTTTTAATACTTGTTATACTTAAATAAAGTACAAAGTTTCGTATTAATCGGTTGGTTACTTTTTTTTTACTGCCACTTACAAATTGCCTAGTTTTCCGCATCGCTAGAGTAACCTAACCCCTTAATGAAACAAGAATTTGTAACAGAATAGGCTTTAAAAATGTCAAAAAAAAAAAAATGTTTATGATTTTTTACTTGAGCGGAGTCTGAAATAAATCATAAAAATGTAATCTATGCCCAATATACTAGTGAATGAACAATATACCCAATAAATGAAGAACCTTGTAGCCAGTGAATGAACACAAAGAACAATACTTCATTTTCCGACGAGAAAACGCTGAAAACGCTACAAAAGAAGAAAGGAAGTTTAGGTGAGGGACCTAACATAAGAATATAAAAATATAATCTATATATTATAATAATAGGAACTTGACAAATTTATTTATATCAGAACACAGTTTACACAATATAATGGCTAAATGTCATCGTACGTGTTTTCTTACTAAGTAGGTTTCTCGCCGTGATTGGCAGCACCCGAAACCACAAAACAAAAAAATAATAATAAGCGACCGAGACGTTCGTAGACTCAAAAAATATTATTATCGCCGTTATCTCAATAAATTTTCCTTCATTCTAAATATAAGATCATTGTTTTCAATGAAATAGTATTCTTGTTATACACGAAAAAAGTCAATTTGTTCATTCACTGGCCACTGTTCATTCACTGGTCAATTCACCCTACATTCTCCAGAGAAATACGTACCGATTTACGATTTGTTTAAAACTTTTAGTGTTATGAACAATTATGAACAATTTTTGAGCTGCAAATGATGGTAAATGGAGTTGGCGAGTGCAACGTTTAAAGTGCTATTTTGAAAAAAGAATAGCCTAAAATTACTCAAGATGTGTGTAATAAAGATGTTTAAACAGGTTTTCGACTTATTTCTTTGTTTATCCACAAAAAAACAATAAACTTCTGAAAGGTACACTGTGTTTTTGTGCCCCAACAATGACGTTACCCATTCAAACTCCTTGACTTCATCAAGTAGAAGAACACCAACATATGTGCCAAGATCCCTGAATTGCTTAGAACTTGAGTAACGCTCAGAGCGAACCTCAGCTTGCAAAAGCTTGCAAGAGGGGGAGCCAAGCTCGCCCCGATACTAACCCCGATACACCCCGACAGACTGTATCGAGCGGCGACAAGACGCGGCAGAAAATTAAAGGGGCGAACGAGAGGGAAGAGGAGAGAGAGCTGCGCCCGTCGTCCCGACCGGGACGGATTCCACTGAATCTGGGAAGATCGAGAGGAAGGAAGACAGAGCCGGCCGGCCAAGGATAAAGAGCCGGGGATGGAAGGAAAACAGTGGAGCAGAGATGGCTGGTCGGTGGTGAGAGGGACAGACTGCAGGGCAAGGATCCGAAGAAGAGGCTGAAGCCGCAGAGTCAGGTGACCCGTGTCAAGTTCAAAGACGCGAATCCTAACCCCGGCAACGTTTACTCCGCGCTCCTGAAAGGAGGCCTTTAAGAGCTACTACCCTCAACCCTGTCGATGTTATAAGGTGGCCCGTGATCGATCCACCGTGAAAACGCAGCCACCCTTTGGCGCAGAAATTATTTCCTCGCGGGTCTAATCTTCGTTTATCCTTCCCCTTTTCTCTGTCCTCGTGAATGAAGCTCGAAGCTAGCGCGGCGAAATACCTACCTAATACCTATAGGTAAGGGAACGATAAGAAGACAGCGTAAATCAACGATTCGTCGACGGGGAGATCGATGGAGCTTGCAAGAGGGGCATTGTATCAGCAGCCATTATTCCGAAAAACGTTGCTCAGAGATTCCAAGGTTTCTTCCGCGAATGGTTCCCGGGGGTCATGGACATTTCGCGCCATGGAAAACGGTTTCCGCGTGGATCCGACGCGACGAAGTACCTACTGGAGCGATTGAACGAGCTAGCCGCGCTCGAGGCGCTCCTCCGTTGGCCGAAACAGATTTCTCCTGGTGATTACAATATTGCTGTTGGCGCAGTCTCTTAGACCCGACGTCGGCTATCGATTGTAAATTAATTTCAATTACACACTGCGTACCTATAACCGGGGCCGACCGATCAACGTCCGAGCATTTCAACGTCCACCCGGTCGGGGATTGAAATTTATACTAGGTACTTAGAGCCATCGACACGCCGCGTTTTACAACCTTTAGCCTGCTTTCGCCACTACACTCGCTAACCCATTTATACTCCTTTTTTCACGCTTCAAGCCGTAATCCTCCCTCCCCGGTAAATAACGGGACGTACTCGAATCAACATTGATGGGAGGAACGCTTCGATTTGAATATTGATCGCGAGGCCACGTTCGACTGGATATTGATACGTATCACTTACGCCCGCCGCTAGAATAACATTCTGTGCTACTGTCGTCGAGCGAGACACCTGATTGTAGCATGCCTACTACGATGGTAGGGTAATTACGGTAGAGATGGACCGCCAGCTGAGACGGACCAGTTATCTAAAACTATAAAACCTTTTTTTCTTTACTGAAACAATCTTTTCGATAAAAATTTCAATTTAATGAAAGAACACAACTGTTATCGAAGTGGTCCATCTCACCCGTAGTAGTAAGGGAGAGATGGACCACATCCCCAAATATTATTTACTTAAAAAATAAAAAATATACAAAAAAAGTAGTTCATTGCACGAACTGATAAGTATAATGTTCACTACAGTTACCATCTCTATCGAAATTACACTATTTTGAATTCTTCTCCTCCTTTTATGACGCAAGGATAGGTAAATTGGAAAGAGAGAAGATGTTTTGCGAGTAAAATGAGACGTCGAGTCCTATAGCGCATTTGCAGGTGTAAAATTGAAGGTGTCAGAGAGTGACGTCTCGAAACCTATAAGGTAGAGGATCATGGAGGCGACACGGTAATCCCGTTAGCACCGTTGGTATTTACACGTGCCAGTGCGCCCGTATATTTCCGCAGATTTGATTTTCTACTTCTATAACGGTGGACAACAACGCCCGGCCGAACTGGGGCGCAGGTTTAATGAGATTAAGCGTGAAAAACGAGCGCCGATCGTATAATATAGCTGGGGCTGACACGAAGCTCGCCATGTTGTTTTCATCGCAGCCTCGTTCCCTCGATATTCGCAATTTAATATCTCGCTGGGCCGCGAACGGGCCTCGACTATTTGCTGGCACGTGAATCGTGCCTTTCTCTTCGATTGCTCGGCGATTCTTATCGACCACATAATCATTATCGTCTCCTACTTTCGTGACCACTTTGCCTGTATTAGTCTCACTCGTTCTTAAAATTTTCACCGCAGACGTTAATACACGATTTCTTTCGATACCTGTCTGTAATTGAAAAGTATGATGGAACGAAAAAAATCAAAATTCTGTAACTGTTTTCTAATGGTGCAAAAAAACCTTTGTGTTTTGACTTTTAGATTAAGCCTGCTAAAGTTAGTTTCTGTCAAACAGAATTTTCAAGCATTAATTTTTTTGTCTTTCTAACCATACTTTTAAAATTTCGTATTTGTTAAGTTTTTTTTATAGTCTTTTCACACACTGTCTAGACCTCTAGCTTACATACTCGTCTCTCGTGTGTCACAGCTAAAAGGAAGTGCTAAATAAAATCAAGAGATTATCAAACAATTTGATAATCTCCTTCAGATTTGGACAGCTTAAATACCATTATAAAAATATATATTTTGCCAACTATTAGAAGTCATAAATTAAACAAAAAAATTCTACACCTATATTTCTTTCCACCCCACTGAAGAGCTCTCGTAAAAAACACTGTAAGTGCCAAAACTAAAAAAGAAATTTCATCGGAAAATATTCTACGTAGCAATAACGGTAATGCTATAGTACAGAATTTGATTTTTGGCACTTACAGTGCTTTCTACAAGGATTTTACAATTATTCTCATAAGAAATAAAAACACGAGTGTGTGTACCCTCATTACCTACGATTCTACCGAACCCTAAATTATCCAAACTTTTAAGAGAGATTTTCTCGCGCTTCAACTGTTTGATACCAGCTTTAATTCTGAATCTATTAAGTTCCGAGCGCACGTCAGCGACTCTTTGATATTTTATCAATCGCCGAGCCAGCAGGATGTCGTCCGGTCGCGTAACTTCCGTATGGAGGAGCGCCGATAGAGAACCGAGGGGCGACAATGGAAGGGAGAACGGAGGCGAGCCACGTCAACGAGTATCAAAACGGGGAGCAATTCGCGGAAACGATCGGTTCGCGTCCGCCCGGCGATGGGAATTCAATTTTCCAACTAGGCGGACTCGTCGATATGTAGATGTGTTATTTTCGGACAGGTCCCAGCGAGCGGTTCAACGTTTAACGGCGACACGTCAGCACTGGCGCTCAAATTTCATGGACACTTTGTTTCGCTTTGTTTTTTCTCCCCCACCCGTCCCGACAACGTCCGCCAACAAATTGTGCCAAGAACGGGCCGTATCGATGCAAATTCTGCCGGAAATGAAATTAATTTTTCGGCTTCACCGCTGCAAACAGTTGCATTTTACTCGCGTTGTGCTCCCTTTTTGCAATCGTTTACATTTTGAATACCGTTTTTCCTGGAATTATGGAGAAAAGGAATTGGTGTTCAGTTGCGCTGGCTTTGATTCCAGGTTCGCAGAAATATTAAGCGGAACTCGCTACCTTGGTGCTCCATATTTCTCCACAATTTAAAGGTATCTAAGTGGCCTTATTACCAAATATAAAACAATGGACTCTATAAAAAGTAAGTATTTTTTGCGGAAACTGGAAGTTTAAATTTTTAATGCCGCTGGCTCGTTTAGTCCGCAAAAGTGGATCTTTGTAAAAAGTAAATTTACAACAAAGGCGCAAATAGTCAATAAAGAGCACACAGCCGTTAATTAAGCCATTTACGTTCCCGACTTTTTGATAATTCAACAAAACCGTGCTATTGTTGCTCCCTCCTCTGCCGCATTGCCGCGAACGTTCATTTCAAAGCCCATTGGAAATCCGATTTTTCCTCATTATGCATTCCGGTTCGACACAGTGTGGCATATTCAACGAGTTCAATGAATATCCTTCACTTTCCGCCGAAAACTGCAGCTCCAGAGATTTTCATTTCTGGAATAGGTATTGAATTTTTCATAAAGCCATCTATTCAATCGTGTCTTCCATTACGTTTACCCATCCCTCCCTCTTGTTTGTTTTTTACGGACATTGGTCACTGTTGGTAACAATATTATTGTGCCTCGCAACCTGAATATGCATTCACCGGGCGTGATAAATGCTTGTCGCATTATTAGAGCTCGATTTATCGCGGCCACCGCGCGCGTAATTAATATCATCGATTATCAGAGAAATTACTGCGGGGGTGGGAGAGCAAGGAGACTCAGATTCCGCGTTGGTACAGAGAATTGCGGCAGAGTGAGGAGAACGAACGACAAGAAAAAGACTCGATCTGTTAGCAATGATTCGTCGGGACGATCGAGACGTTCCCGCGATAGAAATTTGTTTTCGCAGAATGGACGGGGGCGCGTAAAAATAACGCGTTTGACACGGGATAAAACACGGGATAGTTCTATCCAACTTTTCTTTAGGTACATTGGTTTTTCTTCTGGTTCTTAAGATACCATTTTCCACTCCCATTATATAAAGATTTATACAATTATTTTAGTGATATTTGTGTTGTTAGAAATGTCCAAGTCACGATCAAACAGGAATGTTTACAAAATTCATTTAAAACGCCCACAGATGGTTTGTCTATTGTGCAACAGTATTTTTGGTATTCAAGTCTTGCGTTCTATATATCCATCGCAATATTTACGTCTCCGCGCACGATTCGCCTTCAATCTTTATTTATTCAGGCTGGTATACCTCTGGAACAAACAACAATATACCACTGGTCCACTTCTCGCAGCACCGTTGCCCCCATTCCCAGCTGCCTCTACGTTGCTCGCGTTTCTTTGCAAATAACAACGCTTGGTCAGCGTTCTTCCAACCTTCGATAGCAAAACAAGCAAGGAGGTTATGGACGTAACCGTTTTATATATTCTATCCATCCTTCGGTGTAATGTAACTTTACATTAGCGCACTAACCTTTTCTTTTCTATCGAGAACTTCGATGTAGAAATGGAAGGCAAATTCAATTAAGCAGCGGAAATACGTCCTTATACAATATTTATTCGTTGAGGACTCTGTTCGGTTGACACGTTAAGAGCTCGGCGCTATCCCCACCACTTCTGACCTTCGGCAAGAAACGATCGCTCGGAATCGTGTCCCCTGTACGTTAAATGCTTCCGAGCCACGAGCTCTTAGCGAATAAATACACACGTTTCTTCAACTTTTTCGTTTTATTTAGAGCTGAGGCCCTTTTTTAACGAGAAACTCCATCACGGTCGGATAAATTAGAAGCCATGCGAGGGGGAGGCGTCTGAAAGTTCGTAAGAGACTAGAGAAACTGCGCGAATTACTACGCTGGGATATCGATTTTAATATGACGAGGAGCAGCGAAATATCATATTAAATTCACGTTCGGCGGATGAATGCGCTTCCTCTATGAGACGCGGCACGGTTATTCCCTTCACCGAAAACTTATAATTGTGTCTAACTATTCGTCCGCGTCGGTGCCTGAAATTTTCGCGTTAGACGGCAATTAGGTATCGCGAGCATGCAAATTATCTATTTTCCCGGTGGCGTGCGGGACTCTGCGCACACCGCACGGTATATATTTTCCGCCGGTGGGTAACAAAATTGTGACCCGCGCGCACTGCAACATGCTCCTTCCGCTCACGGTCTATTAAACTAAACGCGTTCGTTTAATGAAGTTGCCCGGCAAATTTGGCAGGCGTTGTTTTCTTCTACATCGCGACGGGCGAACGTTATAAAACATTGTTATCGACTGCGACGAGTATGCACAACGATAACGGGAACGCCAATTAAAATCAGGCTAATGGTTCCATCGCAAACTCGTTCACAGTCATTCAGGGGAGTGTGTCAATATGGGGACCCCCGTGGTGCTTGTTTTTCTTCCATCTACAACTTTGCTGTCCGTGTTTCGTCCCCGTGTTGTTTCTTTGGCCATGGCACAGCAAAATGTATACATATTTACGTGTAAGTGTCGCTTGGAAGGTCTGTGATATCTACTTTTTCGTCGAATCAGTAGTTTAGTCAATGCTTCAGCCGGCATGTGTTGTGAAAGGCCCTGTGCACGGCTTGAACCATGGAAACACGAAGATTTTCTTTTTCAATTAATTACAAAGAAATAAATTGAAGCTGAGACTTGCTCTTTGACACAAAATTTATTAAAATTTATTATCATTGTGTCAAAGAACCAATCTCAGCTTCAATTTATTTCTTTATAATTGAATGAAAAAGAAATGCTCCATTTTCGACAAAAACGACCGAGTAGTACCCTTAAAGGGTTTTTCTAGTGTGACAGCTGGAAAAAAAGTTAATTTATCGGGAATTAAAGAAAGGAGTTTTGCAAGCTTATAGCTTTATTCTATCACCTTTTAAGAATATAAAAATATTGTAAGTAATAATATCCATTTATAGCAGAATAGGAGCATTGTGAAGAGAGCAATATCCTTCCGGATACCAGACCGGATTGCCAAAAAACAAAAAGTCTGATCCATTTCAAATCTATCATGCATACTGAGTAGACGTTACTTTATCGTTTGAACTAGAATTTTGCAAATATTTACAAGATTAAATTGCTATGGTCAACAGAACTATGATCTTTTTGCTAAAATTGGAAAAGAGAATTTAAGACGTTGCCATCTCTTTCTCTCTCAATATCTTTTCATTATCCTGGTTCAGACGACAACCACACCTCTACGTATTACTAATGTTTTTGAAGTTTGTGTTTGAGATAACTAGAACTGCTGACATTGCTGAGATATTTTTACTTATAATTTCTTTTATAATCTTAAAAGATGATAGAATATAACTATAAACTTGCAAAAGGATACGTGCAATACTTGTTTCTTTTTTTTACAGCCGTCACAGTAGCAAGATCCCTTAAGGGGTTATAACTTATACCTAAATAGTCAGAGGGCCGAAAAAAAGGCAAATGTTTGTGAATTTTTTCAGAAAAAGCGAAAGCATATATTTTTACAGAACTTTTTGCACTTAAAAGAGCAACATTTAGAGAACATTTGGTAATTTTTTTGTAGAAAAATATTCACGTTTATAATAAGAATACAACGACATCCAAGAAGCCATTTTAAAAATGGTGAGCAAGATATCTAAAAAATTACTGCACCAATCTTTTTAAAATTTTGTGGGCGTATTTTTTATATTAAAATCTACAGAATGTCGTTCGCATTATTTTTTCAATGTATATTTTTGATTTTATCAACGAAAAATGACCGTTTTTCGCGCGAAAATCAGAACTTCAAACTTTAAATAGCCGCCATTTTATTTTAAATTAATATTTCGGAAATTCCCCCCCCCCGTCAGTCGAAAGATATATTAATATACTAAAGAAACCTTTTTTGTTTTTTGATTTTGGATAATCTGGTTCCGAATGGCAGTGCTCACCGCAAAACCAAATTTTTAAAAAGCCATCTTGGATGTCGGTTGTTAGTTTATTATAAACGCGAATATTTTTCTACGAAAATATTACGAAATGTTCTTTAAATCTTGCTCCGTTAAGTGCAAAAAGTTCTGTAAAAATATATGCTTTCGCTTTTTGAAAAAAAATTCACAAACATACGCCTTTTTTTTGGCCTCCTGACTAGGTATAACCCCTTAAACAAATGTCCACTGTACCTATTATCGAAACCTAAATAATAGGGAGTAATGTAAAATCTCCATATACACCCATAACTGTATTCAATACTTAAAACCAGCTACCTTTCATTCTTAAAATAATCACAAATTCCTGGTTGGAGCTCGGTTTCATTGAATATCCTTCAGACAGAATCCAGGCACCCCCTTAATGAAACAGCTACACTGCATTATTTGCGGTACAAGCTCGGAGGTATCGAAATAACACGTGCCGGTACGAGAATAAGATTCGTTGGCAGACTCGTGTCGCGTAAAATTCGCAAAGTGAACTTCCTGTTACGCCTGCGGCGCGTTAGAGGAAATCTGCCCGCGGGGAAGGGGCGTTAATACACCCTCGCGTTTAACTATGACAAGGTGTTCTCAACGATGGCTGCGGTAGGTGTCGTGAGACCAGCAACGCCGCTGCCGGCGGTGCTGGTGTTGGTGCCCGTTAAAGGGGTTGTAAAGGTCGGATATTTTTAGCGAGGGTAGTATATTCGGTCGCTTATGTAATCAATATGCGAGGGTGAGAGAGCACGAAGGAGCGCGAGGGGAACATCGACGAGGAAGCGCGAGTGTCCTGCCACCAATGTGTATATGAGATGATAAAAACGGGGCTGAAACACCCTCGCGTTCGTTCCCTCGTGGCGACGTGGGGGGGGGGGGGGCGGGGAGGGGAACAATCCCCCCTCATCTTTACGCGAATCCGAAAATGAATGTCTAATTAGTGTCTTAATTAAATGGCTCAACGAGACAGCACGGGGAATGTGGAGCTAAACGAATAGTTGAACGGCTCAATACTCCCTTTCATCCGTGGGAGACGATACGGTTGAATGAATCTCAATATAATATTCAGTTAAGTTTGACTAAATGGGGGGAAGAAAATTCCTGAGATGGGAAACTTTTATTGTAGATCTCGCCTGTGAGAAGATTCATTGAGAAGATTCGTTGGGTAAGGTAAATGTACCAATATCCGGGCGCTTAAGGGTAGGTACGCGTTACTGTTCAGGTACTGGGCAGAGTTGGGCATTAACTAAACTATTTAAATAATGGATCGAATAATAGTTATTTTCACTTTAGCTTATTCGCCTATTAATGTTAATCCGGTTAAACTTTATTAGACACATGACGAATAATTTTTTAACATTTATTCGTTATTCGAAATTTTTATTCGAATAAAAAGTTTACCCCTCTCTGGTACTGAAACATGATTAATTGATTAATTCCACTTGCAACAGTTGACAGTACTGTATTGCCTACTTCACAAGACACTTCCTTCAGAATTCCGTAGAAAGCACTCCTGAATTGCACGAAAAACCTGCGGAACACGTGGAGAATTTTATCGCAGACTGTGAGAAGATTTTACAAATCAGTTCTCTAATTAGGTACCGTTTCATCATGAAAGGCTTACAAGGGCAGAAGATGAAGGCTACCTGGTGAATACCCTTTCAATGCGCTATAACTTTCGTAATAGTGTTTACGCTGCGGCGTAATCTCGTAAGCTACTCATTCCCGAAACCGTAAATTGAAATTCACATTTTCTAGCGCGGTCCCTTGACCACGCGTATCGTCGGAAAGTTGCACGTTCCGCGAGGAGACTTTGAAGGATTATACGTGAGAACCGTCTCCGGGCATTTGAGAACTCAGCATCGTCGCAAATCTCCGCAACGTTCCAGCGTGGCTTTCATTGACTAAGGAAAAGGGCAGCTTGCTTGTTTTGTTGCTCCGCGCAAATTCATCGGACTAATTAGGTAAAGACACGGGGACGTTAAGGTTATGAATGGACACGTGAGTTGAGGGGCGATACAAAGAAGTCCGTGGGCGGGAGAAAAGGATCGAGACGAAGGATGATATATGAAAGTGGAAGGCGGGGGTTGGTGGGTGGAGACGCCGCTGTAAGGAAGAAAAAAATGTACAAAGAGGGCCGTGGGTTGGTACGAGGGAAGGGGGAAAGAAGGATGAAGGAGAAGAAAGCTCGCTGCGTTCCGGTATGCGAGCGAAAGGGAGTGCAAAAACCGAAACTGCAAGATGTGCAACTGCAAGCTCGGTTGGACGAACGCAGGGATTGCCAGCGACGTCAGCAGAAGCCTCTTTCACTCCCACCCCCTCTCTCTTTTTCTTCGTGGATTTCTTCCAACTCTTCGAAACGGCTTACGAGCCCGAGCCCCTCTCCTCCCGACCCCTAGCCGCGAGTAACGCGCGCGCGTGAGCGCGCAGGATCCTTTCAAGGATCGCGGAAGAGGATTTCACGTCGATTTCACGGGGAAATCTTCGGCTTCGTACACACAAATGATACGATTGCGTCGCGATGCAATTATAGGAACGTCATTTCCAGCGGAAAATTCTGCCCTTTACGTTCCTCTGATTTATCCGTCCTCCTTTTTTCTCCGCCGGTTATAGATAAGCGTAACAGTTTTACTTCACTTCAGGTCCATTTTCACTCGACTCAAGGTCGAGGGTGTATTCTTTCCCAAGTCACGCTTCGATGCCACTGCTCTCTCGTCAGATCGTAAAGAATTTGTGTGATTTCTTTATCGCTACACGTGACGGGGAAACAATATCGAGACACACAGCAGTTCGGTGGGCCCTTTTGTTCCTTGTAAATGCCCCCGGATTGATCCTGTAGCTTGTCAAGCTTTTACTTGTCGTCGACGACATTCACGGCCCTTTAAAACGCCGGGTATGATTGCAGAAGGCGATCTCGGTTAATGGAGAACCCTCCCAGAAGTACAAAGACTATCCCAACAACGAAAGAGCTTGAGCATTAGTTAATTCAAAGCAATCTTTGTCTCAGTTTTCCCGAGCGAGCCGCGCGTGAGAAATTAATAATCGATAGCAGGGATTCTTGAAGCCCTTTCTACTTTCTATTCTAATCTCGCCTCCGCCATTTGATCGCACACCTCGCCGTTTTAATTCGCGCAGGCGGGGGACGTTCCGCAGCCCCGTGAAAGTGAAACGAGTGGATGAAACGGTCGCCAAGAATTTAATTACACGCCACTGGAATTAATTTGCCCCACTTATGGGGAACGAAATCCAAAGTAGCCGCGCGAGTCGAGCGGCGAAAATTTTCGACGGTCCCTGGGATCCCTGACGGACGTCCTCGGCCGTGTCGACGTTTCACGGAACGAGTTCCTGGGCTGAGGATCCTGATGGCCTCTGGGTATGCAGGTGGGCTGCCTACCTGGCTTCCACCTACGCGCCGAGCCCTGGCCACCTGAGAATTGGCAATTTGCTTGCAAATTTCGTGCAGCGGCCCGTTCCCTTCCGACGCCCGCGGCCTCCCATACTCTTCGAGCATTCTTCGGCGCGAAGGTCCTCGGGAAACAACAGAGCCATTTTCCTTCCTCCAACATTGCGTTTCTGAGACTTTTGCGGTCCCCGGCCACGGTCAGACGCTGCTCGATCCTTATCGCCTGATTTTTCGTTAGCTGGTTGCGTGTAAATGCCTCGTGTATTAAACAATGTACCTACTGGTGCTTCGAAACTTTAAAATCGTCCTTAAGGGGGCATTCTCGTCTGGAAGGCCAATATTGTAGCCTTTCAAAGAAACTACACAGTTTTTACCGATCAGCATTATCCACACGTATTTATTAACATTTCGGTGAGTTGTGAATTGTAAAATTTCAGCCATGTATAATAAGAATTAATAGAGATGTGGGTTTTTCTAAAAAAATGGCGTTTTTCATGACGGTGTGCATGATATCTCAACTTCTAGTTGGCCAATCTGGTCCATCTTCGTCGTACACCTTCAGAAAACATATAATTCAAACGTATAAGTTTTTTCTTGTGCGTCATCCCTAAAGAGGATATAGAATCTCGTCCCTCTATACTGCATTTCACAATAGAGCGTACCGATTTCGCGCAGGCACGATCCTCAGGAGACGTTGCTACGCTCGACTCCCTACTTAACCGCCTATGTTTTTTTCCGTCGCATGGCCCTCTACTCTCTCTGTATACTTTTCGTGCAGTGTTTACGTTGAGAACGGCCAGGTCCCGCGTTATTTCTCGGAAATTACCATGACCAATCGCATGCGGTTGAAACTGTTGGTAGTAGTGGGAGCTGCGCAGATCGGTCGCAAATCGGTAGGGGCGTCGGTATGCTCTATTATGGAATGCAGTGTAAACGAAAATACCCCCTAACTTTTGAATTTTTCACACTTCAGTGTACCGGCGGTTTTCATCGCCTAGTTGAAGGTCTACTTTAAGGGTGTGCTGTTGTAATCTCCACTTTAATTCCTTTCAACAAGTGCGCAAAGTTTCCATTGACTCGACGTTGTTCTTTATCAGCAGATGCCCAGCAAGTATTATACAGCTGAAAGACTTTGCAAGGACACCAACCTGGCTTCCATATTCCTCCCTAGCAGCCGCCAGGATTCATTGCGCCGCGAGCAACTCTCTTTCGTGTTGCTTTCCATAATTGCGCGACGCCTTCCGATGAACACTTCCGCGAGCTAATTCCGAGTCTCATCCCTCTCTCCGTGGCGATGAACGTCTGGATACTTTTGTTGTTCGCGGCCCTTGACGAGCCATTCGCCCGCCCACCTTAATTCCGTTACACGCTCCCCGCTTTCGGGAAAATGAATTTTCAACTTTTCGCCGATTCAAACGCTGTCCCGCGGAGCGCAGCCTTCCGTAAGAGTTTATTCTTTCGCCGCCTTTGTTTCTTCCGCTGTCTATCGGGAACTTGAAAAACTTCCGTCGCTCCGGGCGTCGACGCACACTCCCCCTCCGAACCCCCATACGTGTCTATCGTCCTTCTTTCACCCTCTTTTCGCCGTATTGTTAATGCGCGCCTGTATATTCGCTGCGCAGGGGGCCGGAATGTCTTTGAAAGTCACTCGAGCGCGCGGCTAACGAACATGGTTAATGAATCGTGCTCCAGGACTCTGCTGTACGCGTTCCAATCAACGATCCAAAGCCTACAATTGACCTGAACACGTTTTCATTTCGGTTAAAATCTGTCAACAGTCTTCCATCCAGCAGATTCGTAACCGCCGTAGAGTGCGACAAACTGTGCTTCTTTGAGTTAAAATTGTAGAACTTCTGATAGAAATACGATAGAGGGATGAACCTCTTGTTGGAGGTTCAAGCTAAGATGTTGCGGAACAAGGGCAAAATATTGAGGAAGTATGACAAACGAATTTTGACCTTGAGAATCTATGTCAAAGTTAACATATTCGAAGAGAATTGCCGTTTTTCCGTTATACAGTATTCTTTTGACAGATTTTGAGAGCCAAAACTTGTTTCTCACAGTTTTTCAATATTTTTCCTTCATTCTGCAACATTTGAGCTTGAACCTCCAAAAAGAATCGTCCCTCCATCTTACTTCTATCAAAAGTTCTGTGCCGTTTTAACTTCTCAAAAGTCTGCCTTAAAATTCTTCTTCTTAAAGAAGAAATCGCAAGCTTGCTGCTGTTATTTTTAAATCCAGCGCTGCCGCAAAGCTACTTATTCCGAAATCAAAGTTTCCTGGGAGGAAAAATGAATCTCGCGAGTTCCGACTTATCTTATCCAGGGAAGGAACCCGCTCGGTTCTCGTGGCGTACAGGAAGATTCTCGTGCAACGGCTCTCGCGGCGCGCAGCTAAACGTGCACGGGGTTCACGGTGCATTGCTCGCGGGGAAAACAAAGTGGGGTAAGGGTAACTTTGAGAAGAAATAGAGCAAGAAACAGAGCGAACAACGCTCATGGAAACGCGCCCTTCCATGCATACAGCCCGGTTGCCCCGTGCCCGTGATTGTAGCCCGTACACAACGGGTGGCGATGTATCGCGCAACAGCGGCTCTCTAATTAATTAAACGTCTCGCGGACTGTCAAAACGTCGTAAGTTCAAAGTTGCACGCGCCTCGCCCGGCAGAAAGATGGCTTCCAAACGCCCGTCTCTCGTGCCAGGAGAGCCTCCCACTTGCAGGAATATTTCGAGCAGCTCGAACGGACCTCGTAATTTTTCATGCTAACGGATTACGAGCCGCTCGAAGTTAACGCCGCTTCGTGTGGCCATTTCTGTCGACGTTTCACACAAGTATCCCCGTTTCTACTTCGATTCTATTGGTTTTCGTGCCGCTACGGCCATCTTGCGCGATCTGCTATGGAAATAAAGCGAATGCTTCGTTTTACAATCGAGCCGAGATTTCACGGGAAGACTGCGTCGCCTGTTGTCCAGGTGATTTTTAGAATTTCAAGCGATGGTGGGGGAAGGAAGGGATAGTTGATCACAGGTTTACTTTTTCATTGAAATAATAATTTTCTATTTTATTTGTATCTAATCATTTATATAATGGTCCTTACTAATTGTCTCAATATAGTTGCACATAGGTATTTGATAATTGAAAAGTATTTTTTTTTACGAAATTTAAATATTTTCTCCTAATGAGACCGCTCGCAAGTATCCCACACTGAAGAGGAGATTTGATCAATGCAACTTTTTAAAGCAAGTAACACATAAACTTAGTAAAAACGAAATGGTACTCCAGTAAATAATATAAAAACATTTAAATAATTATAATACGTTCTTAAAGTACTTTTTCTTTAAATTTTTCTTTCACTTCTTTGCCACATTTTTCTATTTTATTTACCTATCACTTTATGGTATGCACCAGAATGACAGCTACAACTTGAAGTGTGGCCATATTCCAAACGCTAATATAACAACGCGACAATAGCACACTTTGCCAATATATTAATAATAACACCTCTGTGATTGTGAATCCCTTCTGATCAACCCTCCCACCCCTTCCCCAACTGCGAGTCTTCAGAGTTTAGAGTTTACTTCCCGTCTTAACGAGCACTCGACAAAATTACTTGTTCTTCCAAAAGATTCGCGAAAAAGATTACCAGGGAAGTCCCAGGGTTGTTAAACAATTGCCAGAAAATACTGAACTCGAGCCTGTCAGCTGTCACTTAATACATCGAAAACGTCGATCCCCTTTCCGTGGGAAATTCGATCGGAACGAATTCGACGTGTTCAACGCGCGCACACTTTGGGGTTCCCCGGACCCATACGAACCAGTGACGTTTATTAGGTCCAAGGGAGGCCGATTCCGTCATATAGTTCCTCGGGATTGAAACGGTATCGAGGAGGGAGGAGCGAACCTATCACGACAATTGTTTTCCTTTAATTTACTCCTGGCTTTCCTCCGACACGGAATTGGTCAGCTGCGTCGATCACGTCTCACCTGGCTGACCGATCGAAGACAAGGACGAAGGAGAGCAATCGTTCTTTTTTCCCCATTCTATCATGGCTCCTTCCACATTTCACCCCGCTAGATCTCTCCAGTGGAAATATGATTCATCTTTTTTCGAAGGGAGAAGAAAATTTCCCGCGGAAATTGGCCGTTTTTATCGGCGCGCGGTATTGATTCGCTCAGGAAGCTCGGGGGATTTTGGTGGGAGCGGAGACGTGCTTGAAATCAAAGTAGATAAAGAATAGGAGCCAAGGATGTATTATAATCACTCAGGGTACAGCCGGTAGAGATGGACTTAATTTTCTTTTGCTTACTGAAACAATTTTTTCTAATAAACTAATTGTTTAAGACAATTTTAAAAACGTGGTCCATTTCTGCCGACATTAGGTACCTTATAATAACTTGTCTGAACATTTCTCAATCTAGATACGTTTATTCCCTACCGAAGTGTCCCCTACGAGCTGCAACACCTTCTATAAATAGGGAAGGAATTGCGGAGGAGCTGAGAGGCGTTTAAGGAACGTTAGGTCGCATAGGTAGATTCAAAAACGGTGAAAATCGGCGGGCGGAGGTGGCGGAGGTGGCGGAGGTGGCGGAGGACGGTTCGTCGTGGATGATTGCGTACAATGCAACGGCGTAGGCGCGACAATCCCTCAACTTGTCACTTACTTGTCCCCTTGTCGTACACGCTCTTGCCTTTTTCCAACCCTCCCCTCGCAACCCTTTCATTCGACGACGACGATGACAACGGCGACGAAGACGGTGGCGACGGCCTCCTTTTCATTCGGTAAGCCATTTCATTCGGGCAACTCGCCGTCGACGGGGATGAATGTGACTCCTCGAGGGCGAGTTGACCTTAAACCTTCCGGAAAGTTTAGCAAAGTGGAAGGGCCCCGCTCGCTCTTGCCAAGGTCGATGCCGCTCGAATTAATCCGCACGATCGAATCCGCTTTTACGAGGACGCCGGCTAATAATAGGCTGGACAAATTCTGCGCGATGCCAGCGCACCGCTACCTGCCGGATAAAGGGGTGGAGGATGGGGATGACGGGGATGACGGGGGATGTGAAGGAACGTGCAGGAATTGGGCGAAAGGAAGCTTTTTCTGGGAGAACGACTCGTATCGATTTTGGGGGCGAAGGACAGCCAGGGTGGAAAATATATTTAAAAATCCCTGGCGGGGGATCGGTTTATAAAAGATCGCTTGTGTTCAGGCACTTCGGTACACAAGGTGTTCTTTAACGCTACGCATTACCACCCTGCTTTCATCGAGGGATGAATTAAGGAATCAACGAGCCGACAAACCATCCGCTGAACGAATAGTTTCGCGCGATTGGGCATTGAGTCTCGGCAAAAGGGAGCCTGGAAGTCTGTACATCTCGAAACCGCCGGAAAATTTCGCGGGTGGGAGATAATAATGCGACCAAAAAATGAGAATTTAATCGGCGGCGCACGTTTGGTCGCTTTGCAGGGTAAAATGTTCGTTAACGAGCGAAGGATGATGATTCACGCGACCGACCGCAAGAGGGAAAGGGGCAGACGAGGGGGAAAGTTTCGTTAATTAGACGGGAGCTGTAATCGCGTGTTACAACGTACGCTTGGAACGGCGTCGATTTAATTTTTCGTCGGACGACATTCCGCGGGCCACCCTCGCGGGTATTATAAATTTCTCCGAGCTCGTCGGAAGTAATAACGTCGAGGCCTGACCCGAGGATAGGGAGGAGAGGAGCCGGTCAGCGGGGGTGAGGAGATCGGACGTGAATTTAATCGGTAATACACGATATCGACGTGAGGTTCTAGATACATGATTGGGGACTGTAGCGATACCTCCGTACTCGCCGCAAGAGGGCATTTCTCTTGCAAGTTCTCCCTCAACTATCACCTTCTGCGTAATATAATTCCTGTATCGGCCCACCTCTATAACATCCCCGGGTCTAAGGCAGGTTCTGCTACGTAAAGCCTCAAGTACTGATAAACCCACTAGCAGGTCTATTTCGAAACGCACATTCCATTTTCTTCTTCCCCTTCTCAGTCCTACTATTTAGTCCAGTGAAATTAGGATCTGTTCGCGACATAATATCCAGCAAGCTAAATTTTAGTACGCGCCCTTACTTCTCCGTCTTAACTCTCCGAGTACGGGACATCGAGTCCTGAGCCTGGATCTTTGCAGACCCACACCGATAGTTCACTAGGTAATACATATTCACGGTCGCTCGAGACCCTCACCGATATAGTGCTCAAGGTAGGGGTGGTCGCTCAAGCTCGAGATGCTCGCCGAAATACTACCGAACGTGGTGGAAGAAGGTTTCGGATTACGTTAAGATACTTGTTCTACATATACGAAACAATAATAGGGTTGCGATTTGTGAATTATAAAAAAAATTATGTTTATTCAACATTTATATTACTACATATATTACATAAAAGTGTGCGGTTTTCTGTAAAGTGTTTTTTACAGACATGTTTTTTACACAAATCGCATATAGTGTGATATTTGTTATTGTGTCCTACACAGAAACAACATCCACCACGCTTGTGACCTGCTACTTAGTTTGTTTTTTTATAATTTTTCCCGTCGCTTCTATCGCGATTGCAATATTCGCTTGTACCCCTCCTCCTTCATTTTAAAATTTAGTAGCATAACAATTATAACAACGATAACGATAATAACAATGCTAATAGTAAAAACAACAAAGCTAACAAAATACTAGACACAGGTAAAACCACGAGAAAGCAGCGAAGCGTCGTTATCGGCTATACATTCGCGAATGCTCCAAGGCAACGCAGCCGCTCCGAGCTTCCGACACTTTAAGGCCCCAACACAGTCTCTGGAAAACCCCGGTTTATGACACCCCCAAGCGCGAGGCCCTCCTTGACGACAGCTAAATGACCGCTTGGCTTCGAATAATATTAACAGCTCTGTCACTGTTTGCGTGAGCACTCTGAAACGGTGGGTCAAAAATGACACAGGCTCAGGATACAGAGGGTTTTAAACAATATGTCAAAAGTCCTCATCGATGTGACCGACGCTAAAATTTTTACAGAGGGTCAAGGGTAAAATAGAATCAGCTTTTCGCGAATATCTTGTTATCTATCAGTTTTATGACAAAAATAGTTATTATGTAATTTATAGCTCAGCAAATTCTCAACAAAAAGGGATCTGCGAGTTTTTCTCGTACGAGTAACCATTTTCATGTATGGCTGCTTACAAAGTTTTAACCCTCATACTCTGGACACGGGAAAATCTCGACCCCGGAGATTCAAAAAATTATGAAACTTTGTGAATATGTAGAGGATATCCTCCAGAGTTCAACGCAATTTTGTTTGCTACCCAAGTTCACTTCACACTCTACACGGTAAGTAGCGTTTAGTAGTCTGAAAACAATACCCCCACCGCCAAAGACTTAGAATTCGAGGAAACATTTCACTGTGCATTGCGCAGCGATTACTTAAATTTGTAAATCGATGAGGTCCAAAAAATCCCAAATCGGTTTGACCAGCGCCTAACTAGGTCCCCCATAATTTGCCCAGGAAACATGATCGCCCAGCCCCGGTGGTCGCGGCCTCGGAACGATGTTCCTTCTACAGCGGTGTCTGTTCGACGAGCTAACCGGAACGCGGCTAATAATTCCGCCGGTTTTCGTGGCGCGTTTTCGAAAACGACCGGAGCTTCGCATTCGATTATGGGAGCGTTGTAGCGGTGGCCCCCTTCGGGGAATTGCGGTGGGTTGACAGCGCATTCGACCACCCCCGCGGCCCCAGCGCCCTTCCACCCGGTAAAACAATGACGAATGCGTTCTCGCCACCGCGCGACACGTTCATCCCCCGAATTACCCCCCCCCCCCTTGCCGTGCACGTGCACGCGTATCGACAGCCCCGCGCGACACTGGCCCGGTTACGCTCGAGATCGAGTTGCGGTGTTATCGAGACGGCTTCCTGCCGCTGTTGTACACGGGGACTGGTCCCGAGGCTCACGTGTTTTAGACAAAACGGCCAGATATACCAGTCGCGAGAAAGTTCACGCACGAACAACCTGTTTATCGTTCATCTTCCCTGTCGGCCGCCGACAACGCGAGCTTTTTTCCTTTTATTACCCGATGTCGATGGTGTTAGAGATGTTGGAGACGTGGCTTCGAAGTGGGGACCATCTTTTATTTTTCACGTCGCGACAGGTGTCGCTCTTCGATTACTCTTCCATCGCGCTTCGACGGTGTCTGTTAGGCCTCGCTAGGCAGGAGAAAGAATATTATGGATATTGATGCCAGGTGCGCTGATGTAAATTGTTTTGGAGATGATTCTCTATTAGCGATCGGTGGCTGTCGATTATGCACCTGGAAAACGAATTAGGAACGCGCGGGTAAATTGCGAGATCGCTGGTGTATTACCGGAGCCGATTTCCGTTACGTGTTCTGCGCAAACTGGTCGGACATTGACGGGTCTATAGATAGAGCGACAAGTCACGTAGGACGAAATGAACGTTCGTACACCAATTACTTGTCCTTTCAACCCTAAATCCGCGTTAAACGAGCCCCGAAATCAATATTACACGACAGCCTGTAACTCGTGCTTTAATCAACGATTAATTCAATCTAATAACTCGCCGTCCCGATAATTACGTCCTTCAATCTCGGTTGAATTACGCGAACGAATCTCGAATAAATGTGATCAGAGTCCATCTACAACTGTGTGACGTTTCTGTGTATACTTCTAGGTACTCCAGCTTGTTCTTTACACTAAATATGAAGGATAAGAGGAAAAAACGGGGAATGTCCATTTTAGGGATTCTGGGTTGTATAACGTATTTTGTTTGTGACAACTGGGGCCACAGAACTGCCAAATCACAAAGGGTGATTAGAATAGAAATGGTAGAAATGTCCACATAGGAGAACGTTGAAGACTTGGTGTAGTGGTTAAAAGCAGGGATTGTCCACTTTCCACCGGGGAACAAACCACGGAATGTCCCCAGTCTTCCTACTTGCATTATGTATTTCTAATTAGTGTGAGCTTGCGCTACGTCAGTAGCCCCCGGGCACCACTGTGTACACATTCTTGTTTTCATACTAATAGAAGGGGACATTTATTTTTGTACAGTATTCTGCAGTGTTCCAGTGTACTTGAAAGATGTTATGAACAATTAAGTTCATTGAAGCTTATTTCTTTACTGCTGGACTACAGTATTAAAACTTGATTTCCTCAATAAAGTTGTTTTGTGACATTCCTCGTTTTCCCCCTCACCCTTTATATGCTCATTCTTCGTGGTTTTATTGTATCAGATATCAATTGCTGTCATTGGGGCCAGGTAGGTTTCAAATGTCACACCACTCGAGTACGTCCCAGGCGTCCTCAGTACCTATATACCGCAGCGGTAGGGGTTGCGTTCAATAAGAACGAGGAGCGGGGTTTTCGCGAGCTGTGTATTCCGCCGAGTTCCTCGAGAAGAATGAAAGTGGGCACTGGGTGGGGGAGGAAAAAGTCGTTCGAAATTCCGCGCCATATGCTCAATGGCTCCTCCAGACTGCCCCTTCCAGCCTTCCGCTACCCCCTGAGGAACAGTCTTGGCGTCGGTGGCTCGCTGCAGCCACGGAGAAATTCAAATTTACGCACCGACTGCCCCGGGTGTGTTTTTCGAACTTATGAAAAATGAGTCTAGCCGAGGGTCCAGACTAACCTCCAACCTTGCCCCCCCGCCCCCCCCCCCCCACGCCCGAGGGTTTACCTTCTTCGGCCTCCACGCCTTCTCCCTATTCCCTATCGTTTTAATTTCCACTCTTGCCGCGATCTCCAGCCACCGACGGGCGAACCGGATCGTTAATAGTTCCGCAAACGGGTAATTAAAGAATTCGTGACGGACAGACGGAACGCCCGGGCACCGTAACTTTTCGCATTAATTTGGCGGGGGACCTGTCTGCCAGGTTAACGAATTCATATCCCCGCAGTTTTTCACTCCAATCAGAATTATTCTTAATTAGCCGGAGGAGCTACGACGTGGGGGGGAGAAGGGGGCGATTCGCAAGAAATCTTATTTTATATCTTTCTTATCGAAACGGTTCTTACTTCGAAGCTCTCTTCTTAATCACCCCGCTCGCTTCGAGTTCCATTCTTCCGATTTTTGTCCGAGGCGGAGCGTTGCCCGATCATCCGGCGGAAGCAAACAACGTTGTTAATCGCCTGGCGAGCATCCGGAATCAAGGAAGGCGAATCCCGGACGGAGAAACAGCGGGAGCCTCTTCTTGCCCGGCATTACCATATCTCCCACGTATCTCGTCTCATTTTTCTTCCGTTATTGCGGCCGGTTCTTTAACTCGCTTCATTTTTCACTCATCCGCTACGTGGCCCCCCGCTGATATAAGACGCCGCTTGAATTCGGTCAATTTCGTCAGTACTTTGTTCGAAACGTTGTCCCGGAATATTCCGCGGAAATATTCGTGCCCCCGAGCTGAAACTTGGACGTAATGCTTCGGGGACGTTTCAGCCCGCAATGAGCGTGCTGCGCGTATGGAATCGTATTTTTTTAGTAGCGGGTTGCTGCGCGAGCGTACAGTCTGCTGGAAAAGGCTGCGGTATTAAAGAAAACATGAGAGTTTTCATAACCCTGTGATTTGGCTTCTCAGGAAGAATCGTCCCCCTTTGCAGCTGTATACCACAAACCACTATGTGTATTTGCACTGCCGCGTATTCTCGCGTGGCTGGGTTTATTATGTATAAAGGAAATGGTTGCCAATCTCGAGGAATGAAAATAGAGGACGTTACACGTTGTATTTTTAAACGAGCCTTTCCTATTTACAGCGTCACCGGCCAACGGACCGAGATAATCGAAGTTCCCTGCACGATGTCACGAAAATCAAGATGGCCGACCGGCGCGAGGAACAGGCCCCTCGCCTCACGTTTTCACGAGCCTTTTTTGCGAGCCCTGGCGACCGTACCGCGATGAATTATGGCGCATAACCTCGAGAGACACGGAGGCACGGTGCATATAACCTATATTTCAAGTTCTTACCGCGAAACGTGCACCGGTACTGTTCACGTCGCGGTAACTCGATCCAGCCTGACCTGAACCAACTCTGTAGACGAACATAGGGCTACCAGTATTTTCTGCTGGCCCTTCTTCTCCTTTATTCCGCCCTGGATCGTATTGTGGCTCTTTCTGTGCGTTTTCATACACCTTGCGCCCTCTCTTTCTTTTTAAACACATTTGTGGATGTATCGACGCGATGAAAGCAGATACGTTGCATCTATGAAGGTGAAGGAGGAATTCGCTTTAGCTTCTGTACTTCTTGGCTTACAGACGTAAACCGAATTCAATGGATCAGGGATCAAGAGTTATTCTATTTTTCCCTTCTTCACGTGGGAAGCAGGCATAATCTTTTCTCTTTTACTGTCATTAAACTTAACGTTACTTATCAGAAGTTAACATTAAAAATTTATATAATTTATGTAAGATTGAATTGAAAATTAAATAATTCGATAGAGTATATTAACCCTTTCGACCCGACATTTTTCTATAGGCGGATAGGTACATACTGATCAAAGAGTGACCCAAAAATGAAGCCTTTTTGAACCTCTTTTCGGTCCCACGATTTTGCAACTAAATTTTGTGCCAAATGGTACCTTATGATATAACATCAATCACAACAAATTTTCAAGTTGAGGTGACAATTAGTTTTTGAGATATGGGAGGTCAAAGAAGTGAAAATTCGTTAACGCGTCAGCCCATACGCTTCGATGTACATACTTTTATCTGAATCCGATAATTTAAACGATTATTTCCAGGGGTTTTGTTGACTGCTAACAAGGAATTTGAACTTAGATTTTCAAAATTCACAAAAAAAATCAAAATCAATAAATTTAAATGTCCGTGTAGTGGGTGCTTTTTTTTTTAAATATATTGCCCACCATGTTGAATCGGCTATTGTGAATTTCGAAGTTCTAATCTCAAATTCGTTGTTAGCAGTCAGCAAAACCCCTGGAAATAATTGTTTAAATTATCGGATTGACATAAAAATCCGTTTATCGAAGCGTATGGGCTGACGCGTTAACAAATTTTCGCTTTTTTGGCCTTCCATATCTCAGAAACTAATTGTCACCTCAACTTAAAAATTTTGTGTGATTAATATTTCATCATAAGGTATCGTTTCGCATAAAATTCAGTTCGAAAATCGTGGGACCAAAACGGGACTATTTCTTGGTTGATTCTTTGACAGTTGTATGTCAATTTTAAAAATTGGGGCACACGTGTCCCAGCAGTTTTTGTTTGAGTGGGATATATACTTAATGTATTTTTATTATATATAGATATATTATACATACCTACATACTATGAACGTATTTATAACATTATTCCATCTTACTGCTTGTGATAAAAAAATAAGAACAATGTATGAAAATACCTAATGGGACATATGCATCCCGGAAACGCATAGGCACTTCTCTATGCTCAATGAGATAAGTAAAAACATAATAATGTAAAAACTTTTGAGGCTACGTAAAAAAAATCAGAAAATTGTTCAATTACGCGGGTAAAACACGAGATTTCTAAAAATGCGATTCTGCAGCCAGACAACCTGTTAAAATAAAACTTATCCAGCACGTTACTACGTTGCTTCTCCTCATGATTGCCAATCAAAGATAGTAGTATATAGTCAGATTAACTAAAAAAGATTAAAATAACTCACATATGTGGCACGTATTGTTCCGCAGATAATCATAAACATTCACTGGGACATATGTGTCTCAAGAGGGCCGAAAGAGTTAAGATTTAATTGGAGGTTTAAAAATTTGAAAACTCACTGGTTAGAAAATATATATTTTTAGTTATCGAGTTGAAATTTTTTTATTTCTCTTTTTGACGAATAAATATTCTATAATAAAAATATTAATATTTCTATTTTTGTTTATTTGCAATAAATCACGCATTTCTTATTGCATTTGCGTTAAACGTCACAACTCAAAAACTTTGAAAAATGAAGCTGCACCCCTCTCGCTGTAAGGTACCCAATTCGGCCACAAAATGGCACGATGCCCAGCCAGCTACTTCGAAGGATTCAATAAGAGGGCCTCGGATAAATTACACGCCATTCGTAATACGCATTGCTACACCTCTTCCTCTTTCAGCGAAAGAATTCTTGTAGCTCTGACAAAATTCTAACTGCGGATGCGAGAGGTTACTAAATAAAGATTATCCTCCTCTCCCCCTTTCTGTGTTTCCTCCTGCGACCCACGGGTTCAGAAAAGGAAAGGTCAAGTGCCTCTGCCCTGGGAGGCTAAGTCCAGGACAGTCGCTCGCTCTGGTCCGCTCGTTCACGATCGTTTCAGCCTTAACGAGGCTAATCGCGGACTCGAGGACAAGCCTTGAGATCGTGGACCCCGCGCGCTCGCTTTGAATACCCTCACGCGCCTCGCGTTTGTGTTTACTCCCTCTTGGAGTCCTTGTTCTTGCATATTTATCATTCATTCTGTCCAAAGATAACTTGCCAATAATTTTCAAGGTCTTCGCTATACGGGGTATCCTAGAAATACTTGTCCAAAACGGCTTTTACTCTCTCCATCTTCTCTCTTAAATTTTACTGGTGATTGTGAAGGTGGTGTAAGTCAAAACTGCTAAAAAGTTCGGATTTCTCTCATTTTATATTATATTGATTTATATTTCAATATTATAAAACAATTATTAGTATGAACCGCGAAAGTTCTACGTTCATTTCGATAGTGGTGTAAGTTATTTGTTCTCTGTTAGTAATTTGTGATGAACGAAATAATTACATATTTGTGCATTATGTATTATCTTTAGATGTAGGGCAAGAAAAGAGAAAAAGAAAGAAAGCGCGAAATATACTTAACTATGCTGAAAATATGATAAAAATTAAGAGAAATAATGGTAAAGAATACATTACCAAAATTGGTAAAGTTGTTAGTGACATAGGATTTGAAAATGAAAATGGCTTTGTGGAGATCGAAAAACTATATTCCAGCGGTTTTAGACATTGAGAAACATTCAAAGATTTACAAAACACATTTTCGTACAAGTTACTCGAAATTTTATAATAATCGCTAAGTTTCACATTAGAAAAGCATATATATTGTAAAACATTTTGTTGAAAGTTATAGAAAAAAAATATTAAAACGCCCACACGCAACAGTCTGAATATTTCGAAACAAAAAATCCACGACTTACATCATTTTCATAATCACCATCACTAGGTATAAATTGTAACTCCTATTTCAACTAAATTCGACTGAAACCCATAAAAAATCTGGTACAAGAAGATTACAATCTCAAGAATGGCCCAAAAAGAAATTTATATACCCGCCATAAACCCAAATCCTATAATTATCTCGAACAATCTCTTCCTGCCGCTACATGGGTAGCAATTGAATTTTTTTCCGTTCCTTGAACTGCCTCCCGAGATGGTGAGATAATTAGTGGATGGGCGATATTTCCTACGGCCGCATTAAAGTCCCAAGGCGGTTCTTTATCTTTATCGACGCGTCGTAAATGTAAAAGCGCGGATGGGGGCACGCGACGCGGATTAAAATTGCGCGATGCGTCCGCGCGGGACGCCCGCGCGCCAACTGCATACGAGAACGCGGAATTACGAACTGGCGGGTAATTGCCGGTACAACGTTGTTCTCCGCCGAGTAATTCGATTCTTTTTTCATTATTCAAATTTCAGGCATTTCCGCTTGATCGAATCGCGCCAGAAAAAAATATCGCCTGCTGGTCGTTCCCCCTCTGATCGATCATCGTGGCGATTTTTTATTCCCGACCCTCGACTCTTGTCGAATTGCCTCGATATCGCAGACTGAAAGCCCGTCCATTTTCCTCGTTCCATTGCCCTTACCCGTGCATGTGAGTACCTTCAAAGTCTACTGCACTTTTCAAAACAAAAATGTTCTCGACGTTTCCTTACAGGGGCGCGGCTAGGATTTTATTGAGGGACGGGCAATATTTCATTGAATTTATGAACATGCAATTACTTTCCAATTTAATTTATTTGTATTTTGTAATGAATTCATTTTATTTTGGTTGAACGACCAATTTTTGGTTTACTTGGCCTATGTTTCCTTAGTTTCCTATTAACAAAATAAATTTTCATTCCGCGTGTATCCCGGAAGTTAAAGGGACTTGCATCCGTTCTTGGTGGAGCACCCGTTGTGTGGACCGTGCAGGAGCTCACGTAGAACCGGTACGTGCTCTCGTTGTCTCGATTAAATTGACGGCAGGGGTGTGGGGTTATGCGATTTAGCAGGGGCGCACTATTGATTATTACAGCATTACAAAAATGGGCACGGGGAGGGGTGGGCGTCGCCTCGATAGACCCGTCGCTTTTTATAAACTGTCGTGGCTGATGGCCGGAAAACAAACGGGGGAAAAAGCGGCGGGAGGAACAGGAGCGAATCGAATTAATGCCCAAAGCTGCCGTTTTAAACAGCGAGAGCCCTGCGGTTTTCCAAGCTTGCTTTAATAACGAGAGAATCGTAAATTTTCGAAACCGGCGTCGGGGGCTCACCCTCCTCCGCCTTCCTTCCCGCGTCCCGCCGTATTAAAACCAGCCAAGAAGCCCAGCGCGGCTTTTTATTCCGGCCACAAGAACACCCTCGTGGCTTGAAAAAGGTCTGGCTGGTTCCCCGGCTGATTATTTCGCCGATAATTGCCGAACGATCGTCCCCCTACTTTAACCCCTTCGGAGAATCAATCTCCTGGGTAGCTGGGGGGTAGTTGTGGTCCCCGGGGACCGAATGTTGTATTAATGAATCGGTGAAATACTTTTCAAATTCAAGTTCTTGCAAGTTCTGGGCAGTATTCTGCTCTTCAAGAGGGTCAGTATTCTTCGGGGGTACCTCGGGGAAAGAGTTTCTGTCCCGGCACAATGGGAACTAACAGGTCAACAGTTCTCGAGCGCTCGTGTTTCGAGTGTTACTTTACAGTGCCACTAACAATCGAAACAATTCCTTGCCTGTTAAAACTCTTCATCGAACCGATAACTGAAACACTGAAATTGAACGGGCAAGGTGGAAACAATATGTCGAAAATGTGCGCCGAGCGGGACCAAATAGAATAAAAATTCATCGAGGTCAATAGGGAAAATCTGGCAAAAACGAAAAAGTATTCGAGTAGGAACCCTCAACACCGTGTCATTACGTCATGTTGCGAGGTAGGTCGCTGGTCGTTGTAAGTTCGATCTTTGAGATTCAGGCAACCCCTTTCTTCTACCTCCATACCTAAGTTTAATTAAGTAGAATTTTTTTTATATTCTTTGTTGCTCTCTACAAGCTTGTTTTTGTTTCTTACACTAAAAAATCTACAAGGACAACAGCTGAGGAGTCGTTAATTCGAAAATAGACAGAAACTCTTTCCCATGCCCCTAATAACGATTTATCCCAGCGATATCTAAATATTCTCCGATTCAGCTCCAATTTTGCACAGGCGTTAGTTAGCATGTTTGGAACAAAAGCAACCTTGTGGGAGGTTGCAACAATTTATACATTAAAAATGGACCACCCTACTGTACACCCATTTGCAAATTAATATGAAACACCCCGTATATGTGAGCACGTCACATAGATTTCGCGTGCCGCTCCGTCACGTTCTAATACGAGCATCTAGCCTGGCGGCCATGTTCCTCTCGGCACACGGAAGCAGCCAGCGTGTAGATGATTTAAAAATATAATATATTCAACGGTTGACCGCCGTTGAGCCGCTTAACTAGCCAACCGTGGTAGACTTTGAAGCTCGCTCCATTCTGTCTCTACGTCGCCCGGTTTCTCTCTATCCCCTGTGTTCCTGTTTTTCTTTTCCCTCCCACCCGTTTTTCTTTCGCCAACGTCCAACTAATTGCTGTTTAACTTCGACTTAACGCGACGGTTTTTAAGCTGCTGGCAAAAGGAATTCGTTCCACCGGTCCACCTTCGTCGATATCTCTTCTTTTTTTTATATGCCATATGAGAGATGTACAGTTTACATGTGCAAATAGTATATAGGTATTACTAATTGCACATCGTTCTGAGAATTTTGTCAATATTATATCAGTCGCTGGATTATATAACATATTAAGGGGCCATAGTTTTTTTTGCCCGAAAATTAAGCATTCTTTGCGAATTTTTCTCTATATGAAAATGAAAAGTTAGAGAGATGGGGTGTGTTCCAAATGAAATTTTACTGTTTGAAAGTATTAAAAGCATTTTTATTAAAAACGAAGCACCCTCCCTGTCCTCGGACTGTCAAACTGTCGAAAATCGATACCTACAGATTACCACTCTGCCATTTTGTTTTAAATGCGAAGTTTAAGAATCGGATCGGTCAATGACAGCAAAATGTAATGGATTTTAATGTCTTAATTTGTTTTTATGTTTCAGATTTTATGACACCTTAGTTCTACTCACTCCGCGACGGACTAACTTTGAGCGACTATAGCGAGGCGAGAGAGGGTGTTTTTTTTAATAAAAATTCTTTTAATCCTTTCAAGCAGTGATCTTTCATTTGCTACAAACGTATCTTTCTAGATTTTCATTTTCATATAGAAAAAAATTACTAAAGAATGCTAAATTTTCGGGCAAAAAAAGTACATACTATGTTTTGGAAAGTACTATACAAAATTTTGTAAAACAAATAAGGATTGCACAGTGCAATTTGCGTATATAAAATTAATCACTGAGAGGCTAGTCCAGGATTTCTAGGAGTAAAGCACTTCGCTAATAACTAATTCTTATTTACCTACTACAACCTAAATCTAAGATCGAAACGAAATTTAACATTAAATGTGAGGCTAAGAATTGCCAATACCTTTAAAATTCATATAGACCCTCTAAAACGCCGAACGGATAAATATTTGCTCCGCAGCGATTTCGAAAGCCTCGCGACTCACTCAAGCGATTCCATCACGAACCCAGCCGCAGCGAAGGACCGAGGAGGAGAATAGAAATAACAAACATGTAAGTACGATATCCACTCGAACGATCGAGGAAGTGTTGCCGCGCATTAGCCAATGCCTGCTTGGCCCGTAAATTTCAAGGAGTCACGCCGACGGGGAAACTTTTCGCCTGAAAAATGTGCAACCGCCGATCTGCAAACACGCGAAAGTTCGATCGCGTTCCGTGTTGCGGCTCGTCAAGGGGCACGCCGAGGAACGAGATCGAATCTTGATGGAGCGATATCGTTGACGGTTACATCGGGTGTCCGTGACACGTTCGATGACTATTAGTATTTCTGGCGGAACGCTGGCGCTCGTTCGCCGTTCTAAATTGCGCGTTTGCAGGGAGGAAGTTGCGGACAACCCCGCGCGCGCGGTCTAAATCTCTAAACGACGAGCTGGCAACATTATCGAGCAGCCCGCTGTTTCGAGCGGATTGAATTATTCTAGCATGATTTTGGCCATTGCGGTGGTCCTATATGATTTATGGCCGCGAAGTCTGGACGCGAACACAGTCATGGTGGTCTGTTCCGATGGGCGACGTGGCTGCTCCATTTCCCGCTTGCTCTACTATTCTCTCTATTGTTTATTTACCTATACTCTCGTGCCCGGGGAAGGTCCTGAGTATTCAATGGAGCTTTAACACACGTCTGTGCAAAAATTAGTTCAGTTGCGATTGGTCATAAAACACTTAAAGTGAAGACATCCATTTTGTGCGAGGGAACTGCTATGCAGAAACATTCCTTTTTGTGTCAGTAGTGCACCATCCACTATCCACCATCCACCATCCACCATCCACCATCCACCATCCACCATCCACCATCCACCATCCACTAGGCAGTAGGCTATGTTTGGCTTGGCTGTGCGAATCCATGGTATGGTTTGTGGCACCCTTGTCTTATGTAGGTGTCTTCCTATTATTATAATTCTATTACCCTGGAAATTCGTCTAGTGTCATTCCTCCCCACTCTTCTTGTCCACTTTCCTTAACTTTCTAATATTTCGATCCCCAAGAAGCTCTGTAGAATTTTCCAAATGTTCATCTAAAAGTATAGCTTCGATCGATAACATTTTGACGACCCGCGAATAATTACGCCAGTACAACAGATTTATAATGGTATCACGCGGCGCGGCGCGTATCACTATCATCGCGACATAACCGCGCGCGCATACGCGACCACGTCACGGGCGATTTTTTACATCAGCGTGCGGTACCATAAATCAATTAAACAAAAAACCGCGGGGCCTGCGAGTGACAAATTCAGCTGCGACTCGGTCGAACCACCTGGAGCGAATTTGATTCGCGGCAACGAGCGCCACTGTCGCTGCCCTTTCCTCCTCTTGTCGCGCCGCTCTGCCCCCGTTGCTCGACAAACCCGCCACCCGTTTTTCGCGCGGATATTTGCGCGGATCCGCGATAGCGAAATGCATGCCTTTGCACGCTCGCCGGCAAGCACGAAGTTATACGCGTCGCGTGACGCTCGTCGAAATTGGGTAATACGTAGGTACCGTTAATGCAGAGGGTGTTCCTCGAGTAGGGAGTATATTGTGGAAGCAAAGTATCTGCGAAGCATCTAAACGTTGGTTCCGCTGTGTGTTTCTTTTTGTGTGCTTTGGTAACGGCGTAGAGGACTTGGAGGAAGCGGAAACAACGCGTTGTTTCAGCAGAAGCTTAATTGCTCGGGGATTCGAGCTTGTTAGACCCGGTGTCCCAGCACTCTTGGGCTCCTTCTTAGGATTATTTCGCTGTTCACTCTCGATTCACGTTATACACGTGCTAACTTTTTCAACAACCTCCAGTTTTCGAGCTTGTATATCCTCGGCTTTCATTTCGATTTTCATTGTCGGGAGAAATCGCGAGGGTTCGGACAAGTTATATCGCACGGTACGAAAGGTGACCTGTCCAGTGAATAAACACTTAAACTGCATGTCTGTCAAAATTGATCACAAATAGTTACCTATTATAATCGTCATTAGAATAATTCACCAAACGTTATGTAATTCCCTGAATATTATTACTGTAAGCGAGCTGGTTCATTATTAAAGTTATACATCCCGGAACACAATTCTGGCAATGTTTGATAGTTACAACCTTCATTAAAAGTATGGCTGTTAAATGAAAAGGGGCCAAATGATCAATGAATGAACACCATAATTATGCATGCTTGAAATGTGGATTCTGGGGTGGGTTTCATTCATTGGTATTTACTGTTATTTTCAACCCAATGCGCGAACACTTAACAATTCTTAGAAATCCTGTACCTATTCATAAAGTTATCCCCTCTTTTGTGCTTTTTGTGACCAAGTCCATTTTCGACTCTCGAGCAAGTGAATAACCCCAAGACTTTACCTACACGACACACGTATTTATTTACCACTTTTAAGGGGAAGCTAAAAGCAACTGGTCGATAAAAGGGACGTTCCCTAATAGGGACATTTACTTCCCCATGTAGTTGCTTGTTTCTTCGCTAACGTGTCCTCGAGGCTCGCAACAGTCGAATATCTCCGTATATCCGTCGAACGTATTTATCGTTAGCCGGTTCCTCCCCAGTTTCAAATTGTTTCGCTTTATTCTTCATTAAGGAGCATTTTTTATCGAAACAGGCCACGAAGGGGAGCCAAGAGGGGGCCTCGCTCTCCAAGAACATTACGCTTCCCGAGGGATTCATTCCTCCCTCTTCTTTTCTCTACCTCTCTCCCTCTCTATCCCTCTATTCCACTCGCTCACGATCAATTCCAGACTTTGCTTCTTACCCTCCTGTAACTTCGAATTGGCCGGAATCGTGCTCGTTATATCCGATGTCGTGAGTGCACTTACACCGCCGCCGCTTACAATCGTTTCACTCATCCAGTTGATGATTTTGCTTCCGGACCTCTTACAACTTCCAGCCATCCTGCAGGAATTCTCTGCCGCCACTTATTACGCTTAGTGGATCCCTATCAATCTAACTTCAAAATGGAATTTCGGGGATTGTTCCCACCTCTATATTCCCGGACCATTAGGGCCCCCAGCCCGTCGCCAAAAATTCCTCCATTAATTACATTCCACGCGATCTATTCGCCCACTTAAAACACTACCACCTGGCCAATATTAGTAAATAAACACTGTCCACCAAATTTGCATCCAAAACTCAGTGAGCCCCATCAACAGACCCAGAGTCCAGAGATACCCCGAAGCGATCGCTCGCAATAAAACATGTGCTCCCGTTCATCGTCTCAAGCTCCACTTCGTCGAACTGCATACACACAGCGCTGCTTATCCTCCACTTCCGGTCCCGGTGGTGATCACCGAAATCACGACGTCATAATCCTCGCCGTTTCGTCGCCTGTAACCGACCACCGACATCCCGTAAAACTAGCACCCGTCGGTTGGCTACAGTGGCCGCGCGATAACGATAAAGACCGCAGGGCGATTAACTTAACCGCGACGCGACGCGACGCGACGCGACGCGAAGCGACACGGCGCGACGCGGCGTACATTTATCGCCATTCGTAACGACGCGTCCGCGACTAATCTCCCTTCTTCCGTTCCCCCATGAGTGGCCGACCCGTGGCGATTTCCTCCGGGGTGCGCCACGTCGCGAAACCCTACCTTCGCCATTGCGATTCGCGCGCCTCCACGGAATACCAATGCCGTCCCCACGCTCGGTGGTAATAAAAGTTTAGACGAGGATACACCCCCCGATGGGCGAGCGAGCGGGTGGCTGATCGAGCGGGGCGGAAGAAGCGCGCTAGGTAAGAAAAAAGATGGATGGCCGGTGGATGGTCCACTTTATTGCACCGTCGGATATTGTACAGCTTATTGTACGGCTGCAGGCTCGAGGGGGGGTGGATGGAATTTTCTCTGGGAAAACGAATGATCTATCGCCCGGCGCACGGCCGCCACCGAACGAATTTTTGGTGTGGCTCGGAGCTTCCGGCCGGAAAATCGCCGGTGATGCGAACTACCTACCCGCGGAAACTTTCGATCCTCCGGACATGTTTAAGCTCGAATTCCGCTCGATCGATTGGATGCCGCGGCGCGAACTTTCCCGCCGATTCTGGGAACGATTATAATTTTATAATCTAACGGACGGGGCTCTGGGCGTTAAACTTTGAACTTCCAAGTCACGGGACTTCGGGTTCCCATCGATCGCTCGGAAATCCCGCCGCGCCGCTACGTTCGATGGAAGTTTTAATTCTTATTCCTGGTCGCGGAATTATTTCACTTGAAAAATGAGCACACGTCGCAGGGGCTGCTGCGGAGAGTGGTAAGTTCAGGGAACCACGAAGGGAACTTATAAGTTCCTTTGCTCGAGTCTTGTACGAGATGAAAGTAAATGTTTCACTTTTTCAATTTCGTCGGGGGAAGGGGTAAGCTTGGGTGGAACGATCGTTAGAAATTTCTTAATGAAATGTTAGGGGAGATTGGGAAGCTTGTTAGTGGCGGATTCGTCTGCTGTGGGAGGACTTGTAGAATGTGGCGTGTCTCATCGAAGCTAGAGGGCAATTAGATATGTAGTTGAAGGATGATGCAGGATGTATGAGTAGTTAGAGAAAACCATATTCTGGATTCACAGAGACGCTCTAAGACCTCTGATCGTGTGCGCTTCGGTGTGGGCTTAGGATTTGTCAGTTGTCAGTGCTATTGAGAATAGCAGTGACTCTACCTTTGCGTCTTCGACTAAATGTACGAAAACACTGCGTATCTATTCATGTATTGAGGGTTGTTAGGTGCTACAAGCAGGGTACTTGTAGAGAAAAGGAAGGAGCAAGGATAAAGTAGATTGATTTGCTCAACCCTTTAGCGCCGAACCTTTGAAAGTGGAATAAATTCGCTGTTTGCACCAGATTAGTACATGTTTAGAGTACTTTTATTCATCGAAGAAGGATGGACCTACCTGAACCCTGTATTCATTTGTTTTATGCATTTTAACCTCTGAAAAATGTAAAAAATATATCAAAATTCAGACCATTTTTAACTATAAAAAACAGGATATTTTTCCTCCAACGAGATCTACTGACCTAACACAGCTAATTTTGTGCCGATTCTCATCCCTAACAGTGTCTATAATATATTAACAAAAGTTAACGTCATTCAGCCGACATTCCCACAATCTTCATCCCTAATGGCGATTAATCGGCCCAAGTAGTACGGGCCCCCCGAAAATTGAGAAGCACACTTTTCGATCGAACATTCCCAGGGTTGAGCTTAGCTGGAGCATGTGGATAGAAGGAAGCGAGGAGATCGAGAAGGAGAGCGACCGACCACTGGATCACACCGAATCCAATAACTCCCGCGGGATTACTGCTCCGACCCTTGGGAACCGACCGTTCCCCCGAGGATGTGAAAGTTGCAGCGAAGGGAACATTGGGGAGAAGAGAAGTAAGCGGGAGGAATGGGGTGGGAAAGGTGTTAGGATAAGGGGAGGTGGTTTCGAAAGGCGGATCGTCACAGAGGTAGGACACTTCATCGCGGCTGAGCAATCGTGTATCGCAGTCTGCATTTGTATGAGGCTCAGGGGATGAACCTGCCTGAGGTGACTACTCGAAGAGAGCATAGCTAAGACAAAGAGATATGTACAGTGAATGGGAAGGCTGCAACCTTTTTCTACCCGTGGCGCCGCCAGCACATGTGTCATTTGTCATCAGTGTCTTAGGTGTATTAAATTATTTTATTTTACTTCTTAATTCCGATTTCTATAATAAGCGCATGTATAATTATTATCGTGATTATTATTAATTATTAGTAATTATATAGATATAAAAAATAAATTTGCATTTTCTAGGTTGTAAAGCCGTCAAACCTGGTAAAAGAATAAAAAATATTACAAGTCAACTTTAGCATAAAAAATTTCAAATATTTCATAATGTTTTATCATTTTCTCCTATTATTGTCATTTTCATTTTGAAAGCAACAGTCAGCAAAGATACATGCGCTAATGGCGCCCTCTGCGCTGAGCTTTGGCCACGCTCGGGGCTCGCGGTGAACATACAACGAGTAGCGGACACAATTCGGAGCAGCCATTCATCAATGTTTTCGATTAAAGAACTTCTCAAAAATGGTAAGCCCTATCGAAATTTTATTTAATTAATACTAAAAGAGAAGTCAATTCTCTGCAATTTCACTATATATAATTTCTTCGTGCTTCCAACCATTTTTTAGATAACAGCCTTTCAATATAGACAGGTCCGCATTACGCGCATATAGGCCCGTAGAGGTGGCGTGTTGCATACATTGGAAGTCCGGGAGAGTTCGACCACTTTTTGAAAAAGAAATTGTAGCATCGTTGTTTTTCATATTTTTGTCGTTTTATGCACATTAAAGCAAAGCCCAAGCAATTTAGGGTATATACAAATTATAGTGTGCGATAATTTCAAATATTTATTTTCATTTTCAATCGAAAACATTGGCAGTGCAACTGGTCGGTCTCACCCGCATGTCGGGGTTAGACCGTCCACCCACTACGAGTAATCAAGGTAGTGATCGACCACCTTATCAAAAAAAATTAAAAACGAATACATACATATTGTTGGTGTCACACTGTAGTTATATGCATATTATATCCCCAATATCGTAAATTAGCGTAAATAAACTTACCTGTTTTTCAAATATCGCCCCCACTGTAAGTTGGTCTAAAAACTTTCAGCCTCGCATAAAGTCTTAACTGTATCTTATAATTCAAATATGGATTTGTGACAATTGTCAATGTGAGATAAGCAACAAGCGCCTTCATTTCTTTTGTGTCAATGACTGACACAGTGCCCTATCTTGCGTCATTCTTAAAATATCAGCACTGGCCGGACTCTCCCGGACTTACCCTATCGTGTAGGCACGTGAAAGACGAAACGAAACAAAGTATCATACATTCTCTTTTTCGTACATAGCTGACCGTAACCTCGTGTCGACTCTTTCGCCCATTCTTGCTCGTTCTCGCGAGTTCTCTCATATTCGACCGAAGGATTCCAAGAAATGGTGGGGATGGCGACCTCGCATACACGCGTAACTGTAGTAACATAAGGAATTCTTCATTATTACTAACACTTCTTACTTTTATATTCCTTTATTTTCTAAATTAAACGAGATCACACAGCCACGTACCTACGTACTTAATCTTCCGATGTTCGCCTGTCGAATGCAAGCGACTTTTTTATCTAACGAAGGGAAAGTTGAGGATGGGCAAGATGTCGCGTGCACAAAAGGAAGAGACTCCGAGGATGAAGCCCGTTCAAGCCGAGAATTACAGCGGGAACCGCAGAAGGTCGGTAAAAAAACGATTCAACGCGCGGCGATGGTGACACACCTCGAACCAGGGCAACGGACGCAAAAACAAAACGAAAAACAAACGAAGAAAGGGTTGATCGGCAAACAGAGCCGCGAAACCAAACCGCACGAGCCATCGTCGAAACGATGAAACAAAATATTTGTGCGGTTTCAACGATTTTCGTGACGCGCTTCGCCAGCTCCCTACAAATTCAATTTCTCCGAGGAAGATTCGTTTACCACCCGTGTTGCATAACACCGACACGGGCCATGTGCACAGGCCACCATGTAGGTACAATCGCGCCCCGGCCGCGGCGTGTGTGTTGCGCGCGCGTTACTATCGGTCGAAGGTAGTAAAGGTAGCCGTTGCAACTTGCAGCCAACGATAGAGGTATATAAGTTATAAGTCGTTCCGTGGGATTTTGACAAATCGCCGAGGTTACGGCTGCCCGCGTTTCCTTTTCGTTTCCGTTTTCCTCCCTTTCGTTTCTTTGATTGCGCGAGATGCTAGCGATGGAGTCGAACGGGAATCGAGCAGTGACCACTTTCTATTTAGTTCGTTCTTACACTAACGTTGAGGGTCGCCGTTAAATTATTTAAGGCTTTTTTCAGGGGGCCGCGAATTTCTTAAGTTTTCTTACAAGGAAGAGGGGTGTCGGGTAGCGTCTTACGTAATATTTTTAAAACTAATTTTCAATAAATACAAATTCTGTGATCGATGTTCCGGAAAGGTAATTTTAGTTTAAATTTCCCGAAACCGAGTTAAATGAATTGTATAAACCTTTAAAAGAATTTTAATAACTGCAAAAATGCAATGTAAAAATACGGTTTAGCGTTGGAATAAGTATAAAATCTTACGAATTCATATACTATTATACCGGGAGAGGGCGGGCGTAACAAATCGGCGGGCAAGATTTGATGTGGAAGCAAATTCAGTGAAACATTCCAATTTACTGATTGAAATATACACGGTTTAATCAGAATTTGGACTACCCCCATTATTAGAATTGATTAGAAATGATTATTAGAAGACACATGCTTCTGAAAAGTTAGCAGGTGTCACAGACAGACGACAGCTGTGGCTCATGAAAAATAGAGAAACGTTTCCCTTCTGATTGCACGTCGGGGAATAAGTAGGAAATTGCGAAGAAGGTATCGGTCTATCCCATCGCTGCGGGGTTTCCTTTCCAGCAAAACAGAGAAACATTTCGCGTGGAAATCGATCGAAAATTGCTGGAGAAGGATCGGTCAAGCCCCTTTTCCAGCCGGGTCTGCCGGGTAACAATGTTGGCGCACTAAATCCTCGTGCCACGGCGAACTTTTCCACGCAGTTCAAGTTCTCCGAGGTTTATCGGCGTCGGGGGCAGTTCCCACCAACCACAGTTTTTCTCTCAGTGTTTCTCTTTCCCTTGGACTCAATCCCCCTCCCTCGGACCCGATAAAATTCGAGGGTCACGCAAATCGAGCGTAACCGGGGAACCCACTGCTCTATGGCCCTCGAATTCTTAGTTCTTTGCGGAAGTCGATATTGCCGGCGGTGTGTCGGCGACTTTCTAACAATCGTCCAAGTTGAAAGTGACGGAGGAGTTGTGTACATATAACGATTTCTTTCCTTCTTATTGGTAGAAATAGCGGACGGCACCTCTAATCAATGAACATTCTCCTTGGGTCTATATATAGCAAGGACCCTTGAGAACCTAATGAACCTTCGAGAATGCAGCATTCGAGTTTCGATGGGCCATCGGCAGGTTTATACTGTAAGCATCTCTGGACCTGCGATCCCTAGGAGTCCCGAATGGAAATCTTTTCCCCAAAACCACTTAAGCAGTAAACTTTAAACTCACTTTACGCTAAGGGCTGTTACGAATATTCGAATATTCTAATTGTAAGTACCTATTCGAATATTCCAATACCGCGCAATTTGAATTTGAGATTCGATTAATCGAATTTTTGGATACCAGAGAACTCGAATTTGAGATTCGATTATTTGAATATTCAAATACCAGAGAATTCAAATTTCAGATTCAAATATTCGAAGAATTACTGGTATTCGAACATTAGGTGAATATTGGAATAAATAATTGTATTCGGATATATACGAGTATTCGGATAGGGGAAGGCTGCCTATATTGTATCACTTAACACATTTTACGTTATATTTCATATTTGGTACTAATTTGAACGCAAATGGCTATTGGATATTGTAGCTTGATCTTTTAGACACCTACTACTAGTACTACTATGCTTCACCTTTCGTTCAGAACAAATTAATTTGTTATTAATCTTTTTGTCACATACTGTAAAAGGTACGATTTAGGAAACCGGTCTCCTAAATCGTATCTCCACTAAAAATAGTATTAATAACAAATAGAAAAGAAAATATTCAACATAAAGTAATAATTATTGTATAGTTACATATACATATGTATATGGATCACACACAGGCCGCAATAACCTATGAATATAATATACGTACATAACCTATATAACATACGAGTTGTCAAATCCTACTGGTACGATTGTAGTAGTACGATTTAAGAAACGTGATCAATTTATTTATAAATATCAATTTAAACTTTTTAAGGTATGTGATATGTACTTAAAATGAATGTAAAATATTCTACATTAAACCCGTTTTTAGAAAAATATAAAAATACAGGACAAGATTGCATTGTTTGATTACTATCAGCTAAAATAAACTGGTAAAAAGTTACATCAATCATACCTGATTTTTTTAAATGTTTATAGCACGCACAAAATAGGGTGTAAGCTCAAAAGATTATGTTTCTATTTCTTATTTCACATTTACTTCATATTTGTATTGTCAAATGCCGTTTACATTCATTAATTACTGAGAAATTGATGAGGTACGATTTAGGTGACCACTACGATATTGGCAACTCTCCCCTATATACAAGAAATAAATTCGGAATGATCGAATTATTAGATTAATAAAGTTTTAAATTTGTCGTTTGGAAAACAAATAGTTACATACTAAAATATAATTAATACTCCTAATTATTCAAATATTCGAACAATGTTCTAAGTATTGAAAAATATTCGAACATTTTCAGCTCTACTTAAGACCACATCAACTATCGAACTTTACATTTGCTTATTAACCCTTTATTTATACGCTTTGTCATTGTATGTTTTTTCGTAGTTTCACATTAGCTACAGCCATAATAAACAGAATCCATGAAGCGAGGCTGACAGGTAAAGGATGAACGAATTTCAAAGGGACTCTCGAATTTGTCAAAGACGACAAAGAATGTTTCACTGCTCGACGTACCTACGCGACGTACCTATCTGCTGCTGGGGGGGTCGACGAGGGTAGTTTACGGATCGAGTAAATCGTCGAAGCGGGAGAACAAAGAATGCCAATTGTACTCACTGACTAAGGTGAGGAAGGGTATGTTGTGCTGCTGGAAATGGGGCGGGCTGCAGGCTTCTTCCGGCCTCGAAACGGCGCTTCCGGTCTGCACTTCTCCCACGTTGCCGTCCCTTCGGTAGAACGTCATGCACATGAAACCACTCCGACTGAAAACAGAAGGACGCGAGGGTGAAAGACCCTCTTTCGTCCCGAAACACTGGCGAAACGTTCGCGCGAACAACAACCGCGCTTGTTTACGCGAACAATGCGCGCCGTTGTTGCGCGTGTCCGGTCCGTCCGGTCCGGTCCGGTCCGGTCCGGTCCGTCCCGCTTCTCGAAACACTTTATTATCGACGCTCTCTTCGTCGTTTTGCAGCGCGCGCGTCTGTGCGACACCGAGATGTTTCGAAAAATTGCGTCGACGGTAAAACTGGCCGGCTGAAGCGGAATAACCGTGTTCGTGTTAGTACCAGCGAGGGGCCATTTATGCAGAGTTCTCTTCACGCGAAAACATCACCCCTTTCAACATACGGTAATTGCCCCCTTCCTTCTTTTTGCGTAACGAAGGTTTACTACCAGGTTCTATATGGAAGCGAGGGGAGGAAATTTTCTATAGATATTTGGAGGCGTCTTGTGCATGCCACTCACCATCCGACGGTGAAATGCGCCACCATCTTGGTCATGATCGTCTGCGCGTTGTTGGTTTGCTTGATGCTGTTGCAGAGGATCTTCATGTCCTGGTCCTCTTGCCCCGGTACGTATTGGCCTTCCTGGGGGCCGTTATCGAACCTCGAGGAGCTGGTGTTGGATCTGGTCACGTGCAGGGAAGCGTTCCGCGGGTGGAACGTGTAAGACCTGGTCAGGTCGAGGGTGTGCCAGGTCAGTCCACCGGTGGAATGGCCGGTCAACCAATTGGGGAATGAGCACTGGCCAGGCGGCGAGACTGAAAGCGCACAGGAACCAATTTATTTAACGCTGATTGAACTGCCTCTGTACCCCCCTGGCCCCCGCAGTGGACCGGGTCCTCGAACCTCTCGCCGCCGCGTTAAGCGGCACCCGCTTCTACGCTTTTAAAACGTATTTAGAGGACGGGGACTTCGTAATTCCTGATTGCCAGCTCGGCCAGCTTTTTACTCGTATCTCACGGTTCGTTTCCCAGGCGCGATGGAATATTTGAGGACACCGGGCGGGCGGCAGCTGGGACAATCCAGTCGACTTTCGTAATCGCCGATTTAATTCTGTTTAATCGTCTGTTCGATCGCTGCCTTATGCGAACTGTGCACGTTTGCTGCGGCGTATTCGTCTCGCGCCGCGCGTGCAGTAGCTGATTTTTCAAGCAGATTACCGTCGCGAATGATAGCGGGGACGTTTACACGACCGCCGATGAATTCTCCAACGAAATGGACAGCGAAGGGGAACAACGGGGTTGGCGAGACAAGGTCGAAAAATTTCGCTGCCGCCCCGCTAGGTCCCGGTCGCATAAAGTCCACGACGTTCCGGAACGACAGCCGATAAAACGTCGACGTAGGTATTCGACGGCGAAACAGAATCGTTCGAGTATCTCGGCAGTCCACCAGAACCGCCCTTCCCTCTCCGTTCCAACCTCTCTCGCTTCGCCGCCTCTCCGGCGTGTTCCGCTTCCGGTGCAAGGGTGTAAAATCCGGTCGTGAGAAGGAGCCACTTCGATAGTGTCGGGCACCGGGGAAAGGGTTGAGGAAAATGGATAACAAAGAGGGGCCGAGGGAGAGGCCGTCGGCCAGAGGAGCCGGAGGGGGTGTAGGCTGATAGATAGATAGGCGGAAAGAGAGCACGAGGCGGAGGGAGGAGATAGGGAAAGACAAAGAGGGGAGGCGGGAAGAGGGAATGAGGGACAAGGGTGTAAAGGATGGTAACTCTGTAACAATGAAAGGGTAAAATGCGGGGTGTAAAAAATATACTGGGGAAAATGGGGAAACGGGGAAGGAGTGGAGAAGTGGAAGAAAAAAGCGAAGAAATATTATGATAGAAAAAGGTGGGGGGAAGTGGACGAAGGAATGGAAGGAATGAAGGATTGACAGAGTGCAGAGGCTCGGCCAGTTTTATGGCACGTAAAAGCATTGTTGCACGGCCTCGGAAAGAATGGGAATAATTCAGCGGCTCCATCGATAAGTCCACGACGGGGACGAGCGGGATACAAATTCCGTGATCGTAAAAATCGAATGGCATTTCCCTTGTTTCACTTGCTGCCGTCCTTTATTCTCTCGTGGCATCAAGCCGCGCGCCACCCCTTTCTTTCCGTTCTCCGCTCTGAGCTGATTTTTCCTCTCTCTCTCTCTTTCTCTCTCTCTCTCTCTCTCTCTCTGTCTCTTCGATTTCGCACGTACCTTTCCCAACCCTCGAGCCCCGTCGCCCGTTCCGTTATTTTTCCCATTCCCTGGCCCGCGTGTATTGCCAATCTGCATTTTAACGATACCGATAAAATCTGACGGAAAGTTGAATTTGTAACTCCCTGCGATCTGCTGGCTTGCAAACGATGCAGTTCGTGCATCGAAGGAGATCCGCCACGGTGTCGCGATTGATTTCTAATATTCATGCTGGCCGGACTTGCGTCGACGGAAGCCCGATTCGTCGATAACGAAGCCGCGACGTCAATGGGTTCGTTCCGAACGCGCAACCGGTTCGATTTCATTTCGGCCGCATTTTAATGAAACGAACGACTATCTCTCTGTATGTAATTTCAAGTCCGACTTGCTGCAGATCGTAACCACGCGTAAAGCCAGTGTAGCGATACTCCGACTCCGCCACCAGAGGACCCCTCGACTGTGCCGCTCTCTCGCAAGATCTCCCTCGTCTACTTCTTCATATGTACATATGTATATATGTACACGTTTCGTCCTATCTTCTAACATCCCAGGGTCCAAGTT
The DNA here is from genome assembly GCA_963855975.1 of Andrena chrysosceles. Lineage (NCBI taxonomy): Eukaryota > Metazoa > Arthropoda > Insecta > Hymenoptera > Andrenidae > Andrena > Andrena chrysosceles. Next base: position 135,653,871 of record OY979766.1, on the reverse strand, counting down.
AGGGCTAAGGATGAGTCCGCTAGCAGGGCCGACACGAAACTTCCTTTTTCCTTCCTTCGATCCTACCTTTCAATCATTCTCAATCCCCGCTAAACCTCGTTCAAGTAAGTCAAGTCGATTGAATTTAAATAACTTGACTTCAAGTCGCTTGAAATTCAAATACCTTGACTTCAACTCGCTTGAATTCAAATACGTTGACTTCAAGTCGCTTGAAACTTTATTACGAACGTGATCCTGTTATTTATTTACTTGACTTAAGGGGTAATGCCACAGTAGAGCCCGGAAAAGCAGCCTGATTTTGAGAATTTTTTAAGCGAGTATAGTGAATGGAATACAAAATCTATTTGAAGGCCTTTATTGTAAATACCTTGAAGTATGATCCCAATTTTTTGTTTAATTTTTTTATTACAAAATGGCGGCGTCACAGCCCAACAAACGAAACTTCTTCTGAAAAACGGTGTTCCGCGGCCGGAAAGATTTCTCCTTCAATTTTTGACCTGTACTTCCCGAGATAATCTTATATAGAAACAAACAATTTTTGATTTTTTGTTCTAGGTCAAAAATTGAAGGAGAAATCTTTCCGGCCGCGGAACACCGTTTTTTAGAAGAAGCTTTGTTTTGCCGCCATTTTGTAATAAAAAAATTAAATAACAAATTGGAATCATACTTCAAGGTATTTACAATAAAGGCCTTCAAATAGATTTTGTATTCCATTCACTATACTCGCATAAAAAAAAATTTAAAATCAGGCTGCCTTTCCGGGCTCTACTGTGGCATTACACCTTAAAATATCTCTTTCAGGTTTCTTTCAAATTTCAAGTGAAGTAGAGATTCCTTCACCCTTACTTGCCTCAAAATACAATTTGACTTATCTGAACCAGGCTTAACGCCCGTCGGATGCGGGAGCGAGCTTTTTCATTCTCCACTTGCCGATGTCCAAATATTATGAAACCCGACGCGCGGCCAGGAACTTCGCAACACGTTCACTCGATTAACGTTCAGCTTGGCCAGCGTAATTGCCTATCGGAGGGGGCGGGTCCCGTGCCACGGAACGTCGGGAGACTCGGCGATCCAAGACATCTTCTCCCCCTGCGCTTCCGGCTTGCCTCCCTTCCCGCTGGTTAAACCGCACGTTTCGAGCAGTTATGAGAACGCAGTCGAGTAATTTTCCCGGAGTATTGACTCTGCCGGTAGAAGAGTCCAGGCTAATTGAACAAACTTTCGAGCCGGCCCGGTGGATGCAGTTAAAGGTACTCAGCCGACGGCCAGGGGGGTGCCCGGAGAGAGAGAGAGATAGAGAGGCCGACCAGCCGCTGGAGAAAGAGGGGAAAAGATTTAATGTTAATCCATTTTCCGGGCTGCTTCTCGGGGCTGCTCTCTTCCTATTCCAGCCGCGCCGTTTCCGCAAGAAGGATCGAGATATTAACGACGCGGATGCTCGCGGGGGGGGGGGGGGGGGGGCAACCTCCCGAGGCACCCTTGTCTCGCCGCCCTTCTCCGCTTGCTTTTCCAGCCGACAGTTTTATCCGCGTGTCGGCGACTCTCGCTCGACTTAAAGCGATTCGCTGAAGAAAGTGCCGTGCGGCCCTCGTAGCAGTTTCAACCAACAGCTAGAGAGAGAGAGAGAGAGAGAGAGAGAGAGAGAGAGAGAGAGAGAGGGGGGTGGGAGGTAGGAGGGAGATCCTGGGAATCCACTGAAGTGAAATCCGTTAACGAAGTTTGCCCGTGAAACTGTACGCGGCAAGATACGGGCTTGCAAACTCCCGGAGGAAAGGAGGGGGCGACGGGGCAAGGGAAAAAGAATAGAACACGGGGGGAGGAAAAAGGAAATTGTAACGGCGAGTGGAGTAGCGTGCAAATATTCCTCCTTCGCGCTACGGGACCGCCATTTTGACGCGTTCAGTTAATGACACGGGGGGAGAGAGGGAGAGGTGAATTTTTCACGCTGTGATTTCGCACGAGACGGGCGCTTTTCTCTTTTCCCGCAGGCTCTGCCTAGCGTAACGCAACACCTGACCTTATTTCCAACTACTCGACTACGCAGCCCCACCCCTGATCGTTTAATTTTCAACGGTACTATGTTAATGGATGTACGTGTAAGCAAGTTTCGGACGTGAAACATTCCCGTAGGCGATGGATTGTAGCGGAGGTAAATCCCGTGGGGTATTTGGATTCAGAGAAGTGCATGTAATTTTACGAACACAACAAGTGAGCCATTGAAATCTGCTGGTTTCGCTGGTCTGTCTAAACTTCTGTTTTCTGGACATGCGTGGCTTTCCATGTAGGGATTGTATAAGCAACTAACAATAAGTAGTATTAACAGCTTAGATGCTAAAGCCTCGTTCTCATTAGTTTAGTTACTTGGCTTCAAATAATATGACTTCAAGTCGCTTGAATTCCAGTAACTGGGAGAAAATGGTCATTACTCCACCTATTCTTAGTCATTGTTTTATGATTATAAGCTCACTTTTCAAAAACAATAGTCAGCCAGGTTGCTCCAAGCAACTTCAACTTCACACTTGTACGTACATTTACACTATTCAAGCTGTATTTCAAGGCTAGTCAAAGTTTTAAAAACTCCGCTTAAACTTCTTCGCATAAAACTTTAAAGAAACTTTAAAGGATATTTCGAGTCAAGCGAATAACAGATTGATATTGGTAAAATAGTTTCAAGTTACTTCAAGTCAAGTAATGTAGCGTCTAACAGTTACTTTAGTAGTTTCAATCGTTCCTAGAGTATTTCCCCCAAATTATAGGTCGTCAAGAAGCGTTACTCTTTTATTACACAATTATTAGTTGACAAGGAAAATTTAATTAAGAAGGCAATGTATTTTGTTAGCTCATTATGGTTGCATATCAGTTTCTTATCTAATAAATATTGTTCAGTTGATGTTTTGTAATTCAATTTATTGTAACTTAACAATGATTAAAAATTGGCACCATAACAGCCAAAGTAACTTGACTAATGAGAACGAGGCTTAACAGTAGGTACTATTTCAAGTTGCATCACCGTTAAAAATTTTATTCTCGATTCTAAACATCTCACTGAATTCTCGGTTTTTCTTAATAATCTTTCCTATCCAAGCAACACAACGCCTATCACACAATATTTTTACCTTTCATGAGGGTCATGGTACGAGATCCCTCCATGGGGCTGGACAATCCGTTGCAAGTGGCGTCGCCGCTCTGGGCCACCCGGTATATCTCGGCCGCGCCCTCGGGCACTGGTCCGCTCTGTAAACCGACATCGTGATCCATGGCCCCCATGCCCATGGCAGCTCTGTGCAGATTACCCTGCACTGTCTGGCCAGCCTTCTCGTAGACGAAGCATCGGTATCGATCTTCGTTACTGGACGCGTGTCCGTGATGTAAACGGCCGACCAGGTAGCGGCTGCTCCCCTCCTTCCAGGTGGCCAGGCATTCCAGCTCCTCCACTGAAACCGACAAAACCCCACTTCTTATTGTTAGTAGCAATAACAGAGGGCCAACGTAGCCCGACTCGATTATCAGCCACTAGCACGCACAGGATTTATTAGGAACTAATTTTTCTGTTACCTTCGCTCTTGGAGGGTGAGGAACATGCTTGATTCGCGCGTGTAGATCTACGCGCAGAGTATCAATAAAATCGGTATGCCTTAACTGTTTATAGGTCAAGATTAATTATTGGTCAAGAAGTCTTGAGCGCATTTCCTTCTAAACATGTATGTATGTCAGTAATACCGTGCACAACGCATCGGTAAAAGTTGGAGAAGCCCCGATACCATCGCGCTCGATCTTCCTCTCGTCTGAAGCAAGAAAACCGTTTCGTTCGGTGTTCATCGAGAAGTAACCGCCGCGCCGCCTTAGGGTTCGCCTCGACAGAGGGTAGACGCGTCTTTCCGCGTTCCCGCGATCCTCGCGTCTATCGGGCGGGATCAAATTCGACGGAGGAACTCGGAGGAACGAGGCTGAGCCGGCATGCGGAGGAATCAGCGACGCGGTGACGAGCAAAAGAGCACACCAGGGCTCCTAGGAACGAGCTTTTTTCCTTCGGATCCTCGCAAATTGCTCGCGGCGTCCTCTCGCCTCTGAGGATCGCGGGGATCAAAAAAGGAAGTCGTCTGTGACGGCAGGGAACGAGGGGCACGAGGCAGAAGCGAGCGGGTGTAACCAGGAGAAGGATGCCCACGGACGAGGATAAAGAAGCAGGAGGGTGGCGGGCTGGGAAGGAAGAAGCGACAGGAAAAAGAGGTAGCCGACTTTTCCGCGAGATGTGATTTAGATACGCGCCTCCCCGGAATCTCGGCTTCTGCTTCTTTGGGAAGCTTCGCGGCTAGGACGTTGCTTAAGGACGAAGGAAGAGGGTGTCTGCCGCGGCAGTTCCGTCGATAACATCGACCTCTTTATTCGCGCCCTTTCAGGGCCGCATCCGGCGCCAGCGGACCGATAATTGTTGATTTCTTTGCGTCGACGCGACGCGACGGTCCTCCTTTGCGGGGACCAGCGCAGGACAGCCGAGGAATCGGGCTATCGTTTTTCACGCGGAAATCTCGCTCTCTGATGCCCTTCCTGCTTCCGGCCAGTCGATCGGACTCTCAGCTTTTTCCACCAAGCTCCTCTCTCTCCTTTTCCCTGCTCCTTCAATCACTTCATTTCAACGGGGCTGCGCTCGCGGAGTGCCTATCGCGGCGGATACTCTCGCTCACTGCTGGAATAGACTGCGGCGATAGAGCGCGACGAAAGAAGAGTTGGAGAGTCTTCGTTGTGGCTTTTCGTGTGGTTGATACTACAAAGGTATTCAGAGAACACCTACTGTAATTGAGGACCCCGCAGCGAGAGATGTGCAGCTCCATTTTTGACAGTTTTTGAGTTACGACGTGTAATACACGTAAACAAATTCTACATCGTTGGAGCACGTTTGACGCAAATCCGATAACAATGACCGATTTATTGCAACTTTTGAACCTGCATCCATTACCCTGCTGCAAGTCAGGGGCAGCTCCAAATTTGAAAAATTCGTCGAGAATAGAAATAGAAACTTAACGATTCAATAACTAATTGTACCCAAGTACTACATATTTTTTGAAAATATATTTTTTTCAATTAATGGCCTCTTTTGAATGTTAAGCCAAAGTAATAATTTTATAAACAGACTTTTCAAATTGCAAATGGCCAAGCTCTGTTAATTATTTAACACGCAAAGTCGGTTATAACTATTAGGTGGGTGGAAAAATTAAGTCGCTCACTGTTAGGTGATGTTACCAGGTCTGTAAATATGAAACCGGAATTTGCCCATACGTGGCGCCAGCTGTCAATGTAGTTATCATCAAACCGTGTCATTTACGCCATTTTCTTGTTTTGACATCTGATAAAGATTTTCAACTCACAATCGTACAAGTTTCATACAACTGCATAGTTTTTAATAGCATTGAACATATCGAATTTTGTGCCTGGAAACTACAATTTGCGGACAGCATTGATTTTCTGTTACCATTTGAAGAAAACTGCTGTACAATCGCATCGAATGCTTGTCGAAGCATACGGTGAGCTCTTAGTAAATCACAGTGCTTTGAGTGATTTAAGAAATTCAAGAGTGGCCATTTTGACGTGTGAAACGAAGAACGTAGAAGACCACCGAAAAAGTTTCAAGACATCGAATTACAAGTATTGTTGGATGAGGATGGTGCTCAAACGCAACAACAACACGCGGATCAATTAAATGTAACCCAAGAAGCCGTCTCCATACGTTTGAAAGTCATGGGAATGATCCAGAAGATAGGAAAAACGACCGGAATATCAAAAAGGTAACACAAAGTGATTCTGCTTCATGATAATGCACCATCACACGGAGCAAAAACGGTAAAGGAAACGATTGAGGCGTTTAGTTGGAAAATACTTTCGCATGCGGCTTACTCATCAAACTTGGCTCCATCCGATTATTGTTTATTTGCATCGATGGGACACGCACTTGCTGAATAGCGCTTCACATCTTACGAAAATGTACGAAAAGGGCTCGATGACTGGTTTTCCTCAAAAGAGGAACAGTTTTTTTGGCATGGCATCCAAAATTGTCAGAGAGATGGGAAAAAATGTATAGCTACCGATGGGCAATACTTCGAACAAAATATTTTGTATCATTTTCATACAATAAACGTGTATTTTTAGTACAAAAAATCCGGTTTCATATTTACATACCTGGTAGGTGATAATAAGTGTACGGAACTATCTTTTTCCATTATACCTACTGGGTTTAATATTAGTGTCCGATAGTGATCGAACATCCATAGACATAAAGATTAACATTTTGCTTTGCATTTGAGGCGGCCATTAGGGAGTTTGCCATTAGGAGGTTTTGAAACCAGGCGAAATCGTCACTGCTGAATGCCATAGCGATAGCCAACAGTTAATGCGTTTAAAGGCAGCATTGAATAAAAAAGGCCTCGGGTGAGAAGCAATCGCTAGAAAGGTCTTCTACTCCATGACAATGCGAGGCCACATGTTGCCGCCGTAACACGGGGAACAACTCTACTTCGATTGAGGTGGGAAGTCCTACTTCACCCGGCACTATAGCCCAGACATCGCTCCTCCCGACTACCACTTGTTTAGATCGATGACTATCCATCACAGACTATCCGATACAAGCTTCAACAATGTGGAAAAGATTCAAAATTGGATCGAAGTCACCTTTTCGAGCACAATGGCAAAAAATAGATACCTAGCTTTAAAAACGTGAAGGAACTTTCGTACCGACCCAGTAAAAAGAAAAGGTCGAACGCAACATCCAGGTACCCCCACATTTTGTTTCAGCCTGTACAAAGCGCACAAATGTATCGTTGACAAAGGCAACAGGAAAGGGCGACACTCGACAAAAAGGGGGCAGCCCGATATCGCTCCACCCACCGCTATTTTTCACCGTTCTATTTTGTTTTTGCGTTTTTACATCGAAGCTTGATTCGATTTAACGTCGACGCGTTCATAGCCCTGCCCGTTTTCGGGCAAATGTCCGTCAAAGTGAAAACAATTCCGGTCGACTGTAACCGGCGCGACGTATCTTTGGCACCCCTGCGGAAGGGGTCGACCCGATCACGCGAAGAATTTTCAAAAATCAAATCGGCGCGCGGTCGCCGCGTACGCCCTTTGTGCGCCCCGCGCCATTTCGATTACACTTTGCACCGATGATTGGGGATGAAACGCGGTTAACGTTGCTAGCGGCGTCCTCTTTTTCCCCCGTGACTCGTTGCTTCCCACCCCTCGCGAGCGAATCATTCCAACTGTTCCCCGAAATTCGTTAAGGGATCCAGGTTTCAGCAGCTCCGCGTGTTCCTTAATCGACGACGATCAAGGAACGGCCGAAGACGATGAGCTGTGAAACTTTGCCTCTTCGTTCGTGGGGCCATTATGATTGCGCCCTCGTGCGCGAGAGGGTAGGAGCCCTTAGAAAATAGGGAAACTGTCCTCGCGGCCGGGACTCCGATCGAAACTCCCCGCGTCGCTGAATCCGGAACAGAAGTTTAACGAAGTCCAAATGGGGCAAAACGAGTCGGCGGTTTTGCCAGTCAGAGACCTTCGTTAGGGAGTGAAAGGGAGGATTCTCGGGTCGTCCAAGCATTTAACCTCTGCGCCCCTTTCACTTGAACCGCGTGCAGGGCGCTGCATAGATTACGCAGCCTCCAAAAAGGATGGGCCGTTTTAGTTTACAAATTCCGCTGTGTATCTGCGTCTCTGCGTTTCCCAAACGTCATCGAATCGTTAATCTCGACGTCTTCGACTTCTCCGCGAGTCGTTCTTGATAGGCTCGACACGTTGGCCATTTATACTTTTGTCCGGCCGTTCTTCCTTTTAATTTTTCACCACAGAAATCGTTACCCACGCGTGTCCCTTATCGGATGTGCGTCTAATAGCAAACGTTCTCCCTCCTGTCCGGAAATCGAGCTCGCCCCTGTCCCAGGGCCACGACTAACGAATGCACGAGCGAAAATCACCACTAATCGCGGCGCCACCCCCTGACCCTTTCAACGATTCATCGAACGTAGGGGTGACCAACACATTGTTGAAAGTTTCGAGTGCCTTTTTCAACTTTCCCCCAACGCAGTTAGTTTTCACACGTGGCGTGTTGGAATTAAATAACAAAAGGCAGAATTTGAGGAATTAAGGTAGGCAGTCGAATCGCTTGTAAATAAAGTATTTTTTGCGAATTAATTACAGGCAGATGAAAGTGGTTAGTTACAGCACTTTGACAATGGAAAAAAATGGAAAAATTTTCCTTTAAATGCTTTAAACGCGTTTTTCCCGAAATTGTGTCTTTTAACAATCGGGATGCAGCATAACTTCTTTAATTCTATTGTAAAAAAAATACTTGATCTTCGAGCGATTTGACTGCCTACTTATTTAGTCCCATTAAGCGTGCACCGCTGGAAAGTACACACAATGTGTTTCACAGAAACATGATCCTCAAACTCTTTTACAAGCTCTAAAAACACAATTCTAGAAGCATAGGGGTCTCTTGAAAGATCTTTTAAAAGCTTTATATTAATCCCATTGAAACTTTACCAGAGAAATTTGAAGGGTACTCACCTGCGCTTTCAGAGGCAGGTATGTCGGGGCACGCCTGGTATCTGAACAGCAATCTGCTGTCGTCGGTGCAGGTGTCGACGTTGCTGACGGGCACGGAGCAGGTCCCATGACCTCGGTTATAGGAGAAGGTCATAGGGCCGCGAAAAGGGCACGGCACAGGTGTCGCCTCCTCACGGAACATCGAATAGAGCAGAGCATCCCCCGTGATGGACGAGCACAGGGATGCCAGGGAGCTCCTGCTGTTGCAGTAAGCTGGAACAGCAAATGAAATCTATGTGACGAGTTGGCTTAATAAATCCAGTTAACCCTAACAAGCGCCACACTCCAATTTTAATAGACCCCATCCATAAAGCGTGCTTTACGACGCGTTCGGTAAATCGAGAGTAGGTAACAGTTGTCCAATTACGCGCTCTGCAATTTCCAGCGACACCTATCCGCGACATGTGCACGGCGCAAAGACAGCTCGACGCGTTAACTTTCCCGGAACAGCCATAAGTTCTCTGGCAGTGCAGGTCGGACTTGGCAGGAAGTCGGCCCTCCGGAGAGAAGGAAAAAGGCCAGCGGTGGAGGGTGTGCGGGGGTTAGCGGACGATGACGAATCTTCTCTGAGTAGGAAGTTCATACCGGGGAGTAACTTTAACCGAGGATATTCCTCGCGATTTCTTCCCTTCCGGCTGGAAAAGTGGCGAGACGCTCGCTCAGGGACTCGGGCAACTTTTTCGCGAGCAGGTGTTGTCGCAGCTGGAGGAAAAATCAAAAGGCGATCGACTCGACTTTCTTCTCTCCTATACCTTCCGTTCCGTTCCGTTTCGTTTCGTTTCCATCTACTGAAAGCTTCCTGGGCGCGCTATCAGATCCTTTTCTAATTCCTTCCTCTCGAAGGCCCGCGGGGGCTAGAAGCCGAGCCCTGTTTCGCGGAAACAGAAATCCTCTCCGGCGACACTAACGAAGTTTAGAAATTATTCAAATAAACGAACATCTGGTGGCGCGACGGAAAGAAACGAAGAGAACGCCGGGCAGAGATAACGATGTAATTTTCAAAGCGCGGAAATGGAAAAAGTGCAATGCCGTGTCTTCCCCCTATTTCCAAGTTTCCCGCGGCAGTTTCGCTCGGCCAGCTCATTTATTTATTTATTTATTTATTCTCGCGTGGATGCCCGCTTCGAGTCACCCTTTCTCTCGCCGGCTCCTCAAATTTTCATCATCATTTATTCGTTATTAGGATCGACTTTCATTTCCCCTGGCTTTCGTACCGCACGCAGTCAACCAAATTGCGTCCACGCTGTGTTTCGACATAATTAATTTGCCCTTCCAAAGTTACATCTCCCGCTGATTAATTAGCCGCGCTTTATTCGCCTCCGCGGGGGCGGCCGAAGTCGCGACCGAATGTATCGCCGAAACGGGGCACCGAAATTAAAAAGAATTCGAATTAACCCTATAGCCGCATTTTTTATCTGTTTTTAGGAATTGTTCAGACTGATGCCAATGCGCTAATCCTTTCGTAATTTTAAGGGTACTTTATTTAACATTGTAATAAGTAAAGAAAATTTTTATGACAGTAAAATTACGATAAATACAAAAGAAATAAGCAGTATCTTAAACAGGTTTTGTGCGAGGTGCAAAACGGCACCGGTTGTAGCGTCTCTGGTAGATATGCGAAACAGACCATTACAATTTTTTTCAATTTATTTGACAATTCTAAGAATATGACCCTAAAATGGGGTAAAAAATTGAATATTATAAAAATGGCGCTACTTGAAACCATTAAGTGTGATTTGCGCAAAGAATTTGCGCTTTCTTTGTCTAAAAAAGTGGTTAAAATTAATAATTTTGAAAACGCAGTTTCGAGAAAAACGCGTTTAAAGTGAGTTGAATTTCGGCCTATAACTTTGAGAATATATTTTCAAAACGTTTTAGAAGCGATTTATGGAAAACATTTGTTTCTCGGTTTTTCGGTCGATTTATAGGGTCTTTTCCACCTTAATACAACACAACTCGCCATCGTGGCACGTGAAATTCCACCTCTCCCTCTCTTCCGCGCGCAGCCCGTCGCCGGAGGCTGTTCAGACGAAGCGGCGCGTAATTTCGAAACTGGAAAACTCGCAAAAAGTGCAATCCCTTGTCCCGGGCGCCGACTTATCCGCGCGAACTCGGCCACGTCGACTCGCGCGATAAACGCGTCCTCGCCGCCGGCCAATTAAATCCAAAGCGCGCCGCCCCCTCCGGGCCGACGGTAATTCCGCCCCTTAAACTTTCCCCCCTAAACGAACGGTCGCTGGGAAATCTTTCCGCTCACGGTCGAGTCGCGCGTTCGAAACGCGAATCGCGCTTTATTTACCCCTGAGCATGTTCAGTAATGAGCAGATGGGAATGCGCCGAGTTTTTTTAACGAACGCGGAGAGCCTCGCGGTGGAAACAGCCCGGCGCGGCGCTTTGGGGGTTGAAATGGAGGGACGGACGTCGCTGAGGCGTGGACACGCTTGTTTCGTTGGGTCAGGTTAAGTCTGGTGGAAGCTTTCTGGCTTGTTCTGGGAACACGTCCGCGGAGGAATGGATTAGTTGGTCAAGTTCGAGTTAATGCGGGCGAAGGCTCATTTGCGGACACTTATTTTTTCCTTTGCAATTACCGATCATGGGTGGATCACCTTGTAGAAGATTCACGAATCGAATCTCATCCCCGGTATGTACAGGGTGTATAAAAATTATATGTCACGACCACCATAGCTCTGATTCTACACCTCTGGATCGTTGAAGATCGGTGGAGATCGGTTAAAAAAGTGAACCGTAAACTCGTTCTTTACCCAAGTTTTCACGGTCAAATTTTTTAATATGTCATATTTTACTCGCCGAGAGGGTAGAGAGTGCCAAGGGAATCATAAGTTACAACTCAACCGATCTATTAAAAAACGATGTTACCATTTTTCCATTATTCCACTGTATAATGATTTCTCTGGGTAAATTTTAATTTTTTGCTGCTTCGTCAATGGCATTGTTATTTATTCGATACCCGATTGTAAAATATAAGAATATTGTCAATAAGAATATCGAAAGTTTCACATTGATTTCTGAGAGAATGGTTGGGTTGCGATCTATTGCTTCTTTTTTACTCAACGCGAGTAGAACACTGTTTTAACCGATCTCCATCGATCCAGAAGTGCAGAATCACTAGCAAATTTAACGGGAGCCGATGAGCGATTGCCGCCTAAGCCTAAAAAAATTATGATTTTATTCCAACACAACGCTACGGTGGTCGTGAGATATAATTTTTATACACCCCATACATTTGTTTTTACAGAACGCAACGAATTCGTGTTTTCACAGGCATCGGTAGAGTCCGCGTTTCCATTCATTGGGTCGCCCGGAGCATGACGAGCCTTTTCCCGATCCCGTTGTCACTGTCCGCTCCTTTCCCCCTGTTTTCCGCAGAAACGACCCACATTTCCCCGCACGCTGACGGTCCGAATGCAGCCTGCAGGCGACGGTATCTGCGGCGTGACACTATGCAGATTAAAATCCGATAAAGGAGGAGGGGGAGGGAGGCGAGGGTGTGCCTGTGCGCGGGAGAGAGAGAGAGGTAGTGGGACCCGAGGGACTTTGACAAATCGTCGAAAAATGCGAACGGGCGACAGGAGGGGCGGTACCAGAGGTCGGTGTCCCTCTTTTTCAGCCTGCATATATCGTATCCACCCTCTTCTTTCCTCTTCAGCCTGGCTCCACTGCCAAACTCCACCTGACTGACGTTGTTGCTCTCCCTTCAGCTTCGTTTACCTCCCTACTGGTTGTTTCAGGCTTGCGAGTATACTTTTGGGTATCTGACAGGCACGTTGACGTTTCCAATGGTTTAGCCCTTCAATGGCGGGTGCGGGGTCCATGTTGACCCATCTTTAATCTCGAACTACACGCGTTACTTTTATTAGTAGTATTATGTTTTAAAGAAGATACAAATTTGAGAGCAGAACAAGGTTAAAATTTAGAGTGTTCTGAGGTGTGCATGAATAATATTATTTCATTAGGTTTCCAAAAAACAAACATGGGGCAGCATTGGACGCCGCAGTAAATTATCCGCCGCCCAAGGGTTAATAATGTGTACAACCATTTTCATTTAGGGATTTTTTAGTGAATCCTGTGAGACAAACGTTAATTAAGAATCTCGTTCTCGATGATTCCCTAATTTCTTTTTCCCAAAACCTTGACGGGATTATGTCGAAATCTGTGCAAGTTGTCCCCCTTTCATTTGACAGAGCCTATACATGCACGTACACCCTCTCTTCACCCACCCCTAACCCATTTTTTATCCGGACCCATATTTACTACCCCCTCCAGCCACCTGTCTCGTTTCCCCTCGCCACGGAGAGCATCGCTTACAACCACAGTCCGAGGATCAAAGTGTCGTTAGCAGGTTTGGAGAAAAAAGAGGGGCTTGTATCGTCTATGAGCTACGCCGGAGCGAATAGAATTATCAGGAAACTTCGTTACTGGATCCTAGGCGGGGTAAAAACGCCCTTTGCGAGCGAAGATGCTTCAAAGCGAACGAGACGCGTCTCGAGATTCAACGATTTCTGGAGCAACCCTTCTTCGACGTCAAATTCTGGCAGTTGAAACAGTTTCGTCGACTCCACTGGCTATTTAATCAACGCAAATAAATTTCTACTCCTGTCTTGTAATAATCGAAATAGGTACATTCGCGTGGTATGTCCACTTAAATTCTCCAGCTAAGGTTCATGAAAATAGAAAGCTGCATTCTTAATATTTAGCGCGTCCTGAATCTATTGACTGACAGGTGGGTCAAGATGGTTCTTAATCGTGGAGAATATTGCATTGTATCCATAAGCGATGCACCATATGGCTTAATATACTTTCGGCCTGAGTCTATAATTTACGACATTCTTTATTCAACGATCTTCCACAGGTTATTTGTCGTAGTGTCGTGCTATCCTAGTGTGTGCATTTATACCAGATTTAGAACATATAAGAGAGTCGACTTTAAAGTTATCTAGAATTCCAGTTGATAATGTGATCTGGCAATTTATTGACCCCGAGGTACCAAGACCTTGTCCCCCGAGTGTCTAATTCACGATGACCCCGGGCACTCAAACGAAACCATGGAAAACTAGCATGTGGCGTGCTAATGGAAAACAATGTGCCCGAAGCACGACTGACAAACTCGAGGATCGGAGGCCGAGGCGGTCTCGGGCAACGGAACCGAAGCCGCGCAATAATCTGCAACGATCTACACGAGGATCCTCGATAAATATCCGGAACGAGAACCATTATCACGTCCCAGAAACTTCGCTATCCATTCTGTTGTCGGGCGTATTAACGAGGCACGGGGGCTGATTGCACGATAGAATCCCGCCAAAGTGCTCTCGACTTCTTTTCCACTGTAAACGAGGCTCGCAGATCCCCCCTCCCCCCACCCCACCCCCCCCCACCATCTGAGGCTGAGAATTAGCAGAACTATTGCCTGTTTCTTCGCGTTCTCCTGCACCTCCTCCAGCTGCTACTCCACTCCCATCCTGGTCCTCGTCCTCGTCATCCCCGGGGTTTGCACAACGAACGAAAGTCGTTAAGTTCCTCCCGGAGAATTATTCCGGGCAGCTATGGCCGTTGTTCCCGCCGTTCCTCGCCCTTCTTCTCGTCATCTTCGAGCTTTTAATTACCGATCGGCATTCTAATTAATGAATGGATTTCCCCGGGCCACCGGGGAAATCGTTATCGATCGGGGCGAAACAACGGCTATCGGGAGGTGGACGGGGACGAGGATGGCGCGAAACAGGGCAGAGAGAAAGGGGAGCGGGCGTCTTCCAATGTTCTTTCGGGAGTGGAAGGGGTAGGATTGTGATACTTACTTTCTTTGTACTGGAGAACGTTCGAGTGCTTCTCGTGAATGACGACGCAACGGTAGCAGGATTTTCTGGAACAGAACGGAAACGGGGGTCTCTCTTATTCAGGCCTTTCATTCGATATCGCTCGACGGAATTAGAACGCTTCACCCCCCCACCTCCGCGCCCCACGTTTTTCTCCTTCGTTTCTCGATAGGCGACGACTTGGGATTAACGGGGGGTGCCCCGCTTGTAGGATAATGGCAGCACGCTTCGTCGCGCGGGGAACTCGCGAAAATGTATTGGACGATTGACCGAATTAATGCCCGCTGATAAGAATCCTGATCCCGGCAAACAGGCTTGAACTCGTCGCGTGCTTAAGTAAGGGGGGGGGGGGGGGGAGGGGGAGAAAACGAGAATATCAAGTTCACGCTCGTAACCCCTTTAAGAGGGAAAGCACTGTAAGAAATCGGAAAAATCGGTTTATTTTTTTACATTTTACACCTGTCGGCTGAAACGAAAGGGACGGATTTACGAAAAGACAGTTATGCAACTTACGTCGACGCGGTTCATCATTAACGTCTGGTTTCCATCAACCTTTATTGCATCATAATCCCTCTTATTAGACGGTGTGTTTAATGTGCCTCGGCATTCAGACGCGCGGAGAATATTTGCCGGTGCTCGCAGTTTAAATTTCATCCCCCCGGGCCCATGTAGCACGGCATCTTGGCCCCGCGCAACTTCCGCTTTCTTTTTTTATCTCGCTCGTCGACATATCGATCGGACACTTTGCCAGGCGAGCGCGATAGAAATCTCCACGAAAACTTCGAGCAGCTCGTGTGACACGAGCATTACGCGGCGAAACGACGCTCCCCCGACGCCTCCTCTTCCTTCTCTCGCGTGTGCCACTCCGGAGCTACGACTGCGAGTCGACAAACCCCCGCTTTTAATCCCCTCTAGCCCCCTTCTCCTCTTGGGAACAAACTTACTCCCGAACGTATCGCCTATTTTCAACGAGGCGACGTTTCGCCAAGGTTCGGCCGCGATTTTTTTTCTCTGGAATGTCCTTGGGAACTCGCGCAACAATTAACCCTTCGCGTTTGGAACTTTATTCTACCTTCTGGACTTTTTCGACTGGACTTGATGCTTGGGTCATGGTTTAGAGAGAAAACGTTACAATTCCGTGGCACCCCTTTTTTTATATTGTTGGGCAGAGGCATTGGCAACAATACCAATTGAATAGTCCTTCGGGAAAGTACTGTAAGCGTCAAAATTAAAAAAAAATTATCGGAAAATGTCCAATGTGCCAATGGTGATATTATGATACATGTAGGCTTTGATTTTTGGCACCCTTACAGTGTTTTTAACAAGGACTCGTCAATTTTATAGCCAATTTCGCAAGGGGGCATTGAGGTGTCAAGCGATTGATATTGTTACGTTTTGTGTGAGAGAGTAATGAGAGTAGGAGAAGTCTACTCACTGGTTCACTAAAAGGAACTTGTCGCCCTCGCTGTGCAGGCACCTGCCCTTTCCGGACAGCTCGTTCCTGGAGATGACGATCGGGTGAGTGACACCGCTCTGGAACCAGGTGCCTTCCCATCTCGGTGGAAACGTGCATTCTGAAACAATCAACGCAGGGAAATTAGCCAAACCTATCACGCATAGATATCTGTCTGCTTCGTAGTTACGGAAATAAAGGCGGGGTGGGTACACATAATTCCGCAAAAGTTTGAGTAACTACTACGCACAGTATCACTAACAAGGGAACCCTTTCTCACCGACTGAAATGCAACTTTGCGGGTATATAGAGTGACTCAAGACAATAACAACGGTAAAACTAACATCAAAGTCAAATAGGCATTTCCGCTTTTACGCGTATAACGCCTAAAGTACAAGAGACAGAAAAAAATGTTTCAAACAAAAGTTCAATGGTACCTACATTATCCTCTGCAAACTCGGCAAAAAAATACCTAACGAAAAAAACCTTTTGTTGAAAATTGTGTTAACGCAAGTTTGCAAAGCTTAGTGCGCTATTAAACTTTTGTTTGAAACATTTTTTTCTGTCTCTCGTACTTTAGTAGTTACACGAGAAAAAGTGGAAGTGCCTATTTGACTTTGAGGTTAGTTTTCACATCCATAAAGGGCGATCGGACACGAGTGAAACGTACCATACTTGTTGTCTTGAGTCACTGTATAAACCCACACAGTTGCGCTGTAATCGGTGAGCAAGGGTTCGTGATGTTTCCTTGTAAGGTACCATAATTATAATTCGACAAAAGAACCTCGAGTCATAGGGTAAAGACACCAGTAGTCGACCACTTTCAGAAAAACATGAAAAATAAGGTTTTTAGAAATGACGATCTTTTGAACAGAGTGAACACTTTGTTCAAAAGATCGTCACTTCTAAAAACCTTATTTTTTATGTTTTTCTGAGAGTGGTCGACTACTGATTCATGGTCGACTACTGGTGTCTTCACCCTACTATACAGTCCTATTTACACCACCGTTACATCCGTCATTATCTACCCCTCGCGAACGTCCGCTGTTCCCCGCGCTGCACCCCATTCCGCGCCACTTCGTTTCCCCAGGACAGTACAGATCTTCAGGAGCACGCGTCGTATTATCATAAAGAAGAAAAAAGGGACGATGAGGCGACGTGATATTCCCCGACGAAGTAATTCGAGACAAATCGTGGCGGGGCACGAAGAGACAAAGGGGTCAGGATCCGTGGAGCAATGGCGAAGGGAATGCGCGGGTGAGTGTAAGGGTTGAACCGAGGGAAGGGCGCATAGCCATGGCGTCGAGATGGGAATTCCCGGGACGGGATAATCCCGGGGGCGAAGCGAATTTCCGGAAACTACTGCCATAGCACGGAAGGGATACATCCAGCCGAGTTATCGACGATAATCGAAAGCCTGGGACGTCCCTCGTGCCTCGTTCCTTTCTCTTGCGCGTGCGGGCCCGTTGAAACGCTGCCCTTCCAGGGGACACACATGACTGTGCATTTCGAGCGGAAGGGATCCATTTTCGCGGGCGCGTTTCCGAAAACCAGTCGCCGTTCCGACGAGTCTGTCCAGCGCAGAAGCGAGAATGCGACTTTTTGTCGGAGCATTGTCGCGCGCCGCGCCCTCCCTGCGGTCTTTTACGTTTTGTCCGCCGCTGTTCCGTCGCAGCCCGTTGTTCTTTTCACGCTCTGTACTCCGCCGTGCGTCCTTGATAGTGGCTAATTGTGTTTGGTCCTGTTGCTTCAATACTATTCTGCGGGGGGACAAAGAATCAGAGGTTTGCATCGGGAGGGGATGAATCGGCGCTTTTATTTGTCCTTCGGTTAGAGTCCTACTCACTCGACTGGCGAGATCGCAGATGAATTACTTCTGCCTGAATCTAATATTCCACCAATATTTGAAGGGTAAGGGGAAAACAGCAAATGTCACAAAACAACTTTATCGAGAAAATTACAAGGTTCAATGAATTTAATTTTCTTGTATAATTTTTTGCTGAAATAATTTCTTGTTTTATCTTGACGTCGGAAGCTTATCCTTAAGCAAAGAGTGGGGCTATTTCGGTGTGAAGGAAGAGCAGAATAAATATTTCCTTGTTAGCAATAGGTGTACCAAATCTTTAATGTTATCTTACGGGGGTATTAGAACTTTACAAGTTACAACCCTTTGTGATCCCACAGTTCTGTAGTCCCACTTCCCACCAGTAAAATATGCTATATATCTCAAAATGGTCATTCCCAGTTTTCCCCCCTACCGTTCATTTAACGACTTTGATCTGCGAAGAGAATTGGTGGGAAGTTTGAATCACGAAAGAGCCCTACTCCTACTCGCGCAACCGCACGCTTGGTGAAAATAAATTCCTCGCAAAGCAGCAAATCCTGATTGGCGGCAGCATAATTTGAGCACCGCAGTGGCCCACGATGGTTGACGGTGGAAAAAGAATCGTAGAGTAACATCGCGTGTGGAATCGTCGGTAGCTTAAAACGTAGACGAGACTCGAGCATGGACACTCGATGAATAAATCAATTGGCAGAGCAAGCTTTCCCTTTTGCAAGTTGCTCGTACGACACCGATTTAGCTTTCGTTCCAGCGCGACCGTCTGTTGCCACGAAAACACCGCGCGATAAATACGTAAAATGGCTCTTAAGTGTGCGGTCCGTAACGAGGGGTTAATTAGATTTTCGACGAGCAGACCGACGAGGGAGAGGAGGAAAAATATTGTTCCACAGGGATCCAACTCCCCCGCGGCGGGGACAGACGGACTCGGGTGGCGTTTTGCTAGTCGCGTCTTTAAGTAAAAGCTCCGTAAACAATGGCGGTCGTTGACGTTCTTTAGCGTCGAGGTGTTGATTCATCTAATTGTGGCACTCGTTCTCCCGACTTTCCATGGACAGAGAAGAGAAAATAATCGAGTTGGATTCGTGGTTTGGCGACTGGATTCGTTGCTGTCTCCTTGCTCCACTTTCCAAGCCCCCTCCAAATTCCTCCCTCCCGGCAGAATATTTCGCGAAGCACCTTTCGGTCTATGGAACAGATGTCCCACCTTTTAACGCGGAATAAAAAAATTTATCCTCCGCAGCCGGGGGACGTGCTCGTGGAATAATAAAAGCGCGGAGAGAGCGTTTTAAGAGCTCCTCCGGCATTGCTTATCGTGGAGAGCTGACGCTGGTATTGACGCGTGTCATTTGGAAAAGTTTTTGTAGCGTCGCCGAGAAAAAGGGGCTTTTTAGCTGGTCCTTGCGCCGAGGAAATGTTGAAGCTGCGTTTTCCCTTGGCTGGCGCAATCACCTCGAATACGCGCCAAGTGAATTTCAACTTTAATAATTCAGAACAGAATTAGTAAAGCTTCCACTGAACTTAAATCGATACATGCATTTTTTGGGCACGGGGGGTCGAGAAACATTTTCATTAGCGTTTTTTTAACTAAATTACCTTGTACAGTAAATATTCGTTATATGTTCAACTCTCGGAACCGGGCACGAACATATACCGTGTAGGGGGCCATGAATTTCAGCTTGAGCTGGCTAGTTTATTCAGGCGATATCGTCTAGCCTCGGGCTCGCTTGTATGTTTTGCCACCGAGGCAATCGGCAGTCGAAGAAAAGGACAGCGAGTGAGAAAGAGTGGGGCGAATGAGAAAGCATGAACGACAGTCGAATATGAAAATGACTCACAAGGGAAGATCCCCGACCCGAAAATTTAAAAGATTATGAAATGTTGGGGATATGTCGAAGATATATATATGTATGTATATCGTAATTTTGATTTGCTGCCCAAATTCACTCTACTAGGGTAAAGGGCCCAATTACTGTCACCCTAACCTGTTTTACGTAAAATAACGAATAAATCTTATAAAATGATGTGAAAAAAAATTTAGTATGCAATTTAAATCGTTATTTATTCGATACAAAAACAGTACTTAATTTTTTCTTCGTTAATTTGAATAAAACGATGCAAAATTTGAAGCGAATGTTAGGAGAATGGAAACGATGACTTCCTTACTAGCAAAAGAGAAATCAAGGCATTAAACAAATGCTGTAATTGTAATATGTAAGCTATTAACATAACAAAATATAATGTTTTAAATAATATAAGCATCACAGAAAGTAATAACGATCCGAATTCAACGATTCATTAAGACTTTTTACCTATTAATTGGGTGACACTGATTGATACAAGCGTTTCAAGCATTTTGGTATTACTGTCATAGCAGTACCTAGTTGCTCTAAGGTAAGTACATGACACGAAGTAACCGTAAAATGACATAAACAGTAGTAGGTTAGCTGGCAGTAATTAGGATGTCAGTAATTCAGTCAAATACATTTGAAGGGTGTCAGTAATAGATCCCCAAAAATATTTTTGAAATTGATGAATTTATAACATAAAAATCGAAGTTTTAAGATCCACCACATTTTTTTCATCAAGTAAACATATTAAATAATTATAAATCAACTGTGTCGACTGTTTCGTTCCCTCTCGCTCGGCTCTTGGGATTTCTCATTCGCGGCATCGGCCGCACGGAATAGTCTTAGAGCATATATGTACTACTCTAAGGGAATACATAGTGTCCGCATCGCCTTATTCCTGTTCGTCGGGACTATTACGACGAATTACTGTATATCCTCTACATATCTTCAGTTTCATAATTTCTTGAATTTTAGGATTGGGAATCTTCCCTTGTCAGTATGATCCAAATCACATTGTGTTTGGTCTTGTTTTCATCACAAAAACCTCATTAATATGTTAAAAATATTTTCATAACAATAAAACCAAAAACTTAAACATTTAATTTGTCATGAAGCCTGTGGTCTTTAAATATCAGGCCGCGCCGGCACGATCGGTGGTGTCTTATCTTAGGGGTGATTTGATTTAACCCGTGTCGCATTTCACGCTTGACTGGTTCCGAGTGAGATCTCCCCAGTTCGTGGGGCGAGGCACATGCATATAACGAATATTTCTGGTGAACATATAACGAATATTTACTGATTTTCTTAACCGAGCTCCACAGCAGCGTCTGCAAGCTTTTCTCAAGATGGAATTAAACTACCAAAACGAAGGCGGAGGCTTGTTCAGACGTGCGCAATCGTGGGGGGTGGTTGTTTACGCGCGATCCCAGCGTCTTATCGTTAACAGCATCGGCAGAGCGGCAGGGAGCCCGAGGAGATTCGATTCCGCAATGGATGGGGGGCCAAGCACGAAACACTCGCCCGTTTTTTCCTCCGGCTGCCGCGTTCCATTCCGCTGCCCTCGCGACGCCCCTTCTGCCCCCGAGGGTGAGATTCTCCGTCGCGAGTCGGAGGCGGCTGGCGCGAACTGTGATTACGGATTTCGAGTCTCGCCCGCGGATTTTACGAGCCCGTCGTGAATCGCGCGACCCACCCTCCCCTTCGCCCTTCCCTTTCCCACCTCCCGCTCCAAGCACCCTGAAACGAGGGGGAGGTAACGCGCGGCATACAAACCGCATGGAAATAAATAAATGCCTCCGGGGGGCGGCCGGCGGCGGTGAGACGGGGCTGGGGGTAGTAGGGTGGTCGGAGTATTCGCTCCAGGGATCCGCCACCACCTGCTATCGATTTCAGCCTCGAAACCCGGGGCCGATCTGACGAATGACTTCTTTTCCGCCGATTTTCTTGCTCCTCCGCGGGGAATCGCGCGAACCTTGTTCCACCCTCGGATACGCGGCCCCGAGTTTCGGTTCTGCTACTCCGGCGGGACTTTCGATGCTTTAGCGATTCCGAGCGTGCAACGGAACGTGCCTGGATACCGGGGGTGTATCCGGCCGCGGAGTGCCATGGTCCGGAGACCTCGACTCGTAGCTTTCACGTGTTTCCTAACGTATCTAATAACGCGGAGCTTGACGACTGTAGGAGTTTGTAGGTTGCGACGACGCCAGCTAGTCGGGATTTTAGTAATGAGTAGTATCGACGGGATGCAGGCAATCGCTAAGAGAAAAAAGATTCGAACAGGGAAGCCAGATAAACTCGTAGTCGAATAAATTGAAAGGCTACAACGGGGAAGTGGGAGCGTGGACCGAGGCCGATTAAAGATTCTGTTGTCAGAGGGGGCGGAAATAGGCGGGCCGGAAGTGAGACAATACGACGAGGGGTTTCGTATTTCATCGTCAGCGCGGCTTAATATCAATAAATTCAGGCGATATCTTTTAGCGGCACTGTATCAAGGATTCCCGCGTGCCTCCAGACTCGCCCGCTACCGAGATAATGAAAGAATCCTTACGCAAAAAATGCGGTGGTATATACTCGAGAGTGTTCCGTGTTTCTCGCTCGGGGATCAATAATATAACGGATGAATATCCCGCGCGAGTTAAAAGCGTGGATAGATGTTTATTACGTACGTTATCAGAGATCGTGAAGTAGGTAGAGTCGAATTTGATATTGGCAGTTGGTACGGGACTTGAAGCGAACTGGAATTGAAAGTGGCAACTGAAATTGGAACTGAACTCATACTGAAGTGGGAATCATGGGAATCCTGACATGGGAATCGTGGAAACCACAATTTCTTTTTAAAAATTTTAGTGGAAGCCAGAATTTCTTTGAAAAAGTTTTGGTAGAAGGCATAATTTCTTTTAAAATATTTTCGAGTAACATCGATGATGATCGCGGTGGAGCAAGTTTTCGGCCCCATCACAAACGTGTGCACCAAAAAAGACGTAGTAAATTATTTCAAGAAAATGCATAAAGCCAATCTTTGAAGCAGACATACCTACTACGTTTCTTTGAGGGAACACTCGCGGTGGAGAGCTCCGCGAAGGAGAACGAAATGGGGTGGCGATTCGCGAAAATCCAGTGGCGTTACTTTTCGTTAGCCGAACGACTGTCGGGCACACAGGGTCGGCGGACGGATTTGAGAAACGCGAAATTACGCGGAGTATATTCTCACGGACGAGTCATTACTTTGCTGCGACCTCCTTACCGGGGGTATCCTGCTTCCTCCGCTCCATTCACCGAGCGAATAACGATCCCCCGGGTGGCTGTACGTCTCCCCGGAAATGGGCCGCGTTCTCCAATTGGACAACGATAATAAGGATATTAGCGACGAGAATAATAACGGCGATGATTAGAAAAATTGCACCAGCGCCCCTCTGGAACTGTATTTACTCGCCAGCTTCAGCTGGAGCTTGGCGGAGCTTCGCTCTGTCCAACGCCGATTGAAATTAACAGGGGAGAAATACTGCTTGCTTGAAATAGAAGTCCATACTCTCTAGTAGGTATTCCATTCAGAAACATTTTGTGTTAAACTTTCTATTTCTTCGTACCTACACTTCTACGATCCATTTAGGAATCAACTATGTCACTTTGAACAAACGTGACTGCAATGTTTATACTTTTTTCTTCCCCTCTACGACATTTATATTGATTAATAAATATTCCGAGGGATTGGAGCTCATCCAGAGTCACATGCTTGATTCTCTCAAAGCTCCACGTCTCGCGTTCTCCAATACCTACACTCTCCATACTTTTAAAAAGGTAGAGCTACTTGATCGCTCAAAAGATCGTTCAAGATTCCAAGAATCGGTTGCAAAGCGAGGGATAAGCATCTTGAAAGCAAAGAGAAAAGAAAATAAAACTATATTTCTCTGTAATAACGATAACTTTCGACGAGTTTTAATCGCGCGACAACTACCGGCGCGCGTTAACGAAAAATGGAATTTTCGCTCTTTTTTTTTTCCTCCGCCACAGGCAGAAAACCGTCGGACAATACACGCGATATAACCGGTGGCGGCAATTTTTCATTCTTTATCCCTGGCACAATCCATTTCACCGGCATTCAAGCAGCCGTAACGACTCCTGCGTGGCTGTAATTTACCCCAGAAATGGCCCACGACAAAATACACCCTGTTCATGGGCGGCGGGTCACGTGGCCTGCCCCGAAATTTCTTGATTAAGACGACGGGCACGCGATCTTCCGTGGCCGCGTGCACTCGTTTCTCTTCCGGCCCCGTCGATCAATCTTCGACCGTCGCCGGTGCCGTTCCCCGTGGAAAATCTTGGAAAATCGTCGCGACGCCGAAACACGGCGCTCGCTGAGGCGGGCAAGAAACGCGATCCTCCAGCCTCCTCGCGGTCTCGTTATCCTCCCTCCGCGGGGGGTGATGCTCGAGAGCGCGACGCCGCGCCGCGCCGCGCCGCGCCGGCGATCGTCAGTCCTCGACGAATTTATCGGTGATTTACGAGGGACGACGTATCGCAATGCTGCGCGGAGGGGGAAATTGAAATCTCGCCACCGACGGTGTCCGCGGACTTAATTTCGCGGAATCGATCGAAAGTCGAGGCAAGTGAGATTAATTCGTCCGGGTGGCGGAAGCTCGCCAACGTTCCGTGCGGACTTTATTTCATCTCGAAATGGAATTGCACGCGAAATAATATGTGTTGGAAATGAACTCTGATTGCTTCGATGCTCGCGGCGATATTTGCGCCGACGTTGTAAGAATTCAGGGGAACAAATTAATAGCGCCTGGACGCGGAAACTCTGTAACCTTTCCTTCGTTCGTTTCAATTTCCATTATGTGACGTGGAATAAGTAATGGTCGTGGCTTTCGCCAATCAATCTACCCGGCTGGATCGGAGTTCATTTCTTAATTTTATTATAATGCTCGTTTAACGGGAAGCCAAATTCTCAAACTCTATTTTATTCGTCTGTATTCTATTTATTAAAATAGAAAGTGATGACGGTGGAAGTTTGGATAATTGGATCGAGTTGGATTCATTTTGGAGTTATGATAATTTAATACACACCTTGACTACGCGTAGCTTGCAAGAAATATCTGGTGTTGCTTGCGAGGGAGCAGCAGCGGGGCTTCCATCGGTTCGTCGATAAATTGTTTTGAATATCGCGGGGAGTATGGCATTATCGAAGCTCCATCATCAGGCGAGCAATTATCAGCGGCAACATCGTTAGTCCGTAAGTTCGAGATCACAATGGCACCTCATCGGTTCCCGTGGGAGATTCGAGACGGGCTGGGCCGATATGAATAGAGCGGATCGAATCGCCAGATAGTATACAATCTCTCGGATGAATTCTTGTTTGCAGAAGGTATGACGGCTTCTACCCCTTCTCCAATTGAAATCGAAGTAATGGTGGGGAAATTTAACGCGCGTTAGGAACCACCGCGGCTCCCCGCGCTCGGGTCTGAAAGAAAAGGAAACGGAAGCTGGTCCGGGAAATGTGGACTTCGGAGGCACCACAGTTAGGATTTTAGGAATATTTGCGTTGGTTGAAAATAGCTGGTTCTATAATTCTGTAACTGGACATTGATTTTGTGGAAGCAAACACTGTTGAACCTCGTCTATTACTATCGGTAATTCTACTGTTAAGCTGGGAATCCACCTAAAAGCTAAGTCAACCTATGCTATATCTGGCTGTGCCATAAAATATAAAAACATAGCATGGCATAGCTTAGCTTTCAGGTGTTTCTTTCTTCTTCAGTATTAACTCTATTCTATCTAAAGTACACTGCAAACAATATTACTATCAGTGTCAGGTCATCGTTGCGCCGAATGTCTGACCACAAAAACCATTCCTACTAAGTAGTTACTAAATTCAAGCTTTGCGTGTAGTGCGTGATTAGTCACTAAGTAGTTAACCGCGTGACTCATTCATGAGAATCAAATCCCTTGAATTACGTTAATGGGAAACAGAATCTTGATTTCGCTGTGGCTGTACGCGCACAAAGTATAGTTTCGTTCACGGTGCGCAATCTTCTCTGCAATCAGCATACGTCCTTAATTAACACGATGGTTGTATGCCTATCCTCCGTTGACTAGTCCACTTCACTGTGTCCTACTGTATCCCAAAGTGGAATAGAAAAGAAATCGCGGTTCTGCATCTGGACACTGTTCTTCCTCTCACAGCTGTGATTAGGGAAAAAGCCTGAATCGAGAGACCGAATAAACTGGAGCGAGAAAATTCGTGGGAAGGACTATTAGACGGCAGATCGGAGGAAACAGAGATTTACGAGCAGCGAATGAAATATTCGCCAATACGAGCACGGCTAGGCGAGATTAAGTAGCTGGATCGCGTACCGCTGGGAGCAGCCCGCTGTTGATACAGACCGCCGAAACTTTGGCTATAAACTGCTCGCGGCTCTAATATATATCATTTATCAGAGGGAAAAGTAGCGCGAGCCGTGGTCCTGCGGGGGCCATTTTCAACGGACCAGTCTGCAGAAAGAATTTCACCTTACACAAATTCTGCTGGTTAATATAAATGCACCACTGAGGACGCTTATCGCTGTCCACCTTAGAAAGTCCTCCTATGCTTCGTCCCTTGTAAAAGAAGGCATTTTCAAGAGTCAGAACGCTACTCCGTAGTTTTCTAAATTGTGACCACGAGGACAAGGCAAAAGTAGGTACATACCGAATCTTGTCCCTTGCAGCGACTAATCCCACTCGTTTCCAAGAAGATCAATGACGGAACTTTGCTCTAAATTTTATTTATATTTTGAGCGTTTCGACCCTCAGGCTCAATTTTTGAGACACAGAACAGGAACTTTCCTTGCAACGCTTCGGGGATATTCCACGAAGGTACCCTTTCGTCAGCCTACATACACCCCTAGAGTGGCCCTTATTTTTTAACATCTGATTTCTATTGCTCTCAACACCTAGTATGGTTTCATTTCATAAACGATAATCCTTCAAAATGTTTATTGCAATCGGACAACAGGAAAGGGTGCCGATCAGGTCTTAAAGTTTAGAATTCCATCTCGCAAAAGTGATAAACCCTATCGAAATTTGATTCAAACTATTGTTAAAAGAGCATTTCATTTTCTACAACTACTGTATATATAATTTCTTAGCGCTTCCAACTACTTTTTAGATAATAGCGTTTGAATATAGAGAGATTCGCACTACGTGTCTAGAGGCAATAACGCCACACCATAGAGGTCACCTAATTGGGAAACCTTGGTCACTCCTCCACATTCAATCAGAAAATAGCGAGTTCCAGAATTTTCCTAAACATTTCGAAGCGTCTATTTAAAAAAAAAAACTAAGTAAGTTCGCGCCGCACAAGTAGTACTTCAAACCTACATCCGCTTCAACTAGCTCTTGGGGTATTAATTTGTCCTAAAAGCAGCGGCACACTCCATCAGAAGAGTTACGTTCTCAAGGATAGATGTTGTCACGCAGCAAACAGCTTCTCAAAACAAATCCCCCCCCCCCCCCTCTGATCATCATCCGTCCGAACAATCCAGAAGTTTGGACAAACGTTCGTAAGAGCATTTAAACAATCCTAGCATTCGGTTGCCATCAAATATCGCGGGCCGGTTCTTTGTTCGCCGGACAAAAGCTCTTTTCGCGGGCAACGCGTCGCAACGAGGCGAGCGCGGCATTCGAAGCCGGCTGGAAATACTCGTACAAGTGACTATTAACCATTACTACAAGCGGGGCCGACTCGTCGGCACTTTTATTTCCGGCGCCGACGGGCTGGGCGCGACGGAACGCGAACAAACTGAGCGAGGCCGGATAACGCGGGGGATGATCAAGCGGGGACACGGCAGCACACGGCGGACCTGCAACATTGTAGCCCACGGTGTCGTGTCTCTTCACTTCCTGTTCCCCTCTACCGTCCGCCACCCTGCTCCATGCAGGTCGACCTTTTCGGGAGAGTTAACGAATTCGGCAATCACGGGGTATCGATTTCGATCTGTTCCACATGACTTTGCCTGCTTTCTCGTCCCTCTCTTCCCTGTCACTTCCTGTCTGCCCCCTTTGTCTGGGATAGCGACGAGAAATCTGGCCGATTTTCTGGATGTGCTTGGAAGAACGCTTCTTCAGGATCTGATGAGTTATCGGGGGACTTGGGCACTTGTAACTCCCCCCTCGTGTCAGGATCAGGTCACTAGGGCTACTAAATTGGTTCGATAGCGGTGTGGTACAGGGGCAAGGAAGAAGATGGCTTCTTTCGGGGTGAAACAACGTTTCTAGCTGCAGAGGCACCTAGTGATTTGGTCCTTCTGCGACACAGCGCCGTGGCGATTCGTTATCTTTTTATCAGCAGGCTAGGAGGAAGCGGCCTACGTGAAATCTTGAGGCCGCCGATTGAATTCCTGTCAGTCGAGTGAGGAGAAGAATAGCGCCGCGGATCCCTGACACATTGACAGTGGTTGGGCGACGCAGACGCGCAGGGACTGGGACTCTGGCTGCCAGAATAAGTGGAGGAGGGTGGAAAACCGCGACCACCCTCGTCCTCGCTCTCGCCCGTCATTGACAGCTGTCAGCCGTCACCGCTGGAAAGTTTTACGAGGACGAAAGTTGATATTGCTGCGCTTGCAGCTCCCCCTCATCTGCTCTGCCCTCGTCCTGTCCCATCCTTCTCTTTTCCGCGCTGTACCGAATCGTCCATATTTTCCGCGTTCTTCCTTTCCGTTTTCGTGCATTCTTTCCCGCCCCTCTAGCTCCATCGCTCCCCTGTTCTGTTCTCTCTTAATCCATTTTTTACCAACAGCCCGCTATCTATTCTCCGTTTCGTTTCAATTCCGTTTTTCTTGCCGCTGCAGCGCCCTTTGTGCTGTCTTATTTCTCAATTGTCTGTTGTTCGGCTCGCTGACCCATTGTCATTGTCTTTTTCAGCCCTTCCAGCGGGACCTATTTTATTTCGGCTTGCCGAATTGATGTTGTTCCTGCAGGTCCCATTCTCTCGTCCCAATTCAACCATCTCCGCGCTTACCCCGCCTTTTCCTCCCCTTGCTCGCACAGCCACCCCTCGCTGCCAATTCTACTTCGCCGACTATTTCTAAACTTTACCAATTTTCTGATTATGCCGTCCTCTTTCGCAATTTACCTACTCTTTATCTCGCACACCCTTCCGCGTCGACGCCCTCGATTTTACCTCGGCTTCGATGTTTCACCGTTGCGCTCACTTCAAAACCAATATTCCATCTTTTATTTCTCTTCGAGATCGATGCACTGGCTTTGCCTTCGCCGGGAATCAATATTCTACCTTCGATTACGCTTCAAAGTTCGCGCTCCACCTTCGATTTAACTTCGAAATCAACACGTCGAAGGTTTAAGGAGCATGATTTTTCTGATGCCGTTGAGCGATCGACGCGCGTGAATTTCGACGCGAGTAGCAGCTGTGAAAGCGATGAAAGTGGCTGGTCTTATAGTGTTATGCACAAATATTATTATTATTATTATTATTATTATTATTATTATTATTATTATTATTTCAACGGGAGAACCCTTTAGAGTACAGAGTACAAAGCAGATGAATACAAAAATATAAAGACGCATCTGAAAATTGTCATAAGTCCAATCTTCCCTTAACTATTATAAGGTGCCATTACGAAGCTCTTCGTATTTACTCGCAGAATTACCCTATCCCATCCTCTTGCAAAGATCCCACCGAAATTCGACAACCCCCTTTAACCCTGACGGTGGGAAAGGGGTGCACCGAAAACGATCGATCCCTTCACGGTAGGGTCGATAATCGGCGCTTCCATTTCGTTGCGAAAAAACGAGCGGGAAGATTGGAGAGGCGGCCAGGGGAGGGCGTCGAGGAGGGTGGAAAAAATCGAAAACATTCCCAGCCGTTTGGACGCGGAGGGGTGTTCGTTCTCGATGACGACGTCACGGATTGAAATGGCGCGTAAAATGGCCACTGCTCCCAAGGGCGAAATATTCCAAGTCTCCAATTTTATTCATCCCCCTTCTCCCTCTGCCTCTCCTGGTCCCATGCCACCCTTCACACAATTCGGAGAGAAATGTCCCCGCGAGAAGGACAGGGGGAGGAAGCGTTGTCGGCAGCCCCGAAAAACATTTGTTATTTAGAGGAACAGGTTCTTGTTGGTCGAGTAAGTGGGAACATGAAGCGGGAACGACGTTGGGTGGCGTAAAAGTGGCCAATAGAAAAATAATCTCGGCCCCCGCGGTATCCCATCCCCGCAGAGACTTTCCAGCTTCCCGCCAGCATTGATAAGTGCAACGAAATTGAACTACTATCATAACATGATTGTTACGCAAACAGGGAACCTTATTCCTCCGCGGTAACACGAATAACGCGAATCGCAAGCTGCTTGCCATACGCTTGAAAATACAAGAGGAGGGAAACGGGGCAAATAGGAGCAGGGTGGTTGGGTTGGACCGAGGGGAAGGGGAAGGCGGGGGTGAAAAAAGAAGAGCAAGCTCGCTGGAAGAAGAAAGTGGAGGCTAGAGGGAGAACAAAGGAGGCAAAAAAAAGGCCACGGTGGCTCCATTCGCTGTGCATAATTGATTGGCGCTTCAAAGGGCCTGGGAATAATCCGGGCCACTGTATAACGTTGATACGGCACTTTTTCATCCTCCAGGCCCTCGTCTGTCCCGATAAAAGTCCGGCCTGGACACTGCCATTGATCCGGATATCACAATGGCCGGCGATCTGACGTGCCGTGGATGGGTCTTGCGTTCTTCCGCTCCCCGATGGAAAATAGGAAATGAACGGCCGGAGGAGCGAGCTGCGCGATCAATCGATTCGGGAACGGGGTCGCTGCGCGTTAAATAATAAACCGAGACGCGACCGAGCGGAGGGTAGACACCGTTTACCAGCGGTTTTAGCGTGGAATCCTGGGCTCCAGTGCTGAAACCGACGTCTGATTTCGTGTTCGAGGGGATTTTTTCGCGACTATCCGCTCGGGACGCGTTGTCGCGCACATTAGCGAGCCTCCGAGCGCTTGCTTTTCACGGAATTTCCCCGATTTAAGTCGCTGGAGGTAGACGCGTAATGAGAACTCTTATTTGGATGGTTTATGGGCTGGAATCACGCTTAGCGTAGTTGGATATTAATGCAGCGAGCAGTCAAGTGGATCGAAGCCATCGATCGGAATGGTCCTCGCGGGGAGACGAAGTGTCCCATTACCGAGTCACATAAATCGTCGAAATTAGTCGGTCAGAGTAAGCCCGCAAATCGACCGAGATGGTAAATCGTCTGCTCGCGTCGGTCGCTGCATATCGAGCTCGCGAAATAACTTCTGCCACGGTCCAACGTCCCACGAATAAAAGCCACTCCGATCACGGAATCTGCAATCTTCGTCACGAAACTCCGCGCCGCCCCGTAATCGTGCTCCGGGCCGGTGATTCTCGGCGTCGTAGGGTTCAATTTGCAAAACGCCGATTCGAGTGGGTCGACGCTGCCGCGGAGGCATTAGCAGAAACAAATTTCACGATTTACTCTCGACGAAGGGCACGAAAGGGTCGTAGCTCCTCGTTCGCGTTCAGGGACAGAAGGATGGAGCGAGGGAGAGAGAGCTTTATTGACCCTCGAAACGAGTTTAAACCAAGGGTGAAGCGGGCCTGATTGCCGCACCGATTGTATTCGCTGCGGCATAATGAAAATTCTTCTTGCGTCATCTGCCCCCGAGGATAGTTTAACGGCATACTGAAATCCTCCGACCTCCCCCCTTCATAGTTGCCCGATAGTTAGTTGATCGCAATCTCCCGTCGCGTTCGACTCTTATCGAGGCAAACGACCTCCTTTAATCGCCCTTAAAACCTCTCGCTCGCCGGACCGGGGGAAATTAATTAAGGGCCTGCCAGCGTCGCGTTTCAGCGCGAGTCTTATGCGGATCACGGAAACAATAAAGCGATTCCTCTTTACGCTTTAGAACCGTAATGCACCGATCCTCGCGACGCAGGGACCGTTTCGAGTAAACCTGATCCGAAGGAAAGCTTACTCTGTTCGAGGAAAAACGTAGAAATGTTGTAAAGTTAGTTCTCGCGAAAAAGGGAAGTGGCTGTTTCGGTGGTAAGCGACGAATACGATTCACAACGCACCGCACTAAGGCAACATTGTTAATTCCACAAAATCAACCGGTATGCCCATACTGCTGGCTCTGTTCAGGTCTCTCTGCTGTGTCAACAAATTGCAAATTTAACTGTTCTAAGCTCGACGACGCAATCGCTAGAAGCTGCTTAGTTCCACCGAGACATTTACTCTGTTCCGCTTGAATCTATACAATTAACACCAGCTTCTGACTGAGTTTCCCTCGAATGCTCAAACAATATTGAATCCTGGCAAAATATCGCTTACTGCCGAGTCGTTTGTGTCGTTACCTGCTTTGCAGATTCTCAACACTGTGAAGGGGCACGCGAAACTCATCGCAAGGCTGTGAGACTCACCCCGATCAAGATTAAATTAAATCCAGAGTTTAAAAGGGCGTTGCGTGAGGGTATATGGTTTTGCGATTCACAAATTAGCAGGGGGCCGAATAATAAGAGGAATTTCGACATATGAAAGTTATAATCCAAGCATAAAGTGGGAAAAGCTGCTCCCTGCGCCGAGATTGAAGCGTCTGGAGGGGCTGACGCATGACGATCCCCGACTACTTATCGAGTCTGGCCAGACCGGCTCATTCGTTATTCATTTATCCAAATCACTCGGGGATCCGCGGCTTTGTCTACAGTCTACACGCGGCCCCGACTCGCGAAATCACCATAAAACCCGCGGAAATCCACGACACGAGCAAGACACTGCACAATTCATACACTTCTGGCATGGAAGCATCGTGGAAACGAGAGGCGAGAAAATTGCCTTGCTTCTTATCATTGCTTGGCACAACATTGACCCTGTACGATCAGTATTGCTGTTGAAGGCACAAGCTACAAATGGACTACCCATTGAAAAAAAAAATAAGTATCACGCAAGGCACCCTATAATTCAACTCTCAACCCTTCCAACAAATAAAATACATCTCTTAAGCAGAATAGGATCTCGTCAAATAAATTTTCTTCGGCTTGTAACGTTGAAGGATTACTATTTAAATTAGCATGAAAGTTATCAGCATAGAAAGTGCTTGTTTACAAAGAATATACACGTTAGAAAGAAGCTGGTATTGGGTACCTTTAATCCAACATACAGATTTCATACTGTTCGTGGAGACGAGTGGGTTACTTAGTTTTAGATTACTTAGACTTTAATTACAATCTATTTTGTTTGTATTTGGCGCTTCTTAGGGACCAGTCCCGTCGCTTGTCTCCTCTTCTCTGTCGCTCCCGCGACTCGGGTGGACCGAGTAGCTCGGATCGCGGGCGCGGCAGGAGTGGGGGCACGCGAAATTTACCGTGTTACGCGCAAGGATCGCGGTATGACTTCCTTCTTGTTCGCGCACCGCTAGTGAAAACACGTGTTTGTCGCTTACCGCGAGAACCCATTTTCGGCCTCGGGCATCGAGTCGATTTCTATTTGTACGGTTGTTTGCTTGTACGATTTCTTCTGTTGCGATCGAGAATAATTCTGTGTCGTTGAGACGAACAATTGTTGCGATTAATTGTTAACAAAGTTCACGCGGATTGGTGTGAAATATACCGTTCTGAAACACGTGCCGTGCCCGGTGTCGATTATTCGAGTATCCTCTCTTTATAATATTAGGCAAGAGTGATTAATTCTTCATCATTGAAGAACATCGCGCGCACATACATTTCTCTAAAGACAGATTAACCTTCTACAGGTTGACTTTTGAAATTCTGACTTAATCATTATTGGTCGCGATAAACTCCCCACTTGTTAGACAGAAAGGTAGAAGCACTTCTAAAATTACTTTATTCCACACACATCGTAAACGAATTCACACGGTTGTTAACTCGTCGGAATAGCAAGAAAGTTTTTACGCTCACTCCTAAATTACTGCAACCCAATATCTCTATATTCGGTATGCTATAAACCATGACCCTCTGCACGCTCTTTTCAACTTCCTACATTCGTATAACCATCTAGAAGCGTGCAGCTGCTCAATCAACTCTAGATATTTAAGAGGCGAAAGTATTAAAGCAGCCAAGTTGTCAGTGCACTTTTGCAACTGCGGAACAGCAAAAGAAGAAAGGAAACTCGAGCAGGCAGCTGTTGAAAGAATGATAAGCTGGTCTGCAGAGAGAGAGAGAGAGAGAGAGAGAGAGAGAGAGAGAGAGAGAGAGAGAGGCGTCGCGTCATCGCGGTCTCGGGCCTGCTAAATATTCGAGGCGGCGCGGCGTGAAAATTTACCAGCTTGCCGACTGAAAATTTCATCGAGCCACGCGCGCGCGTATTACGCGCCGCGAGACCGTCTCCGCGGCATCATCGGCCCTGAAATTGCAAAGTTTTCGCGGCTGGAGCGGGAACGGATTTCGTTATGGAATCCAAGAATGCCGCGCGCCACGCCGCACCCACACGAATGCGCCCCGTCAAGGGACAAGGGGAGAAATTCGTGCAGCGTCGACGATACAAGCAACGCCGCTACAACTTGCCAGGATTCCGCTATCTAGCGGCCCTGTCACGTCAGACAATTCCAACCTATTGATTATACCGCGCCTGACTTTAACCCGTCTCCACGTTCTCGTAAATATATCGCCGGCTATATTTCACCTTTTTCTTGACGATTTCGTGGAACAATACTAATTTCAAGGCTTTTGCCATAGTGCTAGAAATGTTGTGGTGGATACGATGGTATCGTAGAGGGCGCTTCAAGTATTTTACGCGATTGAGCTATCTCGCAAGGTTCCTCTCAACCAGAGCCGACCTTCCCTATAAAGGGAATTTCTTGCACCCGGGTGCAAGAAATTTTTTGGGGCCTCAAATAATTTCTCAAGGGTAAAAAAGAATAACATCTTTTCACAGAACGAAATCATGAAAAAAGGATAATAATAATATTAATAACAATAATTATAATAAAGAGAATAAAATAAAGGAAATAAACATTAGGATATTTAAATATGATTTTTTTATTGGCATATCATTAATAATATGAGATTATTATATTATTATATTAGAAATTATGTTTCAATTTCTGTTTTTTTTTTTTAATTTTGATCAAATACAGCCATTTTTCCTCGTCTCTTTCTTTTTATGTTGATTTTGAATTAAGGGCGAATATATTTGGAAACTGAAGGCAACGAAAAGTTTGTCACCTGACAGTTAGTTCTCCCGGAAAGGAGGCTCCGGTAAGCAAGTTTGCTTGCGAATTCATCGCGCGTAGGGTTGGCGGAATAAAAATTCCATAGAGGACAATTTTCTTCAAAATTTCAGAATCTCGTGCAATTCGTCGCCCCAGAAGTTCCCCGTTGCTGTCGTGGAAGCCATCTCCTCCTTTTTACAGGCCGCTCGGAAACTTCCCCTCGACGGATTCACGGGCCGAGACCAACGCGATTTGAAAATTTCGCGTCTCGCCGCTTGGGCTACGCTCCTCGAAAGAGACTGCATTATAAGCGGCTGCATCACAGCGCGGATACAAACAGGTGCTCGCGGTCCCGCCGCCAACCCCCGCGCCAAGCTCGATAAGAAGAGGGGAAGTTTGCCGCGGAATCTTCGGGACCACAGCCGCGGAAGCGTCTAATATTGTATTCATGAAGTGACGAGCGTTCGAAGCGTTCTGTATAAATAAATAAGCGAACACGCGGCGGTTTACGCGTGCGGTCGCCGTGGAAGCGAGCGGAGCGACGCGTCCCGACGCCAGCGGTTTCGAAATACCAATAAACGTCCTGGATATTTACTTCTTAGAGGATTCTTTTGAAAATACAAGATTCAGAATTGAGAATGGACTGGCCGCCATAAGCGGAATGGGATCCTTTGTCTCATTCGTGCCCATTGGAAATTCTGCTGGTAAACAAAATCAGTAGGTCAGCCTGTACAAACGATTGCGTCCGTGTCAACGCACACGTATTTGTAGAGAACGAAGGGGCGAGGAAGGAAAGGAAAAAGAAGCACAGAACGAAGAGGGTGGCGGAGGGGTGACCAGTGGAGGTTGACAACTTCGAGAGCTCTTTCAATTTATCTCATCCCCTGAAGCGTCCTTTTCCTCCCCCTTTTCCAGCCGCGCATTTCTATTCTTCCTGCCGCTCTCTCCTCTTTGTCTTTATATATCCCGCCTTCTGTCGCTGTCTTTCAACGGTCTTACCACGTATTTATTAAAGCGCCGTCGCGTTGTATAAAGGAAGAGCTCTGGCGAACAAGTGAAAGCTATTGGGTTGCACCCGGGCAGACATACTATAATATATGGAGTTAAAATTCGGGACGAAACAGGAGTGGTTTGTCTAGAAGTCTTAAGGTGAGATCAGACGGCGCGTGGATCGGCGATTCCCGCGCAAAGTTTGCCGATTCACACGCCGTCTGATCTCACCTTTACAATTAGATACGTGAGACGTTGCATGAAGAATCGAGCGAGTCATTTAGAAGCTAGAGGCACTTAAGGAGTTACACCACTTGGGAGTCTAAAAACTTAAGATTTTTTTTTTTTTTGAGAAAAAGTATGATACGTAAGCTTCTTGTTCGACTACTTCAATATTTGTGCAATAAATGCTATATTATATATTTTTCATTTTCTTTTGTTAAAGGAAAAATGTTTTTTTCCTCTCCAAAAACTCTGAAAGATAGCTGCGTTTCTAGGCTCCAAAGTGGTGTAACCCCTTAATTGGAAATAAAAATATGAAAGTGGCGGTTCATCGCGTGAATTATTCGTCGCGACAAGCGGCGGGCTGTCGAAGCCGCGGTTGCAATTATTGTCGCGGTTTGCGGGGCCTGGAATCGTGTAATTATACACGGGCACGCGGCCCCGGCCGCCAGTTATTACTACGCGCAGTGAACCGCCGCGAAATAATCGCAATAACAATAACAATAATTATGATAATGATAACAATAACGGTAACAGAATTACGAACCGTCCAATTTACCTGGCAAAACGTTGGCCACCGTACACCAAAGTATTAATAATTACGCGGCCGTAATAATATTCCTGGTAATAACGGCAACAATAATAATTAGGGCGAAGGCCCAGCAAAAATACGAATCCTCCGGAACATACCGCCCCCTCGAATTTATTTCCTGCTTATTACATGTCACTGTATTTTTCGCTGATATTTACCTCATCGACACCACTGGCTCCAAAGCTTGTATTTAGACACTCGTTCAGGGGTTAAGCAAATTCCCCGGGTATCCAATTTCCAGGCCTCGTATGCACACCATTCCAATCATTCAGAAGCCATCAAGCACGCCCACAAACTACGTTCGTAGCACGCTTTTCACTTTTCTTCGTCCACGATCGTCCCCGTTGAAATAACCACCCTCTATTCTATCGTATCGGATCCCCACCGACGCATCGTCTTTCCCTCCATCCACGGAGGACGCCGTTCAGGCATCTGTCGGCGAAATCCTTCCCTCCAAAATACCGGGATACCGAAAGCTTCGGATTACCGTTAACGAAACAATACAAGGGCTGACGACCAGAACCGGACAGCCTCCCTTTGTCCGAATCCTGAAAAGCTCCGTCCTCCCTGTGTTCCGTCCACGTCCCCGCGCGCTCATCCAGCTCCTCCGGCTCCTACCGTCAACTAGTTTGTAATAAAATACCGTACGAGCCCTCCCGGCGGATTATATTGCCCTCCACGGAACCCTCGCGCCAGCCCCCACGGGATGTCTGGATTCCTTCAACGACTGGAAGAATGTTCCTCCCGACTTGCGTCGAGTTCGAGGGCCTGCAGGTATTCGGAGGTAATTAACTGCGAATCAATCGGCCGATCCCGGGATCCACCTAGGTAAGGACTCTTGGGCTCGAAAGGGTTTCGCAGCGGCGGCTTGAAACGCGAGGTTCTTCGCGGAAGGTGTTTGAAACGCGATACTACTTGGAATTGAGTCTTCTTTGACGATTAGTTGGTCAGCAGTACATGCCATGACGTTGGGCATAAATTGCGATCTACGCACAAAAATGATTGTATGTAGTAGAGAAGGGATTAACCCTCGATTGTCACACTGGGTCAAAATGGTCCGCAATTTGACTTTCAGGTAAAATGGTAACAATGATAATAAAATCGTAATAATGGTAATAAAATGATAATTTCAAACTTTATCTCAGAATTTTTGCGACTTAATTTAATAGATAGCTTTTTAACAGCAGTTGATTGAAAATTGGCTTGGGTCGAATCGTTCAAAAAATAGGTGTGACAACCGAGGATAAACAGATTCCTTACAGTAGAATAATTCTGTATCTTATGTTAGCGGTATTTAGTAGAACTCTTGCGGTTCTACTTGAAGGATACAGTTTCCGCGATATAAAGAATTCTGCCTGGTGGCTTTTATTTTTCGTTTCAGCTGGTACTAGGCGGTAAAACACTCGGGCAACGTTTATGAGTTACGGGGTCCTTTCTCAACTTTTCGTTCCGCGATATTAAGCAACTAGGGTTTCCAGGTCTGTTTGGACTTGTTTGCAATAAACTGTCATTGTTTTTCTCCGTTTCTCTTCTTTTCCAT
This sequence comes from Andrena chrysosceles, assembly GCA_963855975.1. NCBI lineage: Eukaryota > Metazoa > Arthropoda > Insecta > Hymenoptera > Andrenidae > Andrena > Andrena chrysosceles. The sequence continues at coordinate 135,615,794 of OY979766.1, read as the reverse complement.
AGCCTTCTTGGAACTATACTGCGTCGAAATAAAAGCTAGTGATGCAATCTACCTTTGGTCCGGCATCCTGTTCAGTATCATTCGAAATTTCAGAAATTTTAGACATCCTTTTAACCAAAGAAGCTTCGATTGTCGTTTGGGGATCGAACAGGGCAAGAGCCAAGGGCTCTTGTGAGAACACGCGGATGATTCTGAAAGCGTATCAGTGTTCATTATCTAAAGTCTGAAGTAACGCGCCGTATCAAAGGATTCGGGAAGAAAAAATTCCAAACGTTTGCATAAAACGATCCCGGAGGGTTTCCTCGAGTGTCTAACAATCTGGAGCCATCTGTATGCTTTCCACCCGGAAAACCTAATGTTAATGAAGATACTGTTCCATATACAGTCACAAACCATAAATTAAGAAAGAAAGTATTATTATTATTATTATTATTATTATTATTATTATTATGATGATGAAGGGGGAACCCTTTAGAATACCAAGAATGTAGAACATACCAAGGCAAAAATGGTGCAGTCTGAAGAACTTAAACTCTTAACCGCTCCAACTCAGGTGTCAAACGTACTTAGGTAGGCACAGTAAATTAACTATGCAATAAATTTCGGAAGGTAGAGAATGACTAAAAACAATTGAATGTCAGTGAGACATTGATTTGCGTCGCTCACGACTCTATTAATGGGATCGACTATATAATAGATCAATTATCCTCTGCCATCTGCAGGCTTGACCCAGATTCCGAAGAAAATCATCGCAAAACACTTGCCAATCCTCGACGACCCTTTCACCCTTCAAAAGTGACCTTGTTCCGATCGAGAACAGGCCAGAAAATCTCTCGGTCCAGATGCACGCGTCTCTATTGAAATAGGTAACAGAGGGTTCGGACCGAGCGGTGTGCTTCCAGTGGCTGACCTTTACCAAGGAGAATAGCACGGGTCGATGAATTTTTGCGAAGGCTGGGGAACTTGAGACGAGCCACGGGGCCAACAAAGCCCGATGAGCTACCACGCAACCGTTAGGGAATAATTAAAGGCCAGCAATGGGGATATAGCGGTGGCCTCGCGGCCGGATGGATCCCGTGGATGTCGATAGGCAATTTTACGGGCCGTGAAAGGGGGCTTAAAGACTCCGCAGCAACGTCGGCCGTCGTCGCTGAAGGTCAATAACGAGAGGGGCTTTACGCGGATGACACACGGCTTGACAAATTGCCGCCTTAAAGTTACTAGACTTCGCCCGGAGCCAGCGCCGTGAACCAGATTCCGATGGAATTTATCGATTCGAGGCTCCGCCGGAAATCTACGTGTACCGGCACGCGGATATTACTCCGGAAAATGGGTTACTCCTCTGTGATTTATCGCGCGACCCGCGACATTAGGTCTATCATGGGAGGACCTCGTATGTTAGGGGGCGTGAATTAGCGACTTCGCAGGGGCTACGTCGTACGGGTCACGGAGGGATCGAGCGGGTCGTGGGATCGAAGGCTATTCCACGGTTGGAAGTGCATTTCAGCATTGAAATCTTGTGAGAATACGAACTACTACTTACAATTAGTTACAATTAGGTAAGTAGGTATTTACAGTTTCGTCATCAGCTTAAAATATTCGCGCACATTAGCGAATGTCGCGCCTTTACGAATTCAAAATGAATTTAAACATTAATATTGAAATTTAAAAATTTGGCGAAGTTGACAAATAGTTGTTTTCCACAACTATTGTGATTCGACAGTTCTATAGTCCCAGTTGCCACCAGTAAGATATGTTATAAATTGCAAAATCTTTCAAGAGTTTTCTCTCGATTCGTAAAATTATTAACCAAAAGTTAAAAGATTCAAAAATACGAAAATGGTAACTCAAAAATGACGCTGGGGTGCAGTGAACCTCATGTGACCAATTTCTGATTATAATATGGTGTGACCACGGAGGGTTACAATCCCGATCGATTAAACGATTTCAAATTCTCCGAGAAAATCGACTAACTGCATCCAGAACCTCTCCCTCCATCAATTTCAAACTCGTCCAGCTTGAATTTCTTTCTGCCTGTCTCACAGTGTCCCGCAGCGAGGACGTCGAATTAAACGGCAATCCCCCCCAAGGAAATTTAATTACGTTACTTGGCGTATCGACTTGTTCCGCGGGGCGTACTCGAAGGCGGGACGAAAAACAATGGAAAATGGAGCAGCTGGGTCGAGCGAAGGCGGACACGATCACGGAAGCTGGGGGGATATATTTCTAAATTCCATAGAAGCTCCACGATCCGCGCTCGCTCACTCGCGGATCTTTATTTCACCGTGGGCGTCGTGCTCGCGTAATTAGTCGCGGCGTGCGTTCCAATTACGAGACGCGACATCGGCCCTAATGAGGCACTTGCAAGTAAGCTGGCAAGGGCTTTGACTAATTAAGTCCCAGTAGGGCTCGCCATCGGCCACCCCCCTCCGGCCGCGTTCCATCCACCTTTTTTCCCGCGTTCCCTGACCCTACACACTGCTAACGGAGCAGAACTTGTGCTTGCTCCGGCTGCTTGGCACACACGTCGCGTCGCCAGCAACTTTTGTCCGTGTACGATGTATCGATTACGATGATGCCGAGGGAGAGCATCGGTGGCTCATTGTTTCGGGGGAAATAATGGGCCGTGCATCGTCAGCTAATAAGGTACGACGTCGCTGGCTGGCTGGCTGGCTGGCTGGCTGGCTGGCTGGCTGGCTGGCTGGCTCGGGCAATTTGTATACAGGGCGGCAGTCATCTTGTCGGCGGAGCGGATCCGCGTCGAGGAAGGACAACAGGTAGCGGCCTGAATAGACGCATCAGCGGGCCCTCGCTCCTCGAGTACTTGATCGAAATTGATTGTTACGCGACGGTCGATTTCTGACACGCAGCGGAGAATCGAATTATGGCCAAGGAACGAAAGCTCGTGGCTAGTTCAAAGTGTGATTAACACGTTCCCTGCCGCGTGGGGCGTATAGGGTAAGTGTGGGTATTACTGCGGACTTTTAAGGTAGGTTAACTTTAGAACCCTCGATACGGCGTTCAAATGAATGAAAGTTCCTCCTTCTTTTTTTAAAAGAAAGGTGGGACCTTAATAATTCCATAAAAAAATATGAGGGCGGGGTAATATGTACAGTTAATTAAAAACACAGAGATTTGTCGATCAATGTCATTGCATGAGTTACTGCGGACATGCATGTATTACTGCGTGCCAGTTACTAACGAAACATCAGTTACTGCGCATGTATTACTGCGGTCTGATGTCAGGCGAAACATAACCTTAATACCTTTGCAGGTTACGTAGACAGAAGTGAATACGGTCGGAAGAAAGGTTAGGTGGCGCAATGGTCGGTCCGCAGTAATACATGCACATGGTGTAAAGTACTGCACCTAATACTGCGGTGACAAATAAAAATTAAAACTAAAATGTAGACGACTGATTGATTGTTTTTCTGGAAAAATAACTCTTATTCTACCGAGCAATAATGCTACATTACATGTATTACTATTAATAACAAAAATATAAATGTTTTTCTAGTAGGTGTTCATGACCGCCATATCGGGAATCGACCGAAGTTTCGCCTTGACGAATTTCAAACTACGATAAAAGAATTAATAATAACTTTGCTGTACATATTTATTAATAATTACCTGTAATAGAGTTTAAAATAATTTTATTAAAAATTTTCAAGAGATTATGTACTTTCTAACATTAAATATGATCTGTTTTAGAATATCCGCAGTAATCGGGGCATCCGCAGTAATACCCACACTTACCCTACGCCCCACGCTGAACTTTCCGTTCAAGCCATTTGGTATTATCATTGTAAAATGAAGAATTTTTTAAATTATGATTTTTGCACTATTTTAATTATTGTAAGGCATACGCCAGAAACAAAATAATACAAATGTAAAGCGTGGGGCGCATACGCCCCACGCGGCTTGAACGGGAAGTCTTCAAAAAACGGTCTGGCAGGGAACGTGTTAAGGGTCCATTCTACTTTGCTGGTCGAACATGAGGCCTATGTTCATGAATATTTTTTTCTAGATCTATTTTACGGATTTTAATGTTTTTCTTTTGTCATATATTTATTAATGAATGTTTGTGCCTATGTGAGGGGATTGCGGAAGTAATTGAGGAAAGCTATTAAAGATACCGCTTTGAAACTTTAACACAATGTACAGGAGACTTGTCTCCGCATAGTGGTCTACGATCATCCAGATATTAAAAACAGCCTTTGTTCAAATCACAAGGAAAGACCGGAAAATAGGTCAGAAAAGGGAATTTTTTTATGTCATTTTATAATCAGTGTCAATAAATTGGCGATTGTAGTCCACTTAATATGCACCTCCCTATAGAATATAATTATATCATTTCTGTCGTTTTTTTTTATCATTTTAAGGATCAGGAGGACTTCCGTAGTGTGCCTGTGTTTTCACAAAGGCACAAATAGGTATTGTGACTTTAATTCACATATTTACAATTATATTTTGGAAATATGTTAAATACAATTCTGCACAGCAAGGAATAATATACATTTAACCCTTAGTATCATAGTGTAACATCGGTGTTACCTACATGAATTGAAAAATCGTGCGCGCCATTTGGGGGCTTTTTCATAAACTTTAAGGCGTTACTTTACTATTATCATATGTAACAAGTGTCCATAGGGCAGAAATACATTCGTAAAAATTCTACTGTGATATACTGTCTCTTATTGTTGATTACACCTTTTAATTTCGCCAGGACCACTGAAAGTACCAAGTAAATGCTAATTTGTTCTATCAATTATTTCGATTTTTCTTTTTGATTAAATTTGTTATCGAATATAATAATGTATGTAACACTAGTGTAACAATCCGCAAAAACGAGCATTGGCTTAACGTTATAATACATAGGTACCTTTATGCATGGTTTAACAATGGTGTTATATCCACATTTTTCCATTTATATAAAAATCTGTTACACTAGGAATTTTTTGCTTATTTTTACGATGAAGCGTGGGCAAAAATGCAGCGATAAATTTTTTTCTGATTAAAATAAAAAAATCATGATACTAAGGGTTAAGGAAAAAACATTGAAATCTGTACATTACTACTTGAAAAAAAATTCACAAAAAGTAAGCCTCTCTTTCGGCCGGCAAAGTAGAATGGACCCTTAAGGGGGGACAACAGGGTAATGCTTCGAGAAGTAAAGGTAATTTCGCAAATTTATTAAAAGCAAACTACATAACGAATCTTTTTGAAACTTTCAGAACGTTTTATTGGATATTTAAGTTATACGCATCTTTTTTTGAAACTTATTTATATCAGAGTTATAAGCTCTACAGGACTACTTAATAGGTAATGAATCGCTGCAAAAAATCGGGTTGTCAGTTTTCCGACGAAACACTTCTTCTAAAATGAAAAACCAACAAGTTTTAGAAACTATAACTACGCGTATATTATTTTTCAAAATTTTTCAAATCCCACCAATTTTCTGTTGGGTAGGTAATTCGTGGAAGCTCACACGGTGGTAGTTAAAAAAATGCTTAAATAGTTCTGGTAACAAGCAAATTTGCTTTCAAATTTATTACTCGTGAAAGTAATTTCTAGGATAATTGAGAAATATTCGGGAATCACCCAATGAGTCTTCAAAATTAGCGCAGTCTCTTACAATTAACTCCCTACATACCTGAAAAACAATTCCATATTCTGTCGCACACACTCACGAGTCCAGCGGCCCTCAGCCCAGCGAACTGGGTCTCCGACACTCCAAAGTACGGACGAAAAGCAAATTTCCCAGGCCACTGACCTACAATCCCCCTCCCTCCAAAGAGCTAAATTAATCTGGGAAGCGAAGAAGAGCGCAACTTCCTCGAGCAAATAAAAAGTCTGCGTCCGCATCTGGATCATCGTGCCAGCGGGACCATCAGGCTAATGCTCGCGTCTTTGCAGCTCGAGAACTCATTTCCTTATTAACTGCTCCCAGGCGAAAGGCAAACGAATCTCCGAAATGTACAGCGAGAATCGAACGAGCGCGCGAGAGCAAAGGGTGAAGCCGTCGAGTTTACGAGGGGGTTGCGCGTGCAGAAAAACGTGAATCGCGCGTGGGAGGGGTGCTCATCTCGATTCGGATTGCGAGCGAGATCCGTGGGCCACGTTTGTTGAAGGGTACGGAAGCCAGGGAGCGACGGACGGGGCGGGGACGTTTTTGTCCGCGTAGGTGCCTCGCTACGAAAAGGGACTGCGTGAAAAGGTGGAAGGTTGCTGGGAATAAGAGTTTCCGTATGCGAGACGCGGGGTAAATGTTTGCCCAGCGATCTCGTATGTGGCGCTCGGTCGCTTCCACGCGTGCTGCCAGCCCTCCTTCTGATTAGGTGGAGAATGCCACCGCTCGAAAATAATAAAGAAGCAAATGTATGGAAACGGCGGTGCGCGATACGGCGAAATTGAAAATACCTACCCATATGGAAATTCGAAATTCCAAATCGGCCATCCGATGCGTCGAGGAATCGAAACTTGATACATCGGTATTGTGATTGGACGCGGGAAGAAATGCAATTCCACGCATTGCGAATTTCAATATCATATAGGTATTCCGGGAAACTCGTGTATTCCTAAATGGGGGAAACAGTGGCGATCCATTTCCTTCACGCGGGCATTACAATGGCATAGCAATCGCGACGCACTCTTTGTAAATTTTGCAAGCTCGTTCTATTTACCTGGAGAATGGAGATAGTTCGTTAAGGAAGAAAACGAGTGTTTCTCTGAGTTCTGTCTCCATTAAATCTCTCGCGACGCCTAATCGCGAGCGCCAGTGTCGCGAGGAAAATTTTCAGGCGCCGCGCCGCGCCGCGCCGCGCCGCGGCAACAACAATCGGGAGGCTGTGCTCATTTCGCGGGCGCGCCAGCCGCGTTATTGTTCTCGCAATTACGCTTCGAAAATCCACCTTCCGCTGGCTCTAACGAACTTTCGGCAAACGCGATTCCCCGGGTTCCGCAAATATTTGCACGGCTCCGCGGCCGGTACCCCCCTGTGTCGCGACGTTCCACCCTGTCCCCACTTCCCCGTCGCCCCTCTCCGCCTAAGTCTGCTCTGGCGAAAAATTTCGCGGGATTATGATTTTGCCGTGCCGACCGAGTGAAAAACTCGGTTCCCTCCGCTCGGAAATTCGGTGGACTCGGTGGACTCGTTGGGACGCGGTTCGCGACTCTAGTCCTCGAATTTCAAGGAAACAGCGCTGTTGTCGCGCTCGAACGCGTCTACGCTAAAGTAGTGGCGGGGAAAAAAATGGGGAAAAATTCCGCGGTCCCTGTCGTGTCTCTATTAGCTTCGCGGGGCGGACCTTGCTCGCCCGGCAACACACTAGCGTCGACGTAACGCGATTAAGAAGCACCGAGGACGCTTTGGGAAACACGCAAACACGTCGCCGAAAAAAAACTTAATTACGCGACCGTGGAAAATATGGAACGCTTGCGGGGGAGTAGCGCCGGTCGAGCGCCTCTCCCTTTTTCCCCAGCGAAATATTTTCGAGCTGGCCCGACTGAACTTTACGCGTTCAACGTAATCCAGAGAGTGGCGCGTGTGTGCATTCAATGCTTCCGAATTTTTGGTCGCTTCCTGAATACCTTCTATTCATTTTTCCACCACCACCCCGCGCCCCCTTTCTCCTTCACCTTTTTCCCCGCGATTCATTCGGCGCTTTCTCCGCCCCCTTGCGAGCCGTAATGAAGCTGCGAAATAGTTCCATTTGCGAAATGAGGTTCCCAGTTTTTAGGCAGGGAAACGGGCACGCGGAATTGTTAATTGACGCGTACAGAGTGTTCCCCCTGCTTGATCGATGGGCAAATATTTGCAAAATCACGCGAAACGATAACCCGTTTAGCGCGATTATTTGAACCGACGGCGGAATCCATTTTTACGGGGTAAATACGATCCGCGCTGCGCTCCGCTTGCGTTCTATCAAGCAGAGATCGAAAAAGGTCTCTCTAACGTTCGAACAGTGTTTAGCCACGTGGACGATCTTCGATGATCCCTGGGGATCGTTCAGAGTCCACTCTGAACCTGTAGATTCGCCCTTAAAAAGGTCCATTTATTTCCTGGTAGGTATATACGAGTACACTACATAAGTACATTTTTCTCGTAGGACTGTCCTTTTGGTCGCGAATCGATTGCAAAGTATCACCCCGTGCTTCTGCCGAGGACTCATTGAAGCCTCGGGTGCAAATCACGCCCCAATGGCATTTAAATTCGGTAGAGAACGGAGTAAAGCTCGGAGCGTCCACTTAACGCCGCCATCACGGCGCAACAGCCGAAGGGTAATTAAATAGTGGGCATTGAGCGAGCATTCGCGAGCATTCATACTTGTCCCACGAATAAAAATATTAAGGCTGCAGCGGCCCGTCAAGCTTCACGGAAAAAGTATTAAGAAGCGCAGAAACGTGGCCAAAAAAGAAAGAAAACATCCGAGTGAAAATCCAAGAGCTTGTTCACCCTTGAGACGAAAAATCAACTGTTTCGTTTCATTTCAATCGCGAGAGTAGAAGTGCTTATCTTCCACTCCCGACGTTTCAGTTCCTGCTCATTAGCCTAGCTTCCACCATTTATTCGCAGCGCTCGCGCCAATGTGTCCTTTTACTCGCCGTTCTGTCTTCCTAAACCTCACAACCACCCCTTCCGCCGCGCCCCCATCCTGGTCCGCTTTCCCACCCCCGCGCCCTCTTCGAGCGGAGAAACTCGTAAACTACCGGAACTGATCTCTGGTCAGAAAACAGGACCCAGCGCCGGGATCCTCGCACCCTTTGGCATTGCCGTGGCGTTCAACTCCCTCCGCCAGCCTCGTTGTTCGAAATTGCAGCCACTTTCGGAGCTATTTGTACGCGCCGGAGGCGGGCTCGCGTTTCGCTGTTTCTACGAGCGCCGATTTTGTTGGATGTCGAAAGGGGAGAGGGTCGTTTCGTTTCGAAAATCCGCCTCGTTACGGGAGAGTTCAGGGCCTCCGGCCGCGAGACGCCCTTTTAGGAATTCACAAACTTTCGCGATTAACGTTGATCGACGGTTAGCGTGTTACCCGCGGATCAGAGGCGGGCGCGCCAGACTTTTCGAAAGACTGATTTATCGATGCTCGGGTAGCAGGCGAGCCGCGAAGGATCCATGGAAAACAATTTTCATTTTGCAACAGGTACCGCTCCCTCTCGATTACTCGCGGCGCGGCGATTGCCAGCTGGCAGACAGCGTTACGGTTATTTTTCCGCGGCGCGACCGAATTTACGCTCTGCCGCCTCGACAAATGCGGAAAAATACTATAGTCGGTGTGTTTCAGGTTCGAATACATCGGGCTTCTGTGCACGGAATTTCCAGAAAAACGTGTTGGAATGATGTACATATGTAGGGGAGAATGGGGCAATCCCGGTCAGTGGGCAATGATGGTCAGTATTGTTATTATAAAACGGCATGTCCGAAATGTGCAATTTCTTTTCTTTACGTTCCACGACACCATTCGCTATATTGTCCAACGACCTCACCTCAATTCTTGCTAAGCAACTAAGAAAAATAAGCCTTTTTGTGTTTTAAACGTCGTTGATAATAATAAATATAAATATATTTAATTTATTTATGTAATCTTCAATTTTATCAATGAAAACGTGTGCGTGACAGTTAGCGCCCGCAACGTGATTACCATTATTTCCCAGTCTAGAATAAAAATATCTTTCTTCATTAGAAGAATTTTATTTTGTAGATGGCAAAAATACGCCCTAGAACAAGTGGAAAAGCCAATTGGGCTTCCCAAACGCTTGAAAAGAGCAGTGTACAAGTGTATTATTTGCTATCAGTTTGGCCATGATAATGAAATGTGGTATCGATGCATCTCTTGTGGCCTCTGGGCTCATTCTGAATGTCGTGGGACTCGGCGGATGGATACATATGCGAAAAATTTAGCAGCCCCTAGACCGTAATTGCCCACAACGTGATCACTATTACCCGTAGGTGTGGACAATGGCGGGCAAACGCGTATTTTCTGTATTTTGTAATTTTATTGAATAAATCAATATAATATTAATTATTTTTGTATCCTACGAAGAGTTTGATAGTTTAAGTTTGCAAAAAAATCATTTTCAAGAAATATTGCACCGTATATCTTGGTTTTATTACACTTATTGCTTAAGTGACCGCCATTACCCATTCCCCCCTACGCAAAAAAGACATTTAAACGAAATTATTCTGTAACGGGGTATTCGTGTTTAGCCAGCCGATTTTATGATTTTTTTCTGGGCGGCGAAAAAAGATATAGGTAATATTGGTGATTTGTGTAGACTTTTATTCATCATTTGGCTATTTAATATCATGAAGGATGATTTAAAATGTTCAAAACTTGCAGAGTTATCGGCATTATTGCTGAGTTGTCCTAAGACTGTCGGATTTTCTATTGGGCAGAAAAAATTTAACCAAACGTTTTTTTAACCGTTACGTCCGCTACCAAAATCAGGTCAATATTTTCTAAATTTCGATTTTTATTGGCCACCTAAATGTTACAACAACCACACGAAAAAGCGTACTTTTTCTTTAACCGGCTGCCATTTTGTAGATTTTTTGTTAAATTTCTGATCGTGCTTTTTGATCGACAGCTGATAGGTAATTCTGAAAGTTGAAAATATTTTAAATCGTCCTTTATGATTTTAAACAGCCAAAAGATGAATAAAAGTGTATAAAAAGCAGCAATATTGTATCTCATTTCGGCGTCCAGAATGAAATTATGAATTTGGCTGAAAAACCGGCAGAAAAATTGGCTGAAAAATACACAATCCTTTATGAACAACCTTGAAAACTCAGCCCTTTGTTAACACTTGTCCATTCTTCTATAGGTACCTTGAGAGGAAAGATGTTTTTTCCGTTAAAAAATGGCGAATATTATTGATGTTTCAAGGTCACTGTTCTGCTACTCCCACCATACCGTTTGTTTATTCCCCCTACATCGTGTATTTACCCCTACCAGAGAGTTTTTAGCCACCCCTCGTCGTGTTAGAAGGTCCGGTGACCATCAGGCGGGAATATCGCCGTTGGCGACTCGCAATTAATCGCGACGACATTATTCATGCGTCGCTCGAGTGTTGCCGCGGGAAAGGAGGCGTGAAAAATTGGCGTAATTACCGATACGAGGCCAGCTATTATCAGCGAGCAAAGCTGCATTAAACGAAACGGGGATATTAATCGGTTCTGATTAGAAGGGAGGCCACCCTTGCGGTACCTTCCCCTCGAAACCCAGATAGAATACTATGTGTATATATATATATATATATATCTCTTTATTTGTTCCCCTAAGGTTTACAAAGTCCCGTCTACCTTCCATCTTGCCCTCTCTACTTACATTATTTTTTATCTCTTATTCTATGCTTACTCTACTCGCTTCCACCATCCATCTCCTTTTATTTCTTCCATTCCCATTCTCATCTTTATCACCCTCTTCACCTCCATCCCCTCCTCATATATCCTCCCTTATTCCCCTTTTCTTCTCTCTCCTCGTTCATCCACTCCGCCACCTCGTTCATCCGGTATTTCCCTTACCTGCTCGCATATTCCCTTTTCATTACTCTCTCCCCCTATACACCTGTCTCACTTCATGTTCCCATGACTCTATTTCTCCTCTACATATCCTGCACCTCCTCTCATTTCGTTTCCTATCCCGAATATCGCTAGATAGAATATTATAATCATCCATTAAAGGGAACTTGTGGGAAAAGATGTGGTCCAGAAACGAGTGTGCCCAAACATGCATCTTCGTTTCACGGCTGCAGATCGTGGAAATGTTACCCCAGCTGCAAAAATACCCCGAATCGAGAGACTCCGAGCGTCGGGACTGGAGGACAGTTTCCTAAAGGGTAGTTAAGCAAAGTCTTCTTACTTTCGCCCAAGCGTCTTCGCAGTTCCTGGCTCTCGGGTTGTGACCGCGCGCAGGGTAACTTGAGAATTATTCGTAACGTCTGATTCCCGCGGACGAAGCTCTCCGCTAATCTCCAAGAGGGTAAAGTGTCGCCGCGTATGCAAATAAGGGAACGTCCCGGAGTTTCCGGGCCCCTGTCGCTCGGCCGGCTTTATTAATAACGCGCGAATAAATTTGCCGCTGCCGCGAAACGTTTGGTAATTTTGATATACCCCGGCGAGAACGTGATCCTCCTCTCGAAACAAAGTTCCGCCCGGGAGATATCGGACTGCGACCAGCTCTGAATTTTCAGCCGGCAGTTCCCTGTGGCGTTCGTCCCCTGTTTCTCCGGCAACTTTAATTTTCTACTCGACCTTTTAGTCGCGGTTGGAACCACTTTGGGCCACCATTTGCAATCAACGGACAACTCAGAGGAAGAATGGGGGGTGATTGATTTGAATTCCTCGAGTTCCTGGATGCACTCCTTCGACACCAGTTTCGTGGAGTTTCCGCGAGCACAAATCCCTCGAGCTGGGTAAAAACTAGTAACGCGAGCCGTGGCTGAATGTAAGTCGGACAGGCCGTGCGTTCACATAAATCGCCAGGTTTATATCGAGTCTCGCGTCCTCCGCCGTGATTCATATCCATTTGGACGGCGCGGCGACGAGGTGGGTCGCACTTTGAAAACGAAACAGTCCATTCCCAGGCCTGCGAGACACGCCGCCCGAGCCCACACGTTCCTACTGCGCGGGATCGCATAAATGACGAAACACGGATCTGCTCTCGGCCAACGATAACGATTCTTCTTCCTTTCACCCCCCCCCCCCCCCCGTGTCCCGTGCGATCGTGTATCAGCGAGTGCCAGCGAGAAGAGGCTGATATCGAATTAATAACGAACTCATTTGCCCCGCTAATTGCTTGGCTCGGACGAAGCGGAGGAGGCTTGCAGTTATTAAAATGCGAACAAATTAATCATCATCACGAGCATGGTAATTACTCTGGATTCGGGGACTCGACCGAGTAAAAAGTTCCCACCCACCCGGGCAATCTTTCGATGTGAATGATAATTAAATTCTGATGCACCTGGGGGCCATTGACCACCTCGCGTCGTACGGCGCCACATCCATGGGATGTTAACCATAAATTCGCACGAGCTTTGTTGCAGTTAAAAAAAATAGGAATTTTCGTAATTACCGAGTGTTGAAAGTCTTTTAACAACTCTCTTTATCCGAACGATGCTCTTTTCATTATACCCACCAACAATTGAAGAGTCCTTGTAGAAAACACTGTATCAAAATTAAAAAAAATATTTTGTCGGAAAATGTTTTACGTGCCAAGGGGTCGTCCTTAAATTACGTAGGCTTCTTGGGGTGGGAGAGGTCGCAAATTTCTTACGTTTTCTTACAGATGGGGAGAGGGAGTCAGGTAGTATCTTACGTAATATTTTTTTAAGACCATGTTTCATCGCACACACGAAACCAAGTTATATGAATTGTATAAAGCTTTAAAAGAGTTTTAAGAACTCAAAACAAAATGCAATGTAGGTACAAAATATTATGTAAAGACGGGGAGAGAGGGTTGGAATATAAAATTTTACGAATTCTTATACCTACTGGGACCGGGAGGGGATAAGAAATTGCCAAAATTACCCTTAATTAATTAAGAACGGCCTCCAATGGTAATTCTATCTATAGTACCTAAAGAATTTAATTTGGCACCTACAATGCTATCTACAGGGGCTCTTTAATTTCTGTTCCTCAACTCCTTGGTATTGTCAAAGATTCCTCACGCTGAGAGGACGACCTGTTTCACTTCCCTCGGGCTGCACAGAGCTTGCTGCTTTGTAGATCGAAGTGATGGGAACGAGGCTTCTTTGATTCCCCACATCCGGTATCGAGCCCGTCGATATTCCTATCTAAGTATTTAGCTAAACTCGTCGTGCAACGCGACGCACCGAAGCTCACGTGCCCGCGCCAACCATCATCGGCGGTTGATTCCCCAGACTGCGTCGGTTTAGGGTGGTTGGCCAAGCTGTGTTCAGAATATTTCACGAGACGCGTCCCTCCGTAGACCTTTCCGCGGCGTTCCGGCGTCGCGTCGGTGATTGAAACGTGACGTTACACGCTATATCGATAATAGTATAGGTATTTTGGGTAGCTGAAGTCAAATCCGTTGCCCGTGTTGGCCCATCACGTCTATGTTTTCGGTAACTTACAAAAAAAACCTGTTGTAAACCCGCAAAATGCCATATAAACACAGCATATCCTATTTTCACAAACTTATAACGTCAAACTTCCTAACTTACTAACCCCAAGACCACAAAACCTCTAATCCCATATTTCGTTAACCCTTCAAACCCAAAAACCGTATTTACACATATCGCCACAACTCACTATGGGGCGTTTGTATTTCAAACCCGAAAATCTTCGCATATCATCGTTAAAATTAATCCAACTTGGATGAAACAAAGACCATTTTAAAGTTTGAACATTCTATTTTTCGATGCTTTACACCACTTTTATCGAAATGGGTATCCAGGGGGTAAAATCCGCCCTTAAAGCGAAGTGTGCCAAACTGTAAAAATTTCTTAAAAGGCATCTTCTTGAACAGCATTTCTTTTAAAGAATCGAAAAGGCGAATGTTCAAACTTTAAAATGGTCTTTGTTTCATCCAAGTTGGATTAATTTTGCCGAAGTTATACGAGTTTGAGGATTGAGCAAATACGGTTTTTGGGTTTAAAGTGATAACGAAATATGGGATTAAAGGTTTTGTGGTCTTGGGGTTAGTAGGTTAGAGAGTTTGACGTTATAAATTTGTGGAAATAGGATATGTTGTATTTATGTATGTACCTATATGGTATTTTACGGGTTTACAACGTTTTTTTTTTTTGCAATTTACCGAAAACATAGACGTGATGGGCCAAAACAGGCATCCGATTCGACTTCAGCCACCCAAAATACGTATAGGACACGGGGTTCTAGTTTGTGTCAATTAAAAAAAAGTTTTGTGGTGCTGTGTTATCGTCTCTTCAGCTTTCGATCTAACCGAACGCTCTCGTCGCAGTGTGTGCCGATCCGCCCCGTGCGGATCGGCGCGCAAAGTATGCCCGACGTTCCCCGGGGGACCAACCGTCTTTTCGTGCCCTCATCGACGCCGTCGCTCTCCGTATAGCTGTTTTCGCGGCGTCGCGTCGGTTCCGAGTCGCGCGGGACAAAAAGCCGATTCCCCCAGCGCGTTTTCGACGTCATCCTTTCGCTCCAGCCTTTTCTCTCGCTTTTCACGGTCACATCAATTTTCTAACCCCCCTCTAGCGCAGACTAATAAAAAGTTATTCGAAATTATGCGAACAAAATTTTTGAATTAAAATATTCTGATAATGTCCACCCAACTCCACTCGGCCGAACGTTTCGCAAAACTTACAGCGTTCGAATGGGCGTTTCTTAATAGAAAATTGGATATATATAATTATCCACAGAGTACAACGAGAATTTGTTTCAATCTCCAAATTCAGGATGGAAAGATTGAAAAGGACCAATGTCGTTCTTACAAGTGTTTCGCGTAATTGGGAATTTTAGTGGTTCCGCTGGAAGGTCGGTTAGCGCTGTTGGCGCAACGCTGCCGTCTGCCGCATTCGCCGGTGAATTTACTGTGATGGTTTATATCCCCGTGACACGCGCGGAGAAAAGTGGGTACAATGCGCAAAATGTGTAAATTCGTGTCACGAGGAATGCGCTCGAGAGAATAATGACCGGAGCCCACTTCATGCTCTCCCCTCATCTACCTGTTTATTATTTATCGTCCAATTTAAAATGCCAAAATTCATCCGCGGAAAGAGTCTCCGCGAGTATTTTGTTAACTCCGCAACGTCACACGCTGCGCGTATAGCGGCTCCTATGTCTCTTCGAGCTTCTCCCGAGCTTTTAGAGAAGAAAATAAATGGCCGCGCACGTGCGAATTTCACGGTATTGAAAAGTTTAGTTTTCGAACTGCGATATTTTAGAAGCTTGGAGGAGAAAAACTAGTTCCCTAGGAATATTCAGTCGACGGTGAAGGGTGCTCGGTGCTCCGAAATGGCACTTCCATTACAATAGAGTCTTGAAAAAACTGACTCCTTTCGCCACTTTTTCTTCGCCTTTCCATAGCCTCCCAAGCCGTGCGAACCACTCGCTCACTGATTTTCGGCTTTCCCAGCACCCAGACACGTTGCGCGATTTTTCACGCGGACACAAAGAGCAGCAGGCCGCACAATTGTCGCGATGCGGCGAAAGGCTGTAGTAGCGCGACAGCGACCGGAAATTTGCGGGGTCGTTTCGCTTTAAACCGTTTTCGATTGTGTATTTAGGCACTCGGCTGGCGCGGACCGACGCGAAAGACCAGGATCAACGTTCGACGAGCGAATATTGCCACATCGATCCCCGCCACTTGGCAACTCTGTAATTAATTGCGGGCCATCGGTTCCTACTTCCTATCAGTCGTCCTTTCGAGTATTATCAAAGAGCCCGATACCCTAAAAATAGCCTTGCACCGAAATTTTGTAGTAATTAGGTCGAGTAGCTCGACGGTACTCCAATCCGCGATGAATTTTAAAAAAGAATTACATAACGTCGAGTCTCTTGGAATATCTTCATTAAGGGAGGAGATTCTGAGTGCTTCTTGGAGGGGAAATTTTACAGAACAAATTTCAGTTATAGTGACAGAAATGTAGGATTGAAAGATCGGCATCCCACTTATAAGTTATAAGCAGGGAAATCAGAGGAACGAGTGAAAAAAGCTTGTCCAATTGTATTTAAGTGGAGAACCTGATTTAGAACGCTGAGAAAGGTGATTTTCGTGAATTTCTTTAACAAGGAAAAATAAATTCGATTTTTCCAAAACATGAGGGGTAATTTAATTAAGGTTTATACAATTCAGAACAAAAATTTAATTGAAAAATTTCAAGTTTGTCACGCTGAGTTTAATTATTGACACTCGAATAAAATTGTGAAATGGCGGGAAGAATGGAGCCTTTAATTCTAACCCGAAATAGAAACATAATGTTTTCTTTTAATGTTCGTGAACTTACATTGTCAATGAACTAACAAAATTAGAAAACGGTTTCAATTGACAAAGGGTCTAGCAGGGTAAGTATGGGCAAACGGCCCCCACGCCGATTCCTGGAGGTGTTATTTTTTAAACAATGCTCCTGGCCTGAAACACCATTGTGTAAAGTTTTAGATCGCTACCCCCCCGTTTAAGGGTAATACGGGGGTAAACGCCCGTAACGTTATTATTTTTTATCTCGGTTACTACTTAAAATATTTGAATGAGAAAAATATGAAAAAAAGCTACATACTAACTGTACTTCGTGTATTTTTCTCGAAATTGTAAATCAATTATTAAGGGTAGAAAAAAAATAATTAATTTTTTGAGGGTGGTTTTTCGAAACAACCCTTTGAGTGACAACCTCCAAAAAAATAAAAAATAATGCTCTATTATGGTGGTATTATATAAAAAATCCTGAAGATGATCGAGTTGGTGGAACATAGTTAAATAATTTAAAGAAGATCATTATATTATAAAGGGTCTAGCAGGGTAAGTATGGGCAAACGGCCCCAACGTCGATTCCTGGAGGTGTTATTTTTTAAACAATGCTCCTGGCCTGAAACACCATTATGTAAAGTTTTAGATCGCTACCCCCCGTTTAATACGGTAATACGGGGGTAAACGCTCTTATATTTATAATTTTTTTTCTTGGTTAAAGATATTTAAATGAAACAAAAGCGACAATATTTTTCCGGATTGGAAATGAATTATTACGGGTAGAAAAATATAATTTATATTTGGGGGTAGTTTTTGCACCCAACCCTATGAATGACAACCCCTTGTCGTGATAATCGCTTATATTTGTTTGCACATATCGAAGGGATAATCCGTACTTAGCCAGGCGTATTTTGCTGTCTTTCTGATTATATAAACGCTGATAACTTATAATCGATTAAAGAAAAATTACAAATAATGCAGTTATCACTACTGCTTTCAGGCATTGTTCTAAATAATACTGGTGCTAAATAAAGCACTCAAACAATTTTTATCGTAATATTCATGATTTTCTCTATTAGTAAACTCGCAAGCAAAATGTCGATAAAACAGCGACGGTTCCGTGCTGTCGGCGGACCGCGACGTCGATACGTCGTCGTATGGTGAATAGAGGGACGCGGCCGCCTCACCGCGCCGCGCCGTCCGTGTAAAAATAATATCGGGACGCAGTCGCCGTCGTTGAGGGGTTATTTAAGTATGTTTCCACCAACGCGACTATTCTACATTTTTATACATGATAGTTATATAATAGAGTATTATTCTTAATTTTTTGGTGGTTGTCACTCATAGGGTTGTGTGCAAAAACTACCCCCAAATATAAATTATATTTTTCTACCCGTAATAATTCATTTCCAATCCGGAAAAATATTGTCGCTTTTGTTTCATTTAAATATCTTTAACCAAGAAAAAAAATTATAAATATAAGAGCGTTTACCCCCGTATTACCGTATTCAACTGGGGGTAGCGATCTAAAACTTTACATAATGGTGTTTCAGGCCAGGAGCATTGTTTAAAAAAATAACACCTCCAGGAATCGACGTTGGGGCCGTTTGCCCATACTTACCCTGCTAGACCCTTTATAATATAATGATCTTCTTTAAATTATTTAACTATGTTCCACCAACTCGATCATCTTCAGGATTTTTTATATAATACCACCATAATAGAGCATTATTTTTTATTTTTTTGGAGGTTGTCACTCAAAGGGTTGTTTCGAAAAACCACCCTCAAAAAATTAATTATTTTTTTTCTACCCTTAATAATTGATTTACAATTTCGAGAAAAATACACGAAGTACAGTTAGTATGTAGCTTTTTTTCATATTTTTCTCATTCAAATATTTTAAGTAGTAACCGAGATAAAAAATAATAACGTTAAGGGCGTTCACCCCCGTATTACCCTTAAACGGGGGGGTAGCGATCTAAAACTTTACACAATGGTGTTTCAGGCCAGGAGCATTGTTTAAAAAATAACACCTCCAGGAATCGGCGTGGGGGCCGTTTGCCCATACTTACCCTGCTAGACCCTTTATGAGACTTTAAAGAAAAAGTTAAAATTTTCACAAAGAAATTTCGATATTTTTATGCAAAAAACATGGTGTACTTTAATTTTTTCATAAACGTTTCTAGTTCATCGATGATGGTTGGTCATGATTTAATAACTTAGATGCCCGGAAAGAGTTGATCAGTCAAATAGTTTTTGTGCAATCCTTCTCGCTATTTCACAATTTTATTCCTGTTTCGGGGCGTACCAATGATTAATCTATTTCGGTGCGACAAATTTGAAATTTTCAATTAAATTTTTTTTCTGTGTTCTGCAAATATACATATGTATACGGAAATATCCGCAAACTTTTGGAAAGATCGAATTTATTTTTCTTTGTTAAACAAATTCGCGAAAATCATGTTTCTTTCAACGTTCTAAACTAGGTTCTCACCTTAAAGTTTAAAGCAGGAGGCAAAGCAAAGGTAAAAAAGTAAATGCAAAGCAAAGCAAAGAAGAACAGAAGCGCTTTGACATATCAATAAAGTCAATCAACACTTTAGTCGACGGGAGATGGCGCTGAGATGCTAATTTTCACCAGCAGATTGCATTGGAAATTGCAAGGCTGCTCGTCCGCGGCTGGATATTCCATCGACATCACGACGATGTGTTACTCACGCGGTCCTCGAGCAGGCCGGGGAGAGGTGGAAATTCCCGCAACGGGGACAAATTAAAAAGCAAATATTTGCGCGGTACTCCGCCGCCGCGATCTCGCTCCTCTTTTCGATTAATCTCGGCGGGTCGCCGGTCGAGGGAAAGCGCGACTAGCCAGCTTTGTAATTAATTGCGGGAACGTCGTGGCGCGCGTCGATGAAGATCCGTGTCGCGAATATTGCGCGGTCAAAGCGCGGGAATTTCGCGTATTGTCGGGGACGAAAAGGGGAGGGCGAGTGAGCCGCGGCAGAAAACGGCATCGCAATTATTGGCCCTTGTAAAGTTCCCGGCGCAAATTCCGTCGCGCTCCGCCACTCGTCGACCCCCTGACACGGAGTTCCAGAGTTCCAGAGTTCCAGAGTTCCAGAGCTCCCTGGAACGTTATTGCTTCGCGTAATCGCGAATCAACCTACCCCCTCCCTGACGCTGCGAATTATCGTTCTCGTTTCTCCCGCGAGGCGCTCCCTCTTCTGCTCGTTTTTTTTCTCGCGTTAATTTTCTCTGCGTCTCAGAGTTTCGGCGAAACGCCGCCGAAGGCTTGTGCAAACACTTCAATTTTCATCGCTCGGTCTGGGAAATATTTTTCGCCGGGCTTGTTCTCTCGCGATTAATTAAAACGCTTCGCGATGAATATTGCCATGACTTGCGAACAACGAAAAGCTGACGGCGAGCAGCGGGATTAAAATATTAGGTAGGTACTGCTATTAGTTTCGTCCGCGAGGCGAACCTGTCGACCAGCGATATACCTACTTGGAAAGGAAGAAAAGGGTTTCAATGGGCGTGGATGTTTATAAAGAGTCTGTTACTTACTTAAGAATCTTCGCACGGAAAGCGCCTCGGCTCTCAAACTGTGACGTTTCTAATGCGTGAGGCTGTTTCGCATTCGTCCGCTTGCAAAAATGGAAATCTTCCCCGGGGATCGCTGAATATTTCACAACGAAAGTTTACCAAGGCCAGGAATATTACCGCGGCACGGACCTCGCGGAATTAGAGGGGCAATTTTCTTAAAGAACGCGTCGCGATGTAAATTCGCGCTGCAGCTTCTCGCGCGGTGGCCATTAATCTTGCCTTTTTCGAGGGAGAGAGCCGGCTAAATACTTTGCGATTAAATCTCCCAATGCGGCGTCTTAGCGACCGCCGGAAACCGCGCACTCCCTCCCAACCCCCTTCCTGCCATCCACCCTTCCTGCTGGCCTGATAAAGTCATTAACAACCGCGCACTTTTCTCCCTTAATGAGCTCGAACGTTATCTCGATAAGAGGAGCGTAATACCAATTTCTCCAACCCTCGGATTACCCGTGTTACGCCATTTCTGAATTGTTTTCCACTCGGGGTGGGCTGAATTTCATTTATTCCCGTAATTCACGAGATCTCCACCGCCGATTATCTGTATTATCAGGATACGCGAGCGTGTTAGGAGCTTTAATACGCTAAAAACACTGCCGTTGCGCGCGTGCAGATCAATATTCCGTTGTATCGTCCGCGGTGACCGAAATTTTTCGGCCGATAATGGCGCGCGTTCATCCAGTTCGCGGGGGCGATTCAAACGGAATATTCTCGTTACGCGGAATCTTTCCGATTCGCCTGCGCTCCGTCGGTTAATTGGCCCATTAACATTCGCGGGCTTTCCTGTGTCGGTGCCATTGGTAAATGTACGCACAGAAAGTGGCGTGTGTTTCGCTAGAGAGGAGGGAAGAATCGTTGCTTTGCCAACGCCCCGGCAATATCCGGCCTAGCTATTAAAATTCCATCGACCTTCAGCCTCTGCTGCTAGGACATTATTAATGTTCAATTAATTACTCGATGACGGAACGAACGGGCGTGTTGGTCACAGAGCTTTCCTTGCGATGTCTTCCTTTTCCCTCTTCATCTTTAAATATTTTTTTGTACCTACTAACGTTTGTACCTACAAGTTTTTCCATTATCTTTCATTGGTGAATTTTAAAAGGCGTATTTCCATTTTTTACCTTGATGCAAATTTTGGTGGCGTTGCCTTAAGAATCTTGAATTATATCCCCCAGTGGCACAAAACACTACAAAGTAGGTTTAATTCAATTTGGAAAAATTGAAGTGAAAATACGTGGTTTTATTTTCAAGTTTGTCTGATGACATATTGAAATAATTTTTTAGTCTCAAACAAAGTGGATATATTTCCTATACTCATCTATGAAATTGTTATGTATTCGAAAGAAACGGAACTTAATTCCGCAGAGTTACTCAAACATACTAAATTAGTGTAAAAATCTATTAAACGAGTAAATACGTGGGCAATCTTTGGCGAAGTAAAAAATCGAAGATGCCGAAGAGAAAGGCAAAATAAAATATTAATAATTTGTTATCCAATAAAAATACCAACACAATTTAAATTTCTTGTGCGAAATTTCTAATCTTTCTATTTACTCCGCTTATCAAGCGTTTAAAACCATTCAACTTTTGTTTCCACTTTTTTACAATGTGTACATTACAAAAAGACTTATTTTCAAATAGTTTCATACAAAAGATCTTATTTTATTATAGCTGCCATCAAAATAGCTATTAAAATAGCTATTAAAACTATGTCGTTAAAGTTAAAACATATGGAAAGAATAAAATGCAGATACGTGTACTAATAAAAAAAAAAGATTTTTTTTAATAAACGTAGGTACACAGTCTTTTGCGGTTAGGTATTAAAACATGTTTCTATGTTGAAATGTCCCCTTTTAAAAAATCACTCCTTATTCAGCTCTGAGAGTGTGAAATTACGCTCCTACAATTCCAGACTTTCCGTGTTCACGGTTGATATTCCATCGAAATAAGACTAAATTGAGCGCAAGGTGCCGAACGAAACTGTAACGCGTTCCTAAGTATGTTCTCCATTACGTAACGCCGCAAACACAACCTGTCATACACAGCCATCGTAATTCTACCGCTCGAATTACAGCCGACCGACCAGCAATTGCGCGGCAAGCACAGGGAAATAACGTTAATATGGCCCGACGCGTACCTAGCGTGCACCGATGCGGCCTCGATTATGCTCGCGATTATCGTAATTGCCGCGATCGCACCGGCCTGTCGATAAGGCCTCCGTGCTTCCCCGAATCGGCTAAACTAAACTAAACTAAATTAAACTAAACTAAAGGTGAAAACGCGTGCGAATCGATTGCCGTTTCGAGCACCCCCAGAGGCCCCTTTGCACGCAGCTGATGCTCTGCCCTCGACCACCGCTCCTCGCTAAAACTCTCTCTATACTCTGCAGTGGTCTATACACTCGCTCCCAATTCTCTAAATACCTTCTTCCATTCCACTTTTTCTCTCAACTTTTACTCCGAGCTCCAGTCCGCGGACGTAATGATATTTCGCAGTAGCGCGTGATTGATGTATTCCAGAAAGTTAGCCCATTGTACGCCTCACGTGCGTTTAAAGCGATTAGAGTGGAATTAACTCGTCCCGATTACAGTGCACGCAGTGCACGCTGTTACGCAAACGTTTGCTCCGCGTACTATTACTATTAAAGTTTCGCGAGTAGACGCCACCGCGAGCTGCGTCGACTGACAAGGGAAGATTTCGGGATCTGGACATTCAAGAAATTCTGAAACTTTGCGAATATGTAGGGGATTTTCTCCAAACTACCTAGATCGCAATTTTTCTTTGCCGGCCAAATTCACTCTAAGAGGGTGAAATTGACTCTCGAAAATTCGGCTGTTTTCCGATTCTATTTTGTAACTCGCAAGAAAAAATTTTCCAGCGAAAAGTTTCTTCTTTTAACTACATCTATCAAATGGTAAAGGTTTTATAAACAAAAATATTGTTTTCTAAAATTCTTTCCTTCACATGAAATCAATGAATTGGTAGTCTAAATAATTATAAAACAGCATAATCCATTTTTTTTTTCATACAAATTCTACCCCGCTAATCCCTTTAGAGTGGATTTGGGCAGTAAAGAAAAGTTGAGTTACAAATTGCAATCAAGCGGAAATCCCCTAAATACTCGCAGAATTTCAGAATTTTTTGTATTTCCAGAATCTTGCCTGGTGAGCTGGACTAGAAAACCGAGTCTCTGGGAGACGAAGGAACGTCGAATACAATAAATAATCTTTGGCGAGGCGAGCCGCGAGCTTCGCTCCAGTTCCATTGAGCAGCGCCTCCGCCACTCGAACGGGTACAATGGCCCCGGTGCAGCGCAAATAATTTCAAAGGCACTAGAGCGAACAGAGGAATAAATGCGCGATAGATTAAGGGTCGCGGTGAACGGGCCGCGGAACGGCGTGCAATTTGATCGAATGGATAAATGCCGTTTCGAGAACGAACGACTTCATTTGTTCGCGCGTACGTACGAGCTGTTTCCCGCGTGTACCATCGCGCGCCACACCGAGCCCACCCCCGGACACGCGTGTACCGCTCCACACAACCCCGCGCGCTGGAGGGCTGTTCGCTTTAACGAGCTTCCCAGATAAAACACCGAAAACGTCGTCGGGATTAATTAAATAATTAAAGCGGGTAATTATCTCGACTCGCCCATCTGCCAGCGCGGGGCTCCGCTTCGCTTCGAGGTGAAATTTATCTCTTCTTCCGGCAAAACGAGGACTTGCTTCGTCAAGTCCTACTGAATGCGGTTAAACTGAATATTATTTTTAACCCTTTGGGTGTTGGCAATTTAAACGCTCAACATACGTCTCGTGCGGAACTCCCTTAGTCGTATCTCTTACACATAGTCGCCGAACGCCTATGGGCGTTCCTCGCACACACTTCGTGCACAAACGAAACTCAAATATGTTTGCGTCCCAACCACCCAAAGTGTTATTCGTCTTTATTACTAAAAGAAAAAGAACCTGAATATTACATTACAGTGGTAACACTGTTGGGAAGCCCAACCGTGTACTATAAACTAAATTAAAATAGAGACTGCAAGAAACAAATGTAACAAATGTTAAGAATGAACTAAAATAAAAGCAATCTTAAGACTTAAAGCTAGACAAGAGAATAATAAGAATTAGTAAGCAAGGGTAAGAAGAATAAAATAAAAAGTAAAATGAAAAGTGAAGTACATGCACATGGACTAAGCCAATATCACATTACTTTCTCATCACCATCCGTGACCACCCTTACAATATTGATTTATTGTCGGAAGAGACGAGCTCGTGTCTAGATCGAAAGCACCAATGCATCTGGTTCTAGAACTCCGCAGGGGACAGAAAATGAATTGGGATCGCCGTCGCATAAAATATCCAGCTTGATTTCGCTCGACAGGTCCCGTAAAATCCTTGTGGGCGAAAAATGACGTCCACGATTGTCCCCGAATTACCGCTACTGCTCGCGCGGCACAGTCGCCCGAGTCGTATATGAATCACCGCGTATCGCGTGCGCCGCAAGATTTAAAGTAACCGGTCACCCTTCTCGCCGTCGATGAAGTCAAACGTCGCCCCCACGGCTCCGATGCTCCCTTATTTACTGTTACGCAAGTGGGGGGTGCAATCGAAACCAGTAATAACCTCGTTAACGTCTAGCTCCACTTGGCCTTTCTTTCGTTCTGCCCGTCCCTTTTCACTTGTCGACTCCCGCCGCGGCTCCCAGGGGGTGTACGGAGAACTTCGCTGCTGGTTAACGTTCGATGAAATTGATATATCGGTGATGGAACTGGACGGGCGACGAGCAACGACTGCTTGCGTGGATTTAGTACACTGGGTGGCTCGAAAGTAATTGCTCCGTGGAGGGTATTTCAGACATTGAGAGCAAAAATAGACCGCAATGAAAAAAAATTCTCCTGTTTTATATGATTATTTGGAATACATTATTGATACTAACTCAATTTCGCAAATATCTGGGTTGATCCGTTTTCGCTCCCAATGCCTCATTTCAAGTAGGTAGTGGGAAACACTAATATCTTGTTTATCTTTTCGTGTATCCTGACATCAGGGTAAATTCAGGAGAGACGCCTTTTTGGTTGAGAGGCAATAACAAATATGGATTCGTTTTAATTGAAATTATTTATTTTTTTGTCACAATGAAAAAACAAAAACAATTCGGCACCAGAAAAGGATGGCAAGATATATAGTTTTCTTTTACGGATCGGAAGATATTATAAGTATACATTTATTAGTGGCGTCTCTCCTGAATTTACTCTAAGCGTTTAATTAACGAAGCTTCGAACAACTCTTCCGTTCTTCACATTATGAAGAAACAAATACGCAGTTTTTAAGGGACAGCTTGTCACAAATTGCACAGATTGAAGAAATCTCGGTTTTTTCATTGTTTCCCTCGGGTAGTAGGAATATTCCAACGAGCTCGAGCATGAACGAAGGCTTCGTGCCCAGGGGGCGAAACGAAGCTGGTAGGAGAAATCAATTAGCAACGGGCCGCGCCAGAATTCGGTGACACCCCGTGTACGCTTTTCCGGAGCGGAACCGCGCAGTTTTTCCCACGGGATGTCGCCGCGACCAGTCCGCCCCGCCGTCCCCAAGGGGGAGCGAGAATTCCCTTCGCGTATGTACAGTCACTCCAATCACGAGCCATACATCAGTTCGCGTGGTTGACGAGAAGAAACGGGTGGGATGGAGAAAAATGTCCCGATTGTGAAAGTCCCGAGGGGATGAAACAGGGTTGCTCGCTCTCTCGCTCCCAAGCTCTCCCTAAGTGACAGATCGCACGGTCTTCGCAGCCCTGGCGGAGCCTCAATACTTTTCCTCCTTCTTTCCCTCTTTTTCCATCGTCGACTCTTTCTTACCGCCGTTTTTAACACTAATGCAATTTGATACGACGCTTCCGTGGTCTTTTAATATTATTTATTTGTATAAATTTCAATCTTTAACGATCTACGTATTTTATTGTATGTTTTATTACCATCTTTTTACACACCCCGCTCACCGCTTTTCAAGGAATAGAACCCTCGAAGATTTGATTGCCCCGGGTCCCACAAATCTTAACCCGGCCCTGCATGATGAAGATATTTTGAGTCGCCAACTGTCAAGGTGCGGAGATTTTTGGAAGTTTCACGCTTAGAGCATATAAACATGGAGGAAGCATGGAATGGGCGAAAATGTAGACTGCGATAGAGAGAAAGATATACTTTGGGTACTCCCTCTCTCTTTCTAACATTAAAAAAAAACGCGGCTGCCCCTGGCGCTAGAGAGATGGAGTACCCAAAGTATATCTTTCTCTTTCTACTGCCGCCTACATTTTCGCCCATTGCATACTTCCTCCATGTTTATATGCACGAAGGTTTCACGAAACTGATTTGGACGCCACTGACAGAATGATCAACAAGGTCCGAGGGACCAAGGTATCTTAGTGGGACGGAATTAAAAAGTTAGAGGATTTTCGGAGGACGACAACGACGAACAAAGAGGATACGCGAGACTGTCCCTTGCCACGGAGTCCCGAAGGGAGCGCGCTAAGTGATAGATCACGAGGACTAATGCGACCGTCCTGTCGCGCTACCTCCAAAGAAGCATCGACTCGAAAATAGCTCTCCTCCGGTACATTCGTTCGTTGTTTTAAGGGAACTCATCCACCAGGCCACCGCCAATTTTATATTAATCAGCGGAGGAGAATTTCAAATGGGATCGATTTAAAACAGTCAAACTCTTCTTGGCGAATGAAATGCAAGTCTACGTTTCTCTTCTGCTTTAATCATTTTAGTGATCCATCAAATGGCGGGGCGTAATTTTATGTAGCTTTATCACTCGCCCGAGTTCCCGTCTCGGGGATATTGTTTGTAACAGAACTTTCTAATTGACACCGAAGAAACTAATTTTAACCTAATTTTACACGGGCAGCCTCGATAATTTCGTAAGTTGGAGCACCGTTCCCGACTGTTCGCCAGGAATCAGAGAAATCTGACATCCGCAGCCCCGGTAATTTCGGATTTCTAGATTAAATTCTCGTTTCGCTCGTTACTCCGCGCCCGGCAGCCGCCTTCCTCCTCTTTCCGTCGTTCATTACCATTCATGGCAAATCAAAATCCGACGTGGATCGATACACGTCCGCTCCACAAGCTAATTCCTTACGCTTATTCGCGCAAAAAACTCGCGTAGCTTCCCTATTACGCTAGGAATAACATGACTCGGGTTTTTAATTAATCACGTCGCTGAATGGCCAAGTATTTCCACTCTTCGAATAACATTTATATATACATGTGTTATCGTGTTCCTGTTTTGTATCTTGTGGGATCGTAATTACTGAAAGTTCGTTAAGGTGCAAGGGTGCTTGTTCAATGTGGAGGCTTTTTTAAAGGATAATAATTGAGGCTATCAGCGCAATAGTGGCGTAAACCCAAAACTTTCGTTCTGAAATTACGGCTAATGAAATTATTCACCTTCTAAAGTCGTTGCTTTAATTTCTATTTTGGGGGAAATAGGTATGATTTTTTAAAAAATATAATTTGCTAACGAAAATTGGTATTCGGTGATGAAAATCAACTAGAACACGATTTGGTGCTGCCATTTTGTAGATATTTTTGAAAGGTTGCTCAGACCACTATATGTAGAATTAAAATTTTGCTGTATAAGGGATGGTTTAGGCTGAAATATCAATCCACTCACAATTGTGGTTTAGTCCACTATTGTGCGGACAGCGTCAATTCAACTCGTCATCCTCACGAAATGAAAATTTAAGGGATAGAGTGCGGTTGAATATATTTAGAGGATAAGAGGATAAAAAAATGCATTCTAAAACGTTCCCTTGCATCCCCTTTTTCCGTCCCCCGAGTTCAAGATACAGCGGTAGACAACTCCATAGACGACGCCTCGTTCGAAACACAGCGCCTCGTTACGACGACTACATTCCCCGAAACGATCGAATCCTCATCGCTAGGGACGGTCGCTCGGTCTCGAGATCGCAGCAACGTTGGAGCAATTAGCAGCGCAGCTAAACACACACACACACACACAGCGTACGTGTACACCCCGTAGACTCGTCAGATATTCCCATAGGTTCCGGGATCCCAGAGCCAGAGTCGTGTATCTCCGATTAAGGTCGGCGATAGGGGCTGGGAAGGGGGCGAGCGCGGATGGTACACGTTTTACAGGCAAAACGCGTTAACGGACGCTAAGTAATGGATGATTCGGCCCCGGGCTACGGTTTATTTTCACTCGGGACTTTTGTTAAATAATTCACGCCGCGAGGAATGTGTATCGCCGCCTAATTGTCCTGAAATATTCAACGCTCGGTGTCGACGTCGCCTGTTTAGGTGAAACTCGATGAAATTCGATGGGAATAAGGCTTCGCGCGAAAAGCCTGATCAATTTCGAGCAAGAAGAAGGGAAGTGGAACAAGGATGAAGGAATCTGTGCAATGATCATACAGAGAAACACAGTGTCCAAGAACTGCGGACTGCAGTTGCAGTTGGCACGAGTTCACGAAAAAGAGACACGAATTGAATTTATTTATTTTATATACGGGTGCGCACTCTTTGGTAAGTGGTACAATATATAAAAAAAAAGACGGAGATGCGTAGCAAGTGACAAGATGTAGTATGCGCAAACACAAAAAGAATTAGACAGAGTCGTTGCGCATTAAAGTTAAGAGCTGGTTCTTGGAAGGTGTTTAAAAACAAGTCTATAGCGTGACAGAACATGTTGGTTAAGTTGCACAAGCGGGCCATGGAGTTAATTTGAAGATGGTTAGTTCCGCTCTCAGGATTATTCACGCACTGACAAAATAAGGATACCAAACTGATCGAGTCAACACGTGAGGAAATTATTTGGATCGAGCTCGATAGGAACCCGAAGAAGACGCGAGGTTGGACCACCGAAAGAACATCCGCAGTCTGTTGCTTTAATTCCCGCCTGTTGGCACGCAGAAGTGCAATTATAGAGGGAAGAAGGTTCGGGATATGCGGGACAAGTGGTACCTGAGTGGCCCCGGGCGAAATTCTCGGAGCGGGTTGAAAGTGGCGTTCGTGCCTCTATTCGGATCGCTGAAAAACCAGATCCCCTTGAGAGAGGAACGCTCGTCGCGTAATGTGGGACGCGTTTCGCGAGTGTGGATGCTGAAAGCTACTTTACCCGCCACTTGTCGCGAATTTTATCCCCACCCTGGTACCGAATTTCTGGCAGTGCGTGGAACCTGTAACAAAACGAATTCGCTCGTCGGTGCAGAGACCTGACTGATCCAAGAAACTTAACGAACAGAAAGCTCCGTCTTTGAGATTCGATGTAAAGGTTTTGAATTGTACTCGGTAGAGATACAATATTTATTCGTTAAGAGCTCGGTTTGCATACACGTTAAGAGCTCGGCGCTATCCCCACCACTTTTGGCTCAGTGCTGTCCCGCCAAGGCGAGAGCGTTAAATGCTCACCGTCGGCCCCGAGCCGCGACCTCTTAGCGAATAAATAATGTACTTTTAGATCGACTTTTAATGATTCGATTGGGAGCGCTCGGAGTTTGACTCGTAACTATTATTTTTGAAGAAGAGAGATCAGAAATGTGTGTTCCAGGAAAAACAGACGGAGCGAGAGCTTAGGAACGAATGACAAGTATCAAAAGAGAATAGGAGTGGGCATCGTCGATGTTGTCACGATCTTCAAGACCGAGTAGCTGGAATCAGCTGTTACAGTACCTGCAAGGCATAACCAGACTGCCACAGTTTTGAACACACGGCAAGAATGAGCGCAGCGAAACCAACATGACCACTTTAAAAGAAGAAATTACAAATTCCAACGTTCCCTCGTGACACGCGTTACGCTCCCGCAGCAACACGATTTCAGCAGCGCTTTGCAGCAGCCACGCGAACCGCGTAACGAACGATAGAGCTGGCTGATCGAGAGGCAGCGAGGTGCGTGGCAAATCGGCGAAATTAAAAAACGAATTCGTGCCAAAGGGGCGGGGAGGGCGCAGACGAGGGATGAACGTGGAATCGAAAGCCACCGCGTGATCGAGGCCGGTGCGCGTTCGCGCCTTGTACCGTGCGAAATTGAATGTACCAAGGACTATTATCGAGGACGGGAAGCGGCGGCTCGCGAATCTCCACGGACACGGCGTCGATGAATAACTTTCAAGTGGCGGCTGGATGGACGGGGAACGGCGGGGTGCCTCGAATTCCACGCCCGCTCCCGCACTGAGTACTGACGAACCATTTCCACCGCAGCGCTAGTTTCATTTTTCCGCGCGCCCCCGAATTAACCGCCTAAATTTCCGCGATTCCAGTGGCCTGGCCGTCCGCGATTGGAGAGGGGCCTCGTATTGTTATTAAATTTCCCCCGGCGCGGATGGGAATGGAAGGACAGTGATGAGGGCGGAGCGGAGGAAGAGATAATGTCATAAAGCGACGCGACGGTGAAAAAGGAGAATCACTTCTCAATTCGCGGAATTACCGTGATATTACGCATTCCACTTTAAGAGAGAAAATATTCATCCCTTGTTGCCAGCGGGGGTGAGTTTCGTTTTCTTCAATTCGTATTATGTTCGATTACGTTTGAAATGTGTTGCTGTGTCCATTATGTATCAGAATACAGTAACGCGAATTGTGCTTTAAGTCTCAGCTGAGGCACTTGAAACGGGGGTGTAAACTGTTTCAGTGTGATACTTCGGGTTGTACATTTGCACGCTGATATCTCGGAAGGGGTGAAGATGTTATTAGCCTTCTATAGTCCGTTCGACGAGTGGAGTCACCAGCTGTAAATAAAGGCAGGTGGCATTCAGATAGTACCTACAGTGACGTATCCCTCAAATATTGCATATTACTCGTTGCAAATATGAATATGAATAGCGCAATAAACAAAGCAATTTCTAAACGATTAATATTTTTTATTCAGAATTTGATTCTGCATCGCTATTATTTACATGTATGATTAAATCTTCAATAATTACAATACAGTGTGACGCGTTTTACAAAACGATAAAAAAACTACCCCGCGATTAATAAGCGATTAGCGTATAACTTGTGGCAACCAATAGCTGTGGCCGCTGCCTTTCCCACGTACTTCAGCAGGGACATAATAATTTGTTTACAGCTGGGCTGGTAACTCGACTCGTTGATCGGACTTTACAAGTCGCCCAGTGAAACTCGGAAACGCGCGGCACCGCGAGGATCAGGTGCGAACCGAAAGCCCCGAAGACTGTCGGGACTCGGGAGGGAATAGGGGCGAGGGTGACGCGCAGCGGGCGAGACACCGCCGTCGCCGGGAGGAAATATTTTTCATTAATCTGATTATTTATCAGCCGTAGAGCTTTCACGAGGGTTTCCCAGCCACCCTATAACACGCTGTAATCCCGTGTAGCGGGCGCGGCGGTTAAGCGTTTAACGGAGAAGCGGAGAAGAAGAACGAAGGGCGTCGAGGCGACGCGCAAGGGGAAATCTGTCGTTATGAGGCTCGGGGATATATGCATCCGCTCCTCCCTCGCGCCCGTGGTGTTTTCATTTACATATTGAACGTCTGCTTGCACAAGCTGTTTGGAAATCGGTGGGTTCTGAATATGGGCGCGTGGCGAGTCTTTGGCGAATCGTTCGGGACGGCTGGATTATGTTCCGCGTTCTTCGAAGGGCTTCTGACTTCTGAGTGGCCGCTGTTAGCGTAATGGGGCGTGACAGTAGCTATATATATAGTGGATGTCGAAGGCTCGCAAGCTTGAAGGGCCGATATTAAAATTGGGGAGGGATAGAAGGGGGATAAGCAAAGTGGTTCAATCGAGAGCCAAGATCTTCTATGGATGAAGAATACTGTATAGTTGGCAAGAGAAGTAGGTATAATAAGCTATAAATAATCTAGGAATTATATACCAGATTTACCCAGATATACCCAGATTTACTTCCGTTGACTTTTATTTGATAATAAGGGAAGGAACATTGAAGCAGTCGTGTAAATCAGGCAAAGATAATGCCGGATATAGGGTAGCGCGCGCCTAAGCGATACGTCGAGGCACCGCGAACGAACGTTTCGAATTATCGCGGGCTTCAAGGAGCGTTTCGATGACGAATCGCCAGGATAAGATGGGGTTGTAGGCGATGGGGTGGCAGAAACGTGCCGGATACGAGATTCGGGGGTAAGGAGGGTGGTTCTCGCCACTCTAGATTAATAATTGTCGTGTATTGCCGAAGGAAATTCGACTGGGCCAGGCGTGGCCTCCGATTAATCTGAAAACGTGAGAAATTGCATTGGGTCTGTTGGTACGAGGGCAATGATACAGGGAATAATTTAAGTCGTGATTTGTGGCAGGAGGAGGGCATATAATAGGGGTAGATCAAGCATCGATGCTGCGGTAAACGAAGCTTTTTCTTGTTAAGAGGATCTGCTGGGGCATAGATTCCACGTTGTAAGTACATATTTTCTACTGACTTCGATTTCGATTTCTCTTTCGACTAACAATTTCGCGACTGGTACACCTAAGTAGCTTGTCAACAATGGAATATATTTAAGCAGGTTGAAGCAGTGAACTAAAAATTTACTAACACGATTTACTGACTCAAGTGTCTACATACCTATGTGCTTTAAGGGAGAGAAAGTAAGGAGTGACAATTTCCCAGGGACTTGGTTTAGAAAACGGTTGCAGGGTATTGTTGCGCCGCGCTAAGAAAGCCTGCTGAATAATGCCGTCGCACTTACTTAATACGGGCACTTATTAAGCCTGACGTTTCTCGTTTCCACGATTTATAACCTCATATCCGCTAATTAAATCAAATATAACTTCACGAAATCCCCCGTGGGACGTGGCTGTAACGTCGATCATCATTACGCCGGAATGGCTTCTACTTTATGCAAAAGGTCTTTCGAAGAACACACCGGGACGGTTTAATGGAGTTAGGGACAGGTTCAGCAACCACGATCGACGCTAACGCGACGCCAAACTTTCGCGAAATATTCCGACGGCTGGCAGAGTCCATTTCGCTTTGGAACGAATCATTTCCACCCTTTGTCTGAAATTCTCCAACAAAAGTCCCCTCGTGCCCCCTCGAATTTCACTGGAAACTTTTTCGATCGTCTCGCTACTCCTGCGAAAGAAATACGTTCGCTTGGATTCTGATTTGTAACCCGTGAACATTTACGCGCCTGCTAGGACCCATAATTCACCATCAACGAGAATCTTGGACTCCTCGTGCCTCGCAATCTTTCCCCGCGGTCCTTGAGACCAGTATCTCACTTATTACCGATTAGGGTACAGGCCCATTTATTAAGGCGGAGGCCGTCGGTGTTTCTCTTCCCCGAGATCTCCTTAAAACGGTCGTTCCAGGTCGCCGCCGCGGCGTGAGCAACGTGAACAAGAGGGCAACGACGAGGTATTTCCCGTGACATACGGTCTATTAGGACTAATAATAGTGACTGGAAGAGGCGCGGACGCCCGTATAGTTCTCCCCGAGCCGCGTCGTACGTCTTTTCTCCGGGTCGTGGCTGGACCACCGTGAAAAACAGGACCGCCCGGCTCGTTTTACACACCCTGTCGCGCCAACCGCGCCATCTACTTCGTGGATTCTCACGTTCGACCTATGCATCAATTCCAAACGCTCTCTCCGCATCGAAAATAGCAGACCGGCACGGCTGAATTCCAGCATTCGAAACGGTTCCTTCTGAACCTCGCGCCGCACGTCTTGGGCTGTCCATTTCACTTTCTGTTAGTCCCTTTCGTTCTCGTCTTTCAACTTGAGATGTGTAATAACAATGTGGCTAGAACTATTTAGAATCTTTTTCGAGTGTGGGTTGAATTCTTGAGGAGGAAGGTTTCGAATGATCACTTCTTACAGGTCACAATAAGTGTACACTGTACAGTGAGACCAAGGGAAATTGAAGATGGCCATTAAAGGGTAATGCCACTCTAGCGCCCGGAAAAGCAGCCTGATTTTGAGAATTTTTTATTTTCGCGAGTATAGTAACTGCAAGGCAAAATATGTTTGGATGCCTTTATTGTACATACCTTGAAGTATGATCACAATTTTTTTAAAATTTTTTCTGTACAAAACGGCGCCACAGCTCAACAAAGAAGCTGCGGAAAGATTCCTTGTCTAAAATTTCCAAAGAAATTCAGAGTGTCAGTAAAGGAGCCCGCCACCTCGAATTCGCGTGTTCATTATCGTCGATCACGTAGCAGTACTATAATTAAAGCCCCCAGCGTTCTCTTTCGCGCCCCGAAGCGAATCAATATCGGAGGCCCAGGTCGAGAGGCTAGGCTCAAAAAGGGACGATCCATGGCTCCTCCAGTCTTCACCTAGCTGGGGGAGGCGGTGTGAATTTTTAAAATTCCTTCAGGAGCGCGTACACGGATCGCACGGTAAATCGAGGCGAAGGATATTCGGCTGTTCGATTGAAATATTCACCGGCTGTGTTCGAATTTCGAGATGGACCCTCCAGTAACGCCCTGCCTCGTGATTCTCGCGCGGAGCCTGAACAGCGCACGGTGCAGCGCCGGTGAATGTTTAAATCCCATCGCGCCCCTTCCCCCCCCCCCCCCGGTTACATGAACTGTTAATTCGCGCGGGAAACGAGCGCCGGAGTCTGTCAGCTTACCGATGGTACGGTTCGGACTTTGAATTTTAACGTCCGTTCAACAATGGGAGTGTCGGCGGTACGGTTACCCTTGGTCAACACTAATTTCAGAGCTTACTCTGTCTCCCCGCTTTCCCGGGCGATATTCAAGTATGTACCTACATCGCGCTGCAGGGGCCCTTGTGACGTCACAAAACTCCCGGAGAGGATTTGACGTAAGCAGGCGGACAACCAGCAGTGGGAGAGAGTGTGATATCCGTGTACACTGTACAGAGTCCACGCCTATCGTCGGCGAGCGACGAGTCCCGCCGCAAAAAGAGGACCAAGGGCGAGCTCACGTCTGAGCATCCGAAGCAAGTGTCTCGGCGCCTGACAGCGCGACATCGTATTGTTTTTGGTCGCCAGAAATAGCGAGGAGAAAGCGCCACAGAGACGGCGAAGACGACGCGTCTCATTCGTCGAACAAGACCAAAACGACCGCCACCGAAAGTCCACCCCTTGTTGACCGTTGAAAAGCGTTCGACCAACTCAAGTCTACTTTGGATCTTGCTTTGACAGGGCGCTCTCAGGCTCTCGCATGGCGCGACGCCATTGCCATTTTAATTTAGTGCGCCTAAGTTTCGTGCAGATATCTATAGTTACCTTCATAGTTCATAGTTGTATAAACGCACTTTGATCAACATTCACCGCGTCGAATCTCGCGTTCTTCCTGAGGGAACGGGAATCGCGTGGTTTATTTTCCCCGATTTTCTCAACGTCCCCAGCAATGTTCACCTTTGCACGGGCGCCGGGGGAAAGGACGTTGAGGGAGAGATTAGAGGAGGAGGGAAGGCGCGGAGGGCCAGCCAAGTTAAACGCAGGCGGTGCACGTACGCGCGCGTTTTAAGCGGGACGAGGAATGAGGTGTTATTTGAAAACACAGGGGGTTTCGGTTGTTAGGCGGTGGTAGGACATCGAGGCGCAGTAGAGGCTGCAGCTAACGAGGGCTGTGGACGCAGGGGATAAAGGAGATGGAAGGTAAAGGGGGTGGGAAATCCGACGGCTGGGAATCTAAAATAAGCCGAGTGTTATTGTTGGTGTCGCGCGTGAGACGCTTCGAATCACTTTTCCGACGTTATTCCGAGGGATAACGGAGGAATTCGAGCCGCTGCTACGAATCTGAACCTGTGCTTCGAATCTTCGAACGTGCAAAAAATTCTGATAGGTACTCCAGGAAAGGTCCGCTCCACAATGTTGCATTATTATCATTATTTTTTATTTAAACGGGACTAGCTCTTAGTATCTATACAAATTATAGGTACAGTAATAATTGAATATGTGAGATACAAAATTTCGCCGATGCAATAGCCGTCGGTTGATCGGTGCGAGTAATTCTATGCACAGCGGTTCGAAAGGACGCTAATAACTTATTGAAGAAGTCTAATAATTTATACGCTAAGCTGGATATCCTGTTTATAGGATTAGCATGTGCTACCCTCGTTACGCGAATCTCGCAATAAGATTCATTGGATCTCTTCAGGGTCTTCAAGGATCTTTATGTTCAGTGTTTAAAAATAGTTGAAAATGATCGAAACAAAGAACTGCCGCTATTACTGTCCAGGAAAGCGCGTTCCGAGCTCCAAGGCGGATGACAGAACTGGAACAGAGGTTTTGTCAGTTCAGCCCCGCTCGTCACCGTCTTTATTCCGAGGGTGGGGGGTCGTTTCGAATAGAGAAGCTCCGATGACGGTGTTAAATATATCTGACTTACAAGCCGAGAGATTTGCATAAACAGAGGCTGCGTGATCTCGACGACCGATTTGAACTCGAATGACACCGCGAGATCGCGTGGAGCACGGTAAGTACACTTTTACCACTCCCTAATTTTAGACTACATAGAGCAGAAAAAAGGGCCCGGAGAGGTCATCTTGCGTTTATTACCTACACAAACTTGAAATATTTCATGAATCGCTATAAAACAGTATTTATAGCGCCGTTAACGACGTCGAACGCAGAGCGCGAGACACGCTACGTAAAAGACGCTGTAACTACGCGAAGTCGCGGTGAACGTAAGTGTCGTAAGTGAAAGGCAAGTGCAGGACGAGATTTTTAATAACTTTAACGGTGCGCATGAAAGAAAAATATTAATACCCGCGAAAGCAATACTTCTCTACCCTTTGGTCTCTTTAGAGCGGCAACTCATTTAGCCGAGGAAATTCAGCGCGCTTTGCGAAGCACCCTTAAGAAAGCACGCGCGTTCGACTTGTTCGTTTCTACGGGCCGGACCACACAAATTTTTGCAATTTGTCGATCACGCTCGACGGCGCTCGGTTCGCTCGGCACGTGTACAGCTTCGGGAAATATCGCTGGACTTGTTGGCGAGCGCCGGCGACCCGAGCGATTCCTCGAACTTGGACGTGCCGTTTTCTCGAGCGACGGGCACGCCAGGGAGCATTCACCCCGAAGTATTCACCGCCAACTCACGCTCGCCCCGAGGAAAGCCACTGCAAATAGGTATAATACAGTAATGAAAGCTTCGTGACCGCCGCCGTAATTATTTTCCGCGTTATTGTTCGACTGGTG
Source organism: Andrena chrysosceles (assembly GCA_963855975.1). Classification (NCBI taxonomy): domain Eukaryota; kingdom Metazoa; phylum Arthropoda; class Insecta; order Hymenoptera; family Andrenidae; genus Andrena; species Andrena chrysosceles. The sequence goes on along the minus strand of OY979766.1, from coordinate 135,578,191 downwards.
GCTCGAGGATCCATTTCGTTCAAAGTCTTTGCGCGGCACCACGCACCGGTGTGCGCGGAGTCCGGGCGCCTACATTCGCCGCGATCGAGAAACCGAGTACAGCCCGAGGAGAAGAAGAAAAGGAAGGCGGAGGGTTGAGGAGCGAGTGCGTTGGTGGAAAGAGAGGAGAAGGAAACGCGAGCAGGCGAAATGACGAGGGAAAGGGATGAGGAGAGTGTAGCTGGTGACGAGTCACTCTGTCATTTCGTTATGAGTTACCGGGGAAGAAACGAGGCGGAACGAGGGGGGCGGAGGACGAGCAATTCCTTCTGGAATTTCGGGAACGCTCGAGGGCCTAAATCGTTCCCCTCTCCTGCAAGAAGAAAGGATGTCTCCGTTTCCGCGATCAAAGGCTCCCAGCGAATCGCCGCGCGTACCTACTGTAGAAAATTCACAACCCACCGCCGCGCCCCGCCGCGCCGCGCCGCGCCGTCGCGACGTTCTGCTCCCGACAAAATTATTGCACGCGCAGATAGCTTCGCGGGGGAGCTTGCACGGTACGTTCACAACGCTTTTGAGATTTTTTAATACTCTTAAGCTGCAGAGTTATTTGCAGTTGGATATTCTAATATATTTCACCCTCCGAGCAGGATATACTAAGCATACAGTCTTTACTCATTGAAAACAGATTCGTTTTCATTGAAAACAGAGAGAAAGAGTATACGAAAACCATATTGGTATAAAAAATATGGTTATTAAGAAAATTTAATAATTTTTTTGCTGTATAAGACTGTGTAATCTAACGTAATCGTTTAAAGCTTGTGGTGGGGAACATTACACTGTTTAAATTACAAATAAACAGTTTGCTTAAATTTTCTTTGTAACAATTTTTTTATATCTACCATAGTTTTCAAGATATACAGGAAAGTAGCAAAGCACATGTTAACCTTTAAAGAATGTTTTCACCCTGAAGAACCGAAAACGAGCTCAATCGAAATTTTTCCTGATATTTCTATTGACCTTGCACATTTTCAAAAAGAAAAATAAAAGGAATGTTCGAGTAACCGAACTTCTCTTGTTAGCATCGTTTCGTGGCACATCGGTTGCGGAGCAGTGCCTTACGAGACCGATTTACCGCAGGGATCAATCAGCAATAATGGATGCCCAGTTGAAGTTGCCACGATCAGCAAAGAACGCGGATGAACGCGTCGGAATTTACTGTACCGCGAGGCTTTGGCAGTACTTCGGTGGCTAATGGCGAAAATATATCGCGCTGCCTGAACGGAAATACGGAAGCACGCGATGGTAGCGCGGCCGCAAAACTCTGCCAACTGGTGTCCCGTCGCGGAATCCGATTTGTCTCGGTTTCAAAGGAACTTTCCCCGTCGGTGGAGCACAGCGCGCTGCAACGCTCCGAACTAGAACGGCCGAATTAATGAAGTAAACCGGGGCATCGGGGCCGCGGGGAGAAAAGCCGAATCGATGAACGATCGACGAGTGAGCTAGGCGAGCCGCGCTGGCGAACGATGGACAACGGTTCCGGGCTAATAAACCGGCAACCTAATGCGGTTCGGCCTAATAAACCGGAATTACCCGTATTAGGTGTCGGATCGAGCGGTGTATCGCGCCCAGCTGCTTCTCGGTAATAATGCGAATTTAGATTGATCCGTGCACGTGGTAAGGGGCACCGTCCTCTGCCCTCCAAACTCCGCGAATAACAAGCACATACCGTGTTTCAAGTGTTTCAACTCCACACCATGAACTTGACATCGATATCGATTCATCCGTGCTTAGAAAGAATTCGTCATCGGCTCCAACCAGATTATGAGCTCAAGATTGAGCTCACTAAATAGTAAAGGTTATCGAAGGAGTGGAAGAAGTGGAAGGATTAATCTTTCATTAGATGTTTCGTAGGAAGAAGGATTGTATTTTTACATAATGGTGTAGCCTTTTGGATTCGCAGGATAAGGAGATTATGGATAATTTCTGGACAGACAAGGTTTATTCGGATTAGGTAGGAATACATGGTTGGTTGGAGGGAAGGGGCTACAAATTTCATAACATCAGACATTGCGTCTCGCTGAATTTATACAATTTCGATTGTTTCTAATGGGCGAGGTGTACATGGCACATGATTTTAATCTAATGAGGCGTCCAGCAGTTACTCTGTACTCTCCTGTTCGATTGGCGTCCAGGTATTGTCGCCGAACTCTCCATATCGAACAGGCGTCCAGGAATAATCTCCCGTACTCTCCTCTCTCAACGATAGGATATTTAAGAAAGGGACTTGGTACTCTAACGATTCTACTCTACTGAGGCGTCCAGGAGTTACTCTGTACTCTCCCGTTCGATTGGCGTCCAGGTATTGTCGCCGAACTCTCCATATCGAACGGGCGTCCAGGCATATTCTCCCGTACTCTCCTCTCTTTTCTAATGTCATGCTCTGTACTCTCTCGACCAGTAGGCGTCCAGGTATTATATTATCGCCGTACTCTCCATACCGGTCGAGCGTCCAGATATTATCGCCGAACTCTCCTGCCGGAGTCCCTAAGCTGTTCGAGAGCGGCCGTGTGTGTACTGTGTACCTCGTCCTCTCTCTCGAAGCAGCGAAGAAGAGAATGCCTTTGCGGGCCTCTAATTTATACCCGATCGTTGCTATCCGCGGCCGCCGAAATCAACAAATGTGTCGTTAAGCGCGCGCCTCGCGATTCGCGTGTCGCGGTTTCGCGCCCGCACGCCTTTCCCCTCGGGCGGCCTACAAGCGTGTTCGCGAAACGTCCCGTTGGTCAGCGTCTCTCATCCGCCTTTTTCTGCATGCTACAATGGCAATATTTAATACAGAAGAAATAACTAACAATAGAAGTATCGTTTGATTGGTTCAGCTTAACTGCACTTATGATCACCACGTGTTTTCGGTATAATACAACTGAATATTCTTCTCTCCCCGGAGGACGAAATATGCGTGATGCGCATAGGTAGGTATTCACCTCTTTAGTGCTCTAACAGTACCTAGACAGCGCGAGCGCTGCGGTGTACATAAATATAAACATGGCTTCAATATTAGACATATGTATGTTGTGTAACCGGGTGCTGGATGTTCACAGACCAATTGAATCCCAGGGAAGGCATGAGAGTTCAGTGTTAACCGAAAATGTGCATCGCGTAGTAGCGACACGGGTTAATTAGTAAGCCGAATCTTCGAGCGTGAAAACCGAGGGCAAATAGGCGCGGGCCGAAGCTAGCCAGTCGAATTTTCAAACAGAGGCCGGAGAGGCGCTTCGGCGAAAACACGTAGCGTGGGAAGGAGGAGTGAGAGGTCGACGGATCAGAGAGATTTTCGCGGTGCCAGCATAGCTGCCGGGGCGATGGCGAAATAATCGAGAGCCGCCTGTCGCACCGGAGGACAAAAGAGATATTTCACCGTCCGACAAATTTCCTCGCTAAATGGCCGTGCAAAAATAGAAAAAAAGGAGGCGCGGGCAAAGAGGTGTGGGGTGGAGAGAGGGAAACAAAAACAAAAACGCCCATCCCTGCACGGCGAGACGGTGCACAATGCCGGCGAATCGGAAGCGCGGGAATTAAAAACTCGTCGTCGCGTCGGTCCAAACTGTTTGCGATAAATATAATAATAATTACGAAAGCCGGTACGAAAGCCGAACCATTACCAGCTGATAATTATCGTCGTTTTTAAACGGCGGAGAAGTCGAAGCTGTTTTGTAGGCTCTCGACAGCTTTCGTGATAGTAGCTTAATTACATCCAACAATTGAATCGATGGTCCCTGCCATCTTACTCTGGATCGGAGATGCTTCAGCAATTTGAAAGGGAATATGGAATATTAGTCGCGATTCGATATACCTACGGTAAAATAATTTCGTGGTGTTTACGAATCTGCGCCCAGGTCGTTGGATGATTGAACTCGGTGCTACATCGTGATGAGAATATTTCGTAGCCCGTACAATTTGATGATCCCATTCCCATGGTAACATTAATACTTAATGACGTGTAACAACTAATTCGGTCAACGACTCCCCTTCGGCGCTTTTCTGGCTAACGATTAATCCTCCTCGGCCATTGGACGCTACATCGTTTAGAAGTAAATGGACAAAATGCGCGCGACTGTTCAGCTTATCGACGATAATAACGAAATTACGAGTCCGATTATTGAAACGCTTGATACGCGAGCATTCTCGATCCCGAATTTTCCCCTTGATGAAAACAGAACGCTCGCAAGACCGCGTGGGATGGGGCACGGTAACTGAATATCCGCTCTCGTAACTGGAATTCTACCGAAAATCGGTTCAGGGAAGTGTTCCAAATTTCCAGTCGAAAGGTATCAATACGTTGCATTAATAAAAGCCTCTTCTTACTTAAAGGAGTTCTTCAAGTCCTGATTAAGATGGCCTCCTTTGAAGGACTCAATATAGAAATTAATACCAGCGCTTAACGTACCTCCCATAAATACAAAATCAATATCCATGCAGTCATTCAGTTGCTTCAAATTACATACATATTTCACCCACGACCGACCACTCAGGATAAACTAATTGTAAGTAAATTATTTATGTTGCAATATTAAAAACGGCACTTCACGGAGGCATAATAAAAACGCTGGCGTTCGGGGAACGTCGATATTCGGAGGATAATGACGGAACAAAATCGCCGCGAACGCCACAACAGTTGACAGTACTCGTTCAAGTCCCATTTGTTGCTTCGACAACAATTCTACAGGGTGTCCCATAAATATGTGACTCGAGACGAAAACAAGTCGATGATAAATACAGAATTGCTTCTTCTTCAAGGTACACGTAGACACATTTGGTTGTGGAGTGGAGTTTTAAGTAAGCCAGCGGAGGTACATAGTTTCCTTTTCCCTCCGGTGCGGGAGCTGGGCCAATTTTTCGAAATCAACCGAGAAGCAGAAAGTGGAGGTAGGATTTCGACAGCGGTCTTGCTTTTTCCTAGTCGAGACCAGGTCGACCGGGCTCGACTAATCGCCCAGTGGAGCAAAACAGGCCCGACTCTCGAAAATGACACGTTTCTTTCCTACCCCCGGCACCGTTCATCTTTCTCCCCTGACGGTTCGCTAAGGACGAGGCTAACGAACAAACTACAGGTCCGATAATAAGCGAGAAATCAGGGATCCCCCTCTCGAAGGACCGTCGTGTCGCGTAGCTTTTTTTTCTCTTTCTTCTGGCAGCGCACCAAAGTACTTTGTCTCGACCGTTTGAAAAGTGGCAAGGGACGAGGGTGCAGTGAAGTAGCCCCGTGGAATATTCATGAATCGACCCTCTATGTCCCTGCTTCTTCTCTTTTTTCCCTGGCTCGACTATCGATGTAAACCGCGTAAGCGGTGAGCACCGATTGTTTGCGTTTAATTTGATCGCACTGGCCGACGATCCTGCCGTTGTTGCTTGTTCTTTTAGAACAGGGGATCAAGGGTCGCTGAGGCTGATCGGGTTCCACAAATTCGTGGTATACCATACTGCCCTCCTTAGTTAAAATGTCGTATGTTTTACCATTTTCTTCCTGCCATTCTCATTTTTCTTCATTCAATTTAAAAAATGCCATTATTTCGTAGCAGCTTAATATAATTTTTTGTAAAAGGTGTAGCGGTACAATATGCAGTATTAACGTAGCAATTACTTAAATGTTTCAGATAGGACATTTTAACCATCTGAAAAGCAGATAGGTTGAATACATTAGACTGTTTGTAGATCTGTACGAAGCACATGGGGTTTTCAAACATATGATGAATTTATAATATGATATTTTACGGAATAAGGAAGGAGACCACCTACTTTGACGCCATTTTAGATATCTATTTGCTTCAAGTAATCTTGAAAGTAACTTGAAGGCAGCTGACACTACTGAACACAATCTTGAAGTCAATATAGGTACCTGGTTGAATTCAAGCAACCTGAAGTCAAGTAACTTGTCGACTAATGTGAACGAGGCTTAAAAGACGCGTAGAACTTGAAGTATTTCGAAACATATTTTGAATAATGGAAGCATGCTAGATGGGACATTTTAACTAAGGAGGGCAGTATGCTTTTTCCTATTCATGATTTCACGTTGCGAAAGGCGGTACAAAGCAAGAAACACAAACAACAGTGTAAACGTACAGTGTTTGCCAACGATACCTTGCATTCCCGCGTCCCGTATGCACAGCGTACTTAAAGAGTTAAAGACGAGCGAGTTGCAAACGAAAGAGCACGGAGGTCCATAAGTGACTAAAGAAACTAAATTACACTGCACAAAGGGGAGTCGCCGGGAAGCGAAAAAAAAAAAGAAAACCACCTTTGGGCAAATAAATCCTACTGAAACTACACCGTTGCACGCGGAAGAGAGTGGCCAGCGCCGGCGCAGGGTACAAAGCGCAGCAACCGGCCAGCTTGAAAAAAGGAGAGAAAAAAAGCAGGGGATCCCCAGGCTCAACAGCAACGTCGAAGCAATAAAATTCTCATTTACTCGGCCACGCTCGCCGTCATCTCGTCACGTCCCCCTAACCCCCAGCAATCCGCAAGGGTTTAAACCACGGCGTAGAAGCCCGACGACGCCTCGGCATTCCGCGGAGCACAATTTACGAACAACGCCGCCGCGCAACCCTTCCCCCGCCCGTGCAACTTGCCGCGTTTCGGTGCGAGATCGCGTTTCCACGGACTCCCTCGGCGTAGGTACCTATATGCGGGGTAGTTTGTCACAGTCAACTGCTCGCTAACTGTAAGTATGCGCGACCATTTGTCTCCGATCTTCTATTCTGGCACAGGCGTCATTCTACGCTGGCCGCAAACAGAATTAAATGCCTCTGCTTCGTGGCATCCCTCCCTGTTCCTCCCTCGCGCTCCTCCTCGACCCCCACGGACATCGTGTCGTATCAAGATCGTCAGAGCCGCGAAAACTTCGCGAATGGTGCCGTTTTTCTCCGCGGCCGACGTGGGTGTCCTCCTTGGCAGTTCCACGGAATTCTTTATGCCCCGCCTCTCTCTCTTCCTCCGGTATTCATACGATGTTCCGCGTCTGACGCGGACCAAGGGACAGATGGATTTGTCGAGCGAAAGTTTTCCACTTTTTCGCGGGAGAAACGTCTACCTACTGCTCCTACTCCGAGCTCGTGATCCTGGGGGCTATCAGTTTCTAGATTGCTGGATCTTTCTATTTCGAGCTTGAAAGGTGACCGCCCGCTGGGGCAGCGAGATAAACGCGATAAATAAGCGCGCGCGAATTCGCGAACGTAATCGGGCCGAAAGAACGCGGGAGTGAAAATTATTCACGCCCCCGCTGGAAATAAAGCAATTGCTGTCACGGCGAGATAAAAAGAGGCCCTGCTTTTACCCGAAATCCATTAATAATGATTCGGCCGGCGGCGCTGGTAAATGAACGCTTTCATTATTTATACGCCGGGGGAAGATGGATTTGGGAATTTTTAGTGGACACGTTTCAGATATCCGCGCTTTAAATGGCGAGGAAGCATAGGATATACTTGATCAATATTTTACAGAAGCACGGGATATCGGTTGTACCCAAAAACAGAAGTTCGATCGTCGATTGTGTTGTATGAATGGTGTGGCAGAGCTTTCGTTAATGGGGAAAATCACATGTATAAGCCTTTTTTAAGAATATTTTTTCAGGAATAATTTACAGATTTCATTAATTAATATATCAAAATTTATGCATGTTTTTCTATTCAATTATTTCATAGTCTCTTAAGACATTGTACTGAAGGTAAATTTTTCCTGAAAAAATTCTTATAAAAAACTTATTTCTCCGGCCGCCACAGTCGTGTTCCTCCTTAATGTCCAACTCTGGTCAAGTTTTATTTCACAGCGGAGAACTCCTCGCCGAATTTCGCCTCTCTATCGAGATCCTGGCTACCCTCTTCGGTCCGCGGCGCGACAAATTTTTATAAGGAAAATTTATTCCGCGGAATGCACGGGCGTCCCTCTCGTTATCTTTCATTCGCGACGGCTCCTCTCGCGTGCCCGCGCAAAGCAAATGTCAGCGGACGGCCGACATCTCGGGGTAAAAGCTGGACCTTGATATGCACTGGCTTTTAAGGAATTAAATCTGCCCGATCCGGAGCACGCTGCTAGACACGTTATTGTTTTTCTGCGTGTGAAATATTAATTTCCCCGTCCCGCGCGTTAGCTTCGCCCGTTCGATATTTCACCCCGCGTTCGTTGATAAAATTGATAAGTAACACGAGCATCCTACGCTTCGCCAACTTTGCATTCCAATTTGGTAACTGCTCCAATCGAACAGTGTCTCTTAATTAGAACAAGTTAGACCCGTTTCCATTTATATCCAATCGCATTAATACCGTTAATAGACCACCCTATCATTTTTTAAGAAAACTAATCGACTCTCCAGGAGCTTCAAGAGACCAAGAGAACAGAGATAACGCATTCGCGAGGACGTTGTTAAGAGACAATAACGAAGGTTACTTGGAAAGTTGGTCCTCTTCGAGCAAACGATTTATCAGAGCGAAACTGAAAAATAAAGGGGAACGGGCCGGCCCTGCCTCGGTGCCTAGAAATTTTCGCACCAACTCCACCCTTATCGCCCGCAGACTCGCGCGAACTTCGCGTGCCCAGGGACCTCGGTTCAGCGAGTTTTATCTGACGGCCACTTGGACGAACGGCGAGAAAGTTGCTGGAGAAACGGCCGCCGAGATGCGGAGACAAGAAGTCGAGGGCGAGATACGGAAAAAGACTAACAGGTAGGAGAGGCGCGTACACTTTGAGAAATATCGGGGCGGGGGCGAGCGAGCGCAAGTTCGCGCGCTTGTCCTCTTGTCCTTCGTTCTTTTATCTTCGGCTCTCGCGCCGCGCGAACGCGGCGCCGTGAAGTTTGACAAGGAAGACTGATCTCGCTCGCGATTCCACCGGAACAACTTTCTGTCTAAGTGTGTTGTCGATTTTTTTGTTACTATAAGCTTGTTGCTCGATGTTAGATGATATATACCTATGACGCGAAGTGGAATCTGAGCGAGAGGGGAAATTTTAAATGGCACAAATCCTATTGCCAAAATTTTAAATGCATTAAACGTGCAAGTTATTTTCCTGTTTATGACAACACTAGTGCCATAATTGATGTTTTTCGGATGTAAAAGGAAAATTTTCTTTGTTTTTCTGTGCCGTTTTAGGCGATAAAGTTATATACGAAAAGTTAAGGGGTTATATTAAAAGTGCACATATTGAATTGACACGGAAATATTTAACAGGTAAGCTTGATTGATTCTTTTCTTTGTTTTGTGGTTCTTTTATAATATGCTCACTTACAGTCTTGACTGGGACAACATAACAAGTCTTAAGGGGTTAGGCTACTTTAGCGATGCGGAAAACTAGGCAATTTATAAGTGGCAGTAAAAAAAAAAGTAACCAACCGATTAATACGAAACTTTGTACTTTATTTAAGTATAAGAAGTATTAAAAAAAACCGCTGCAATATTTAAAAAATGTTTATAACTGAGTCCGCACGACGCTATTTTCCGGAACACCTTTTTTTAACTGGTGTGCAGGATTGCTTGAGTTCTATTTGATCAATCGCTTTGAAAATTTACAGTTATCCTTGCTATTACATTTATTAAGCATTGACGAACCGTTTTTTTTTAATTTTCTAATTGTTTTGCGAAACATAAGCAATAAATTCACTCACTTTTCGTCGAAATTCGAACCCTAAATTTTAAATACCCGCCATTTTGTTAATTTTTACAAACATTGAAATGTTTGATCGTCAATGCTTAATAAATGTAATAGCAAGGATAACTGTAAATTTTCAAAGGGATTGATCAAATAGAACTTGAGCAATCCTGCACACCAGTTGGGCATTAAAAAGAAAGGTCTTCCGGAAAATGGCGTCGTACGGACTTAGTTATAAACATTTTTTAAATATTGCAGCAGTTTTTTTTAAATACTTGTTATACTTAAAGAAAGTACAAAGTTTCGTATTAATCGGTTGGTTACTTTTTTTTTACTCCCACTTACAAATTGCCTAGTTTTCCGCATCGCTAAAGTAGCCTAACCCCTTAAATGGGACGTAGAATTTAATTCTCAACTATTTTATTAGTGAAATGTTTTGTAGATATTTTATAAACGTATTTATTTTTACCACTCGTGGGACTTTCTATATTTCACTCAGTTTGTAAGACACAAATTTTATAAAAATGTTTACTTTATAATTAAAGAATCTAGTAGTTACTTTTGTCATAGATTATATTGTTTTACAGTATTAAGGTTTAGAATTATAATTGTAATACTTGATAAGTTTATTTTCATTAATCTATCCTTTCCAGAACGTATAATGTCCCATTTAAAAGCACCTAGTCCTAAAAGGAACATTTTCGACTTACTTAAATATCTAAAATTTTGTTATTTTCTGTTACCTACCATTGATAAGTTTGGAATATATTTTTATTGAATGCCAATAAACATGTTATATTATGCTGCATATTTCACGTTGGACTATCAAATCTCGTTAATGGGGAAGATGACCCAAAGCTCGGCGCAGATGGCGCCACTAGCGCAAGTACTGTGGATGTGCTTGATTGCGTATGTGTGAATTGTTTGCGCGTGAATTTTTCATTTGTGGAACGTATAAATGTGAATGTGTACCGGTGGCGTCACGGGTGGGAAAAAGTTGCAGTCATCTTCCTCAACGTTGCCAGCTAACTCAGATTCAACTGATAATAACGGTTCATACAGTTTTTACTTGTATAGTTCCTTCCTCTATCTAAGGCTATATAAATCATTTCACTATCTCTTTCCGTTTGTGAATAATAGTAGCGAAAGGGGGTTACACTTTTTCGTGACATGTAAATTCTCAAATTTAATCCCCCCCCCCCCAATCCCCATAGCCGTTGCGTATCTGGTGCGGGGAAAGACGTAGTTCTACGTCAAAATGATTCCTTATATAGCACCTCTCCCTTACTTTTCGTGCAACATGGAGGTTGAGGTACATTTCAGAACGCACGTCAAATGGAAAAGTCGTTTGAAAAACTACCCTAAATATTCCTTTCTCTCCCCTTCGTCAACGCCTTCGATACCCAGAAGCCCGCAATAAATCTAAGCGGGAGAAAGTGGTCAGTCCCTCGAAGAACACTTGCCAGTGACACTCTGTTGCCACCGTAAAACTGATTAATGCGATCTTGTTAGCGCGATGCGCCCCGTAGTCGCCAGTTGGAGATCAAAGCGCTGACAAACGGTGCGCGATGCGCCGCGGCCGTGTTTCGCTTAATTACGAGGTCCTTTTCGAAGCGGCCGACTCTTGACTCGCGCTCCCGACACGTCCTTTTCCTTTCTCCCGTCGGTTTATACTCTTTCCGCGGCACGTCGCGATTATAGCTCCCGCTTTATTAAAGCGCGCGCGGACTTAAACGACCGTGGTAATTGCGAATCTCCGGCTCGTTCCATTGTGTCGCCTTCTCTGCCGCGAGTTCGCCGCTTAAACGGTTTAAAATGATAACGGCTAGCTTCTGTGCTGACATGGATTCAATCTCTGCGCTATCATCGAGGGTGCGTCTAGATATTGGAGATATGAGAGGTAAATGATGCTTCTATCGAGGCAAGGACTCGAGAATTTCGATCTTTAATTCTATCTATTTAGAAATAACAAAGGGTGTGGATCAAGAAGGAAGAAGGATTAACTTAAGCACCTTGCTCAAGTGACTCGATAAAAGGGAATTCTCACTTTTAGTTTGATCCTCTTGGGGACTAACAAGGGATGTTAGGCAACTCGCAAATTCAGAGAATTGTGCAGCTTTGTGTGCAAACAGAGTCGTTCATCCGTGAGACAAACCAATTTTTTGTAAAATCGCCGTTTGAAAAAAAAATACAGAATTTTCTTTATCACGAAATACCTCAAAAACGAAATATTATATTGAAAAGAAGTTTAAACAAAAGTTGCATCTTACTTTTAAAACTTTGTAAAAGTAATAATCGAAATTTCAAGTTACCCCCAGTCCGCCACCAACAATCCATAATTCGATAATTACTTTTACGTTTTGTAGATATAAAAGAAAGATGCTCCTTTATTTAAACTCTTTTTTAAAATCCCTCACCGTTTTAGAAATATTCCACGAAAAAGAAAATTCTGCATTTTTTCAAGGGGTGATTTCACCCCCTAAAACCATGGCACCCTATCGCCTATGGCATTAACAAAAAAATAGGTTTGTGTTACGGGTGAACTACTCTACCTACACACAAAGTTACATAATTCTCTGAATTTTCGGGTCGCCTAACTTCCCTCGCGAGCAACGTAGTCCGCAAGTGGATTATTCTTATTAGACGAAGAAAAATGGAGAGATACATGTATCTGATGCTATTCGAGGAAGCGTGTTTCCGTCACCAACGCAAACAACTGTCTATCGTAAAGTGTAAGTCTACGTGTCGAAGGCCTCGGCAACGACAGACTGTAACCCGAAGCTTCCGTAACTGGAGCTCCACCCACGCTGTCTCGCACTGTGTTCAGGAAAATAGGCGAGTATCGACGACAGTGGATACGTGATATCAAATTCGCCTCGAGATATGTTTCCCACTTACAAATCACAGTGGAAAGTCGTCATAACGGGCACTTCCACCAGGCGTTTTTCCAATCTAAGATCGCAGATTGTGCTTCAGCTCGATCGAATGTCATACGCCAGGAATTTCCAAAAAGTATTGAATAGAAGACACTAACCGAGATTCGACAAAAATCTCACTTCTCGAGTTGATTCATCCAGGGCGCCATTGAGTTAGAATACAACTCAATACAGTCTTTATTTGGTAAGAGCTCGCGGCTTGGGACTGGCGGTCAGCATTAAACGTTGTAGCATTTAACGTGTAGGCCAAAACGAGCTCTCAGCTAATAAATGCTGTAGGTTGTCTTGTAAACGAAATACCAGAAGCTACAACTATCCCCTCTCTCGAGGCAGACAGGTTAAAGCTAGAAGAAAAGCGCAATGTCCTCGATGACTTTTTACAGTCTCTGCACAGTGAAAGCTACAAATATGCGCGACACGCGCCTCTTCGGGGGCACACAGGTCGATCTGTTTTTCACGCGTTCAGGCTTCCGCCCTTTTTTGCTCCTCCGAAAGATTCATGGATACCCCAACCCCTATCAGATAAACATAATTGGAAGCGAGTTGATGGATCGAGGCTGACGAAACTGACTTTAAGGTATGGGGTGCTGAGGATTAGCCTTCAAGGCAGGGGACGGTGTCTAATTAACGTTTCTTTCGCGCTTTTGCGAACTTTTGCGACGATTTTAGATCCATATCGAGATGAAGCAGAGATTACATCCACATTCGATGCTGCAAGAGTTGAGACTTAGGTGTATATGGCATGCCTCCGTGGAATTAAATTGCAGGTGCGCGAGACTCTTACGTGTACAAGGGGGTTGAAGAGGGTGCAGCTAAGACGAAGGGTAGCGAGACCCCCAGAAGCGTGCTAAAGATAACTGGGACAGCTTGTTCATACTGTGTAAATTCGTGGAGTTGGAGATCAGGACCGCGTGAGTCGATGACTCTCATTGTCAGTAGCGGGCAAACAACCCTCTGCCAGCGTGCGCGAGGTCGGATTTACCCCAGCATTAATGAGCAGAACACCGCTCTTTACGATCGCCTTGGCCAGAAGAGGGTAGCTCGTCACGGAGGGCACGCGAGCTCGCCATTAAAATTCGATCAGATAATTTCATTTGCCCCGCGATTAGGGCGATCGTTTCACCCTCCGCCGACCTCCTGTCCCTCGAACCCAGGCGACCACAATTTTTCACGCGAGCCGCGCAGGAACGGCGACATAAATTTCGAGGTAATCAACATGTCCCCTCGCTAAATGAAAAGAATTCCACTGTTGTCGGGAAACGCGAGGGACCGCCGCACCGTGACCTTAATTCGAAACGGGGTTGCGGGTCGAGGTTTCACCCCGGCGACCGTTCCTCGCGCTGCAACTGCCCCTCGTTCGGACCCGCCAGATCTGTGCCAGTGGACGGCTGGAACCGCTATCTCAGTGTTTAAAGGGTTACGACAGCGGGTTGCGTCGTTTTCGACCACTTCTGGAGGCCCTGGCGTGAAAATAAAACCTCCGGAGCCCTGCCTGCTGCGGCGCTGTTGAGAGGTAATTCCGCTGTGGGACTAGTGGCACGGTGCAATTGAAATAAACGGCACTGACAGGCGTAAACTGAAGGGACGTTAACCTTCTCGATATTAAAGCTGTGCCGAGGACAGCTGTCGCTTCTGTTTAGGGATCCCTTCGCCAGTTTGATGTAAGTAAACACGGTAAATCACGCGTCGATCACACCACGGAAAGAAAAGCAAAGATACTAAAGTAGGCATTGAAAGGGAGATCGCTGGATATCTAGCTTCTTTTGCAATGCGCGGGTGTATCCCTCGTAAACAGTTTTCCAGAAACGGGCGAACGGCAGAAGTTCTGCGTTCACCGTCAGGAGAGTCCCTCTTCCCACTGCTCCTAACAACTGTTTGCTTCCAAGTGACCTTAATCTAGGAAATGGCCACTAAGAGCAGCGCTCGCTCCGCAGATGCGAGCACGGTGAAACGCGGACAAACGGCCAGAGGGATAGAGAACAGTATAGAGGAAGGATTGCAAAGTCAGGGAGAATGGGAAGAGAAGAAGGGGATGATCGGGGGTAGTTTGAATGTCGCGTAGCGACGAGCACGCGCGTCTCTTCGGAGGCACGCGTCGCGTGGGGCTTTTTCGAAATAAGGTCTTATAAATTCAGAAGCTGGCCCGGTGTCTCGGTAATTCCAAGAAACAGCGCTAGTTTGCATTAAGCCTGCACCGTCGTTGTCTCGCGGATCGATTATGAAACGTTTATGCCCCCGCCAGATTCAACTTAGGTACATTATACGTAAACGCTTGAGCATTAAGGTGTAGTTAGGCGGAGGTGGTTGGGACTTGTTGGGATGCTTATAATAAAATTGTTCTTCAATGTATGAGTTGGTAGCAGAGATCCAAAATAACAGCTATTTTAAAACATCGTTGGAAGAAAGTCATTAAGTGAAAATTAATTTTTATTTAAATAGAAGTCAGTTGTCATTGAATCTCAAAGAAACTTCTTAAAAAATGAAATGATTAAAAAATACTAATTTTTAAATGTTCTGATTACAGTTAACCATTATGAATCATGAAAATTTTGTTTGGTTTTCATTCCATTATCGATGACAGAAATTTAGTTTTAGTGGTCAGTAACTAATATAAATGACCGGAATTGTTGTTGGTTACCGAAATACTCGGGTAACCAAAACAAAATTCGGGTCATTGATAATGGATACGGGCAACCAAAAATATTCGGGTCATTTATATTGGTTACTGGTAACCAAAATTAAACTTGTGTCATCGATAATGTCTACTGGCAGCCAAAAAATTTTTAATCATTCATAATGGGTATTCGTAACCAAAATCATTTAATTAAAGATGTTAACTCTTATACCATCACTTTTCAAATTTGTCTTATAATGTTATGATGTCTGGTTTGTAGCGATATCTCCGTACCCGCGAGAAGAGTGCATTTCTAATTTCAACCGAGCTTGTTTCGTCTGCAAAGTAAAACCTAACCCGATGAGTCCCACTAGCAAGTGCCCAGGACGAAACGCATCCACCCCCCCCCCCTCTCCTACCTTTTCTCTTTTTCTGCCCTACCTTCGATTCCACACTTCCAACTTTAACCTCCTGAAGCTCTGCCTGAATTGTCGTAGGTATCTACTGTAAAATAGGTTTTGTAATTCTTATATGTTCGGGAGCCACGGAGAAAATGGACCTCGGGACGATGAGACTCGGAACCCACGATCTTGCGGATCCTCTGGATACTGGCCATTCGCCTAAGCAACTCCACCAACGTCAACTAACTGTCCGAGGTCTCTTATGGGGGTTCCTCAACCCACACTATTTTCGTTGGTTTTACGTTTCTTTTACTGAACCCGAAATTCTTCTGCGTTACATGTTCCACCCATTAAATGGCAATGTTCTCCGCGCGAGATATTTATCACGAAAGACGAGCACAGCCCCGATTATGGTTCACGCAACAAGGACCCAGCCAGCCGTTATTCTCCTAACTTGGCTCGGGAGCCGTTCGTTTCGGCTTACATAATTTAAAAACGGCAGCAACTGGGTCGCCATCCAACAGGTCCTCGATCTTCAACGACGCTCGGCGAGCGTTCAACGCCACCGGAAGGGTTAAACGAGTGGAATTCGAGCGGCGAAAACGACGAGGGAGCAGCTTGAAACGGGAATACACCGTGGCGTGGGGTAAAACTCGGTCAACGACTTAACCAGATTTGCCACCCCCGGGGGAAAAGTTTGTGAAAATTGACGAAGAGCGAGGAACGTCGCGTCGCCCGTTTCTGCTGGTTGTCGTTGTCGCCTCTCTCAGGACAAAACATCCGCCAGCGACGGTTCCTTACCTCCTTGTCGAGAGCCGAAGGCACCGGTGCTTTCAGCGATGATTAGAAGCAGCAGCGGGCTTAATAAAGCTCCCGAGGAAGGCAGCATCTTTCCTGTACTCCTACCGGCGCCTGCGCGACACAGGGTCCTTTAACCGACTTCCCTCATCACAGCACCTCTGCAACAAAAAGAAGAAAGGATGAATGATAAGTGGCGGTCCACGAAAATGGCTATCGCCAGTCGTATCGCCAACCACGGCGCTTCTTTCGAGGGGAGGGCGGAGGTGGTGTTGCTTAAAGCTGCTTGAGGGATAATGCAGATTTTTCGGGAAGCGGAGCAAGGGGAGGGGTCATTTAGAAAGTTTCTTTCGAACTTATTCGCGATGTAACAGTATCGGATTATTATCATTGCTTTTCTAAAACAAGAGCTGCGATATGCATAATGCAGCCAACGGTGTGGTGTTACATTCGTGGTTCTTCATCCAAAAAAGTTAACAAATTTCGAGTTGAAAAGTTCCAGCGTTGTGTTGGTGAAATTTACTTTTTTATACCACTTGGATTTAAAGAATCTCTTGTTACTATTATTATTTTTTTTATTTATTATTGGAGGGCGACAAGACCTTTATTAGTGATTTTTGTCTACTAGATAAATTAAAATAATTAAAATAAATTTATATACAAGTTAATATTTGTTAAAATAACTTTTTTTAAGGATTTCTGAAATAATAGTAATAATGGTTTTATAATTATAGGTATTTTATTTTACGCCTTTTTTTAATAGGTACCCGATATTACTCACGCCTATAGGGTAAAACCTGTACTTGCATACTTCCAAGAAATCTTTTTTTCCTGCGAATCAAATAGTTTTTTCAAAGAAGGACTTCCATTCTCTGTTTCTGTAAGGTCGAATTAAGATTTCTAGCAGTGTCCAGAGTTAAATTTGCCACCTGACTTTTTGCTAGCAGAAACAATACATCAGACACCCGGTTTTGTCCCACTTTCGTCCAATTTTAGTATCAATTCTGGTTCTAAATATATTTCTCGTTACACGAAGAGCCTCCTTCCGTACAAATCCAGCCGTCATGTCACTGTCCCTACAATTAGGCAAGTAGAATCCCCAATTCGTGCACGAGCTGCCGCAATTATCCGAGATCGAGACAACCGTTTACTCGATTACAGAGTGTCGTCTTAGCCGTGTACCTTTAAAACGTCCAAAAGTCCAAGTTACAGCGATAGACGTGCACGAAACGTTCCACTTAAGCGAGCTTATCAAACTTCCTCGAATAAACTAGTTTGTAAGTTCTGAAAAAAGAAAGGCGCGCGAAAAGAGGGAAATTCTGCTCGGCCGCGAACAAAGGCAGAGGACGAAGCAGATCGTTCTCCGGCTGCAATTAACTGCCAGCAAAATTGTAATCGTTCCTCGGAAGACTCATCTGACGATATAAACGCTTTGAAGCTCCGTCGTCTCCATTCCAACGAGGCTGAGTTATTGAAACAAATTTCGGTGAATTATGGATCCGCCGGCGAGCAAAGCGAAGGTTAACCCTTTGTGTCCGCCCGTCGATTGCAATTATCCCGACTGCGAGGCGATTACCCGTGCAATTTTTTTTCACCGTGCGATATCCTTTCGCCCACCCACCGATCCGCCGCTTTAATGAGCCTGGAACGCTTAATACAGTGCTCATCGAGGCGTCAAAATATGTTGTCTCGGCTTTTTTCGCCCGCTGATGAGAACCCTGATGGTATTCGCAAATGAAAGGTGAACAGGCGTGATCATTGTCCTGCGTGGCGAATACTAATTGAGGCGTATGCTGAGAAAAGGGCACGTACGCCAAAATGCCATTTCATGAAGATCGGTTTCAAAGTTTTCATTACTGTAGGTATTCCTTAATAAAAAGTAATGCAATTGAATCCAATTTGTTTTAAGGATGTAGTAACATGTCCTTCAAAAGTTCCGAAAGTGGCTTATGCAGGTGCCCTTTTTCCATAAATGTGGTAAAATCGTCAAAATTTGTTTTTCTGTTTATTTATTTAAATATAATTTTGTTTACTTTTTCAGTTACACATTTTGTATGCATTGCTTAAATAAAAAAATACAAAAATAAACAAAAAATTAAATGTTTCAAGTAAGTATTTTTATACAAGTTGAATGTGCAATTTTTGTTACTCACAATCAGCTCCAATAAGATATATAAAAGGTATATTCATGATCTGTTTCCGAAACTATTACACCTCTTCCCCGTCAGTTAAACACGCTACGTAACAAAGCAGCATCTAGCTAGCTAATGTAACCGCGAAAGAAGTAATGTGTCTTTGGTATATTATACATATATGTATAACATATACCTGAGTCGACATAAACCACTTAAGGAAAAATGGCACATAAGCCTATATACCCATAAGCCTTTTTCCATCAATGGCTCCAATTGCAAGTATTTCGCAGGTTCCAGTGAGCCGTGGCATTCCCTGACTTTCGTAGAATTCGCTTACGTTATTATCTGTGACATGAGAAGTGAGATACGAGAGGATGGAGGACGAAGAAGCTGGAGGGGCAAAAAATCCCTAAGGGTAAGTTTACGTTAGAGTTGCAATATACGATCAGAGCGGCGATGAAAGCGAATCGTAGAAATACATAGGTACTATGTATAGTTGTATAATGGAAGTGTTTGAAGCAGCGTTGACGAAGAGATGGCCAACGATACCTACAAGCATCCGATCACCGATCTTATACTTTCTATCGCAGTTCCACCGTAAACTTACCCTAACTCAAGCTCACTTCGTTCTTCCACCTGCGTCAGCCATGTCACGTGAAGTTGAGTGTCTCTCTCCGCGGCCGTGCAATCGCGCATTAATTAAAGGGTAATTAGTCCGATATTCGTTGGCCGTTTATTATATTCCAACGACGGGCAATTGCCCGTGCAATTTCTCCGGCGTTATTGTCGTTCGAATGAAAATGTAATAAAATTTCATCGCGATTAACGGCCGCGGCCATTTGTCTCGTGTAATAAACGTGCTCTCTAAATTACATCGCCGCCCGGTGAAATTTCAATGGCAAATAGCGCCCGGAATCCGAGCCGGCCGCGTTCGACGCGCTCGCCGCAGACTCGATCGCCCCCGATCTTACAAGGGGATCGGATATTTTTAACCCATCATTAGGGGTCGTTAAGCTCGAGCGACAGGGAGGAACGCCGACAGTGACCCTCCGAGGCAATTGTGGCCTCGTCGTTGGTTAAATTAAAAGGAACGAAGTAGCGTTCGATTTCTGCTCGTTGAATGCGCCGTGTCATCCCCGTCGCCGGGATATTGATTACACCGACTCTTTATGCACAGTTTAGTACAGCAAAGGGAATTCATTACACGCGTTAGAAAACTATTGAACCGTCCTGCATGCGTGCTGTGCTAATTCCCATGCCACTGACAGTGATGCAATAGTTTTGATATGTAGGGGTGGAGTTTGGGATTTAGCGTCCCTACGCTAACATGCTTCTGTGAGATATCATCAAATATTTTAATTTAAAAAATATTGTTATTACAAAAAAGTGAAATATTTTTAAAGTTATCTCAAACCTCTATGTTTAAATGTTCTTCAATTTATTTTGCCGAAAATTTGCCGCTCTAGGCTGCATAACCTGTATACCTACAAATCCACCCCTGCTGATATGTTATATTCCGACCTTGCTGTACTTGACCTGAAGCGAGCAGCCGAACGTTCAACAACTGACGAGCACGATGACAACGTCACCGTGAAGAAAAGGTTCTATTTACTCGAGTTGCTGCGAATATCCGCGAGCCACTCGTCAGCAAAGCGTGAAGGGCAACTCGAGAAGATCCAAGCAGCAGCAGGCCCATCAACGGCCGCATTTACGACGGCTGAGGCCGGGGGTGGGTCACCATTGCCAACGTTTGCCCGAACTTATTTATTTTTCCGCGGCGAAACGTGCAGCAAGACACCGTGGAAAGAAGGAAGCGAGAGAAGAGAGTGGCGTTGGCCCCGGGGGCGCGTTGGGTTTCCATTATGCTAAACCGCAAATGGAGTCCTGCGATCGAGTGTCTCTCCACGCCACCCCCGCCCCGGGGGCACACAAAGCCGCTGGAATAAGGCTCCTAAGGTGTAATGTTACCGAGAAATTAAATTCTCTCGTTCTCTGCGACCGCCTCTGTCCCGTTCCGCTCGGTCCGATTCCTGGCTCTGTGCCTCGCCGCTCCTGCCTTACAGGCCGTTCCATGGGTCAACAAGGAATTCCTCCAGCGACAACGATCCGGTCTCGAACAGGGCCCCTTGTCGAAAAACTTTCTGCTCTTTCATCTATTCCTTATGGAAAGCGAGGCCTGGGCCACTCGGAACACCTCCGGCAAACCGAGATTAAAATCGGTGTCCGAGAATCTCTGAATAACAGTTTTAGATTCAAGTACCATCGATTTATTTGCACCATAGTAACATAGGTGTAGGTATATTACGGAATGAATTATGTACCTATATTACTGTTCTGAAGCTGATCAGAAGGATCGTTAGAAAGAGTTTTCAGTATTCTACCAAGTTCCGTTTTAACAATTTCACATTATTTTTAATTATGATTGTGTATAGGAGGTGTCTTGCTTGAAACTGTATAGAGACTACTGCCGGTTTTTGTGACATGAGTATGTAGAAGAGTACCTAAAGAGAGAGAAAAAGATGAGATGGGGAAACAGATATCCGTTTCGCGAGAATTACATAATAAGGAAGGTTAAGTATAAAGCAGCGCTTTTGCACACATTACATCCTTCTTTATCTCTGTTAAGCTTATATTTAAACTACTCTATTAGCGCAATAAAAACGGTAAGAAACCTCCCTCTGCCCTAAACTCCGCCTATATTAATCCGCTCCAAGGAAGCAGACGTCATTCTTGTTGAACACCCCGTAGTAGCCACCCTCCTCTCCTCAAGCTTTCTTGTCACGGAACGAACAAACCCGCGACACCGTGTCACCGGTGCGCCCCGCTATCTGCACACGTACGCGAACAAAAGGATTCGCCTGACATTCCAGCTTTTTGCCCGAGAGCACGTCCCCGACGATGATTTTCTCCGCTTTTCCCTGCGAGCCGGTCTCGAGATCGTCGCGATGAATTACGGTGAACAGCTCCCGGTGAATTTTGATCGCGGCCGCCTCGCACTCGCTGCTCCCACTACATTCGCACTCTTGGAGGCGATTTCCGATCGAAATCGACCATCCGCGAAGAAGAAGGTCAGGCGGCTGCGAACGACTATTCGAAGAAACTCGAAGTAAATGTAATACTGCTTACAGTCGGCTAGATTTTTGCGTGAGTGGGCGAAGGTAGCTTCGAGCTATCGAAGTTGGAGAAACTTTGGAATAAGCGAGACAGCGATTTTAGGTAAACCGAGGCACATTTTTCTCAGGGATTTCAGACGTCAGCTTTTTCGCAGACAGTTGGAGAACGAGCTCCAAGTTTCCCTCCGCCAAGCGCGGCGGAAAATGTTGGACACGAGTCAAGAGTCGCGACGCGGCTATGGAATCGGTCCGATCGAGGAACACGAAATTCCAAAGTTCGCACTGACGCGACGTCGAGCGAGGCTCGACAGCTTTTCACGTGCCCTTGAAACTTCCTTCGGTATAAATATTGAATCTGTGTCGGGAATGCTGAAGCGCTGCGGCTGGCTCATTTGACGTGACGTTTTGTCGCTGCAGTGACGCCAAATGAAGCAAGTGTAGATAAAAAAGGGAATCAAGGGCGATGGGACTCGATCCAATGATCTTAGGATCCACAGCGCGCTGGCCGGCCACCTTAACCAGTTCCCTGAGTTCCCCTACCGTCGAATCCTCCAAGTCTCTATGTTTTGAATTCTACTTAACGCTAATTTTACTTAGCGCCACCTATGTGCCAATCACATCGTTACTAAATGCCGAACTCGTACATACAGAAGCGAGGGCAAGAAAATTAGTTCGAGTCGCTAATAACCCAACTTAGAGGTTGATGCGACTTAAAATAACTAAATTGAAAAAAATTAGTCCCGTTTCCACGATAAACGGGAGGTCACAGTTTCCTTCGACATCTCGGAAGCTTAATATGCGGCAGAATGTACCTGAAATAAAAAGGTAGAGAGCGAGCGGGCGACTCGATTAAAATGTTATTCTTCAGCGCGAGAGATTAAAGATGGTACTCGCGGAATTGAAAGGCGATCTCGCGCGAAGAGCGCTGGGTCGACGTCAACGACGCTGGAACAAAGGAAATCCTCGAATAACTTCCGACATCCGACGAGTCTGAAGCGTTACGGCAAGTGCGCCGCGACTCATTACCATCCATCGTATTCCAAGCTCCCGTTTTTCTACTGCTGGCAGCGAGCGAAAATTAAGGCACGCCTTTCATCGCGACACTGCAAACATGGCGCGAATGATATTACAGCAAGCTTCGGGCGGCCGTACCTCGCATTTCGAATTAGCGTGAGCTCGCTGCTACTCGCCGAGGAAGAACGAGTCGCGGGAGGTGAGCAGAAGCAAACCTGCGAGCCTCGTGGATCCACCGAGGCTGCGGCTTCGCGTCATAACAGAGTGCAGATGCATCGTCTAAATTAATGGAGTTCTAAATTCATAAGTTCGCTTCTGTGCTGGAGCTGCGGTACCTTCGCCTTTCCAATATTATGTACAGGGAGGCGTTCGTTTTTGGTCCATGTCAATTTTCCTCGTGGCTGACTATAGTCGAATTAACGAAAGAAGGCACCTTGGAATCGGGGCCCGAATTTGCGACGTTGCCGCTACTCCAGGCTCGCGATTGGTGCTTCCTCTACGCGGCTCCCTACGCCTTGGCCAATGACTTTCGACTACTTACAATTAGCTGTAGGCCTAGAGTAATCGTTGTCCTTGTCGGGTGTATATTGCTATCCTCTTCCAGAGAGCGAACCCATTGAGTGAGAGAGACACAGTTGCACTTGAAGATAGAAAGAGACGTCCGATCTGCTACACAACGTGGCAACGTCGCACGAAGTACGGAGCAGTCATTGGATCTCTCCCGAGCCGCGTGCACCGGCCTACGGGCCGCCCAGGTGCCTTCTTTCGTTAATTCGACTATAAATATTATTTTTAGTATGTTATTCGAAGGCTGCATCGCTAAAACTTCGCACCATGTAGCCTTCGCAGCGACAGGATCATGTGTCATCGTATCCGCGATGGAAACTTTTGTATGATTCACGTCCATAGAGTTGGGAGTGCACCTTTAGGTACCGGGGTATTTCCCTGTCCAGATCGCGGAGTCGCGACTCCAGTGAGAAAAGAAAGGAGAGAGAGAGAGAGAGAGAGGAGGGGTATAGAAAGTAGGTGGTAGGTCGCAGGGGAAAGACAAGGGTGGTCGGGGAAGCTCGCCCCCAAACAATGGAATTCTGCTGGTTGAAAATCTTCTCCAGTGTCACTGCTCGGTGATCCTCCACGAATTACACCGCCTCAGCCCCCTTGCCTTGCCTCCGTCATATTTCGTAATATCGCGGGATCTCGCGGCGGTTCGGTTGGGACAGGGCACGGTAGCTCGGTAAATCGTTTTCGAATGGGAAAGGAAAACTTGTTACACGGGGACGGGAAGAGTTGGGAGTGGAAGACGCTGCCAGGATGCTCCACGGAAGTGAAACGTAACGGTCCGCGAGGAAGTAGGAAATAGTGACGGGGTGGCAGTCGCGGACACGCGGAGGAATCGGGAGTTATGAATGCGTGGAAGAATCAAGGGACCGAGAGAATGGGGCGACGGGATGAGGTGAAATATAGGGGTGAAAGGAGAAAGAATCGACTGGTGGTGGGTTTTGAAATTATGTAAGGAGTGAGTGAACTTTACGAATGATGGGAATGAAGTTTGCATGGAGGGTTCTGATTGAAGACTGCGGCGCGCAGGAGGGTGAGGAGTCAGCCGGAGTGACAGAATCGTTGCGACCGAGTGGCTGAGATAGACTTTCGAAAGTTTTAAGAGAGTTAGAGTTATATGGAGAGTGCGTCGTAACATAGTTTGATTATTAAACGCATTAACAGCGTTAATTAAAAGGGATCCCTTTCACCGATCCTGTCTAGCCACTAACATCCCTGGCAGTACAGGGTGCTTTCTATCTTCTGATCAATCCAAAGATTTTCCAGAACTTGTACACAGACTCCTCGTTGCATAATCGAAGATTTTTCTAAGACACAATTTTTGAATTTGCAAGCTCCTAGCTCCAGTAAATTTGGATACGTCGGGGAAGAAAAACGTAGGAGCAAATGAGAGGAGGGATCAGGAAATGGAACAGGAATGGGGAAGTCGAAGGCGCGAGGCAAAAAGCTGCAACGCAAGAAAGGGCGTCCCGGAAGTGGAACTCCATGCTGACGAACAATGCTGGCCCGCTGCGGGGGAGTGAAAATTCCCACGGATTCGCGGGTAGGAACACGCGTCGAAGCGACTTCTTTTGTCCGCCCTGGCAAACGGCGCGGAGCCTCGAGATCGGCCATTTGCCAAACGAGATTGGAGATTTGCGCCGTCGGTTCGTCGGTTATTATCGTCGACGTGTACGGACGACGAAAGAAAGGGGCTAACGCGGAGGGGGGCCGGGAAGGAGGCGCCAGCGATTTCTTCGCGACGGAGAACGACCGATTTCTTTCCTTCGACGCGTTAACTCCAGCGCAGCACCGTGCAAGGGTGTGCCGAGGAAATATAAATCTGAGTAATAAATATTTGCAAATTCCTAGTTTGCTCTGTATAAAATAAATAGACGAAGTGTATTTAATAGTAAAATAGAAGGGCAACAGAAAGAAGACGAAAGAGAAGTTGAAAGTTCCAACGAAGATGAATCTCGCCGGGAGTTAAGGGCCCCCAGCTCGACTCGGGGAAACAGAAGATCGAAACGCGTAGAATTAGTCCCGAGCATAATTTGGAATCGTGGAGCCGTAAGGGTTCCAAGTCGCGTGCAGTGGAAATCAGCGAGGATTCGGTACTCTGCGCGCGGCGTAAATCGAATTTCCATGGAGACGGAAGCACGGAAAACCGTTTCGTCGTCGCAGCCCCCTCTGCTATCTGCCACCAATTATCGCGTCTCTCATTCTCGGTAGCAATTAACATCCCTCTTTGTTGTCTTTCCCAAAATTGCCGGAATTCGGGGACGGGAATGGCGGTGGTGGGTTGGAGGATGGCGGGGTAGGCGAGCGACAGAGGAACGACAGAGCGAACTCACGACAATTTGCCACACGCATCGAGAGTCAAACTCCCTTGAACGCTTTCCGCGATTCCCGCATCCCCTTAAGATTCCGCGAATTGAATCGACGCGGTAACCGGTGTAACGCCAACAATATCATCCCCCTTCGCCTCATTCCGTCGTGTCCTCCTCCGCCCTTCTCCTCCACCTCTTCCCCGTCGTCTTCGTCGTCGAGGCTTATACAATTCCGTGTGCCGCGTGGAGCCAATTACAACGTAAGAAACGTTAACTTAGTTTGTCAAGCAGTTAACACGAGGGAGGCTGTTCCAGGGACCGAGGGTGCGTGCGCGCCGATAGCTGCGCCACCAACGGATAACTAGTCGAAGCTGGAGCCAGCTACCCTGATCCCACCCCCTCCACAAGTATCTATCTCCCATTTTCCCTCCTTTTCTTTCGTTTCTTTAATTTATTCCAACGCTTGAAACGTGCAATTACGTATCGCTCGAGCACCACTCCACGATTATGCAGCGTGTTTTATGACGCAAGCGGGGTAGGGGTTTCGAGGATCGATTCCAGACTTAACGCTTCAGGGGATGATAAACGAGCTCGCGATGATATGCATACGTCTGTACTCGCGCCGCTGTCGAACGCTACTCGTCTTTGGGTTCCGATAACTAGGAAGTGGCGCAAGTATCACGCTTCCACCTGAATCCATATTCCTCGGAGTATTATCATAGGTGAAGTCGCCTCGTTTATGGAGGCGGAGCATATGCACTCTTCGACACTGGATCCCCTCGGCACTTGAAGCTACCATGATACGATTTGCATCGCGTTCTGTCGAAAGCGAAATTCCCAGAACTTTTCATTACCGAAAGGCAAGAAACGCGAGAGCGAGGAGCAGCTCCTGGCGCGTAATGTGCGCATGCATGCACGCGTGTGACGCACAGACACGCGGATCACGGAGTAGTCGAACCGAGTGCTTCGCCAGCCTGAAATTCCAGGATCGACTGTTCAGCTTCCGACTGTTGGGCGCGAAACCAACCCCTGCCGCACGCGTATCTCGGATGTTTGAGTGCGTCCGTGTGCCGCGGCTGCTGTGTGGGAATTTGCTCGCGTACGCGCGCGGGTAAAGAGAGGACTGAGCCCTGATTATTGCTCGTCAAGTTGGCCAGTTGCGCGGAACCAAGTTATAGGCCAAGGGAAACGCGTTCTCCGTTATTTATGCCCCGAATAATACTCCGCCATTTCAGCTTTGGCGGGCATAGAAGTATAGGTAGGGCGGAAGGAGATGAAAGGAAGGTGCGTTGCGTTTCGTCCTGGGCAGCGTTGCCAGGAGAAATTCCCTCCGAGGGACATACTATAACATCACAGTACACCCGCTACCACTCTATACCTACCTCACTTGCATCACGTGACTCGAGTGACGTCTATATTTCACGCAGTGAGAGCAACAACGGACTAACCCACATTTTTTTCGAAATTGAGTTAGTAGTAATAATGTATTCCAATAGGATATACTAATCACATAAAATAGGAAAAAAATTTTCTTTTCAATATGGATTAAAAAGTCCGGTTGTTGCTCTTACTGCCTCATTTGTCCCTGACTCTCTTCACTCTCTCCATAACCTCCATCTCCATTTGTTTACACTGTGTGTCATGACGTCACTACTACATAGTTCACTAAATGTATACTAGTTTTCCCTTTTTCCCTCGAACCTGGCAACGCTGGGCCTGGGCCTCCCGCTAGTGTACTCATCGATAAGCCTTAGAAACTGATATATGAATTTGCGAGAGAACTTACGAGAGAGGGGAAGCGTCGAGAGGCCCTCTAGTGGTGGAGTCGGAGGTATCGCGACACAACTTTCAATTCCGTTGAACCGTCCAAGCACTTGTAATACATTTCCCGTCGATCCGAGTTTTTATCAGCGACGCGAATTCAAATCGTAGTGGAATTTCCATGTCCGCCGTTCGTACACTCATCGGTCCATTAACGCGTGCTCGTGTTTCTCGGAAAACTGGGTGCACAAATTTTGCGCGAATTTACGAGTACAAATTCCTCATTACTACGGTCGCTGCTGCCTTCGACTGCCAAAGAGGCGAGCAACGAGGAGCGAGGAGTCACAAGGGACGGAGCAGTTCGGGCATCAGCGGTGCATTTCCATTAATGGTAATATAGTATTTTGTTAATGATACAATATAACAACGCGAACATGTATCTATAAATCCGGCGTGTCGTCAGCCGGCTGGCGACGCGCCATAAAAGTGTCGTAAACTAAAAGCCGGGAAAATGAAGGACGTGGATTGGAAGAGTGGCAACCTGGATTCTTGATGAAGCTGGGGAGAGTGAATTGCGGCGTGCTCGGGCTGTACTCCGATTTTTAATTATTCTCGTCGGCGGGAATGTAAAAGCTTTGTTGCGATAAATCGCGAGAAGTCACGGTGCCAGCAGCAGCGCGGCGAGCGAAAATACGAATCTCGAGAGTGTTCGATGGTATCGCGAACGCACTGGCAAAGTAAATTTCTAGATCCGAAACTAGCTGCATAGGCGGCTCTAACCTTCCTCCACCTGTCTACCGGTTGGTTCTCCGAAAAGGAGCCCCTCACAGGCGGCAGAGTTCAATTTACAAGCGGGACCTTCACCGTGGACGTAAGCCATGCGTTAGGCCCTTTCCAGCCAAGGAATTACTCTCCCCGAACTCGTTAATCTTTCCAATGCGCATATTGAGCTCCAGAGGCGCGTAAAACAGGGCCAACCACTGCGGGGCCAGGCTGCAATTTATTAGGAGGCAGAAACGTTACCACCCGCCTGTGACGACGTAACCCTTCGTATCCTTCGGCGTGGCTAATTGAAAGCAGATTCACGGGTTAGCGCATGTGCGTGCCCAAAAAGGTGATACGCCGGAGGTAACGCGACACCTGGATAGTAACCCGCGGCAGTTTGCGTTTGGCCCTTTGCGCGTTTTAGAGCAACCCGACTGCAACCCCCCGTGTCGCGGCTCAGCCTCCCCGAGCCTCCGCGCTCCTCCAGGAACAGTATAAGTCCCGCTACGATGCCCAAGGTGGCTCGCAACTGTTATAACTCGAATAAGTTTGTAACCAAGATCTCACCCCTTTCACCTGCTCGCGCGCCACCGCCCCCTCGATATACCGCCGAGACCTCGTAACTCGCGGCGAAACGCAATTCCTCGGGACGTAATTGGCTGCCGCGCGGAATTGCCTTCGCTCGCTTCCGTTCCTTGCAGCCAGCCGATTCTCGAATCCTCTTCCTGGCTTTTGCAAATTGCCGCTCGTTGGTCGCGTTAGAACCCTCTGACAACTGGTTCCGTAACGAGGCCGGCTGCCGCGGAGCTATTTTTTAAGAGCAATCGTGGGGAAGGTTACTAGCGAAGTATACAGGATGTCCCAGAATTGAGGGCAATCAGGAACATGCGATATCCTGATGCAAGAAGACATCGAAACGTCCTTTACCGTTTTGCGATCCGAGTCATCGTTCTCGAAATATTAACAATTGAATGGTGGAACATTCGGGCCGCGAGGTTTAAAGCCGAGTCAGTTGGTCGCGCTAGGTCACTTCTGTGCGCCAGCTGTTTCAGCCTTAAACCTCGCGGCCCGGAAGTTTCAACGTCAATATTCCACCGTTAATATCTCGAGAACGAAGCCTCGGATCCCAAAACGGTAAAGGACTTTTCGATGACTTCTTGTCCCTCAATTATAGGACATCCTATATCAAGCATTTTGGGTCGTTGAAGAACATTCTTCGTGAGAGGCCAAGATTACCTCAACGTTATTTATTCACGCCTAATTGCCTCGCCGGGCGCGGTCAATTAAGGAACTGGCATTCCCATCACGCATGTCTCCGCACTTTTAAGTACCGCGATTCGATCGACAGGACTTGATTTGTGTGCGAAGATTTTCCATCGACGCATTTATATTCATAGCCCGTGAGTGCTCGTAGTCAGAGAATAGGTGCCGAGACAGAGAATCATAGGAGAGGTAGAGGGAGAGGGAGGGTAGTCGCAGAGCTAACAAGTCGAAGTAGTGAGGGGTGGTCAGGGGTTGGCTGTGGCGGCGGTGGCAATGGTGGAAGGAGATGAACGAAGTCGTGCTAAGCAACTTAGATTAGTTGAATCGACTGGCCTCTGCTGGCGAACCGCCAGGCCAAATTGTCAAGAGAATTGCTCTCCAGTCTTGCCGCTACACCGCACCGCCATTCCTCACCATCCTCCCTTCGCTCCTCCATCCCCTTTTTCGCCGATGTGCTTCCTCGTGCGCGGTGAAACAAAATGAAGAACCGTACAAGCCCATCCCGTAGAACACCGGGGAAGAAATTCGGCCAACGATCTCATCGTTATTCCCCAACAAATACGACGTCCCCCGTCCGCATTAATATTTGTACCGAGGCTCGAACGAGCAATCGAAATTCCAAGCCACGGCGGAACCGATCGCCGGGGGTCCATCGACAGCTTTGAAATTTAAATTTCCCAGAAGAACCAACGTCCATTTGCCTTAAAAAAAAGCAAAACTCTCAAACTCATGTAGAAGCACCAGACACTTTCAAGCTTCCTGCGAAGATGAGCAACGAGTTTTAATTTCTTGAAGTCTGCATTACAATGGAATCAATATTCTACAGTCGGTGGCGTCCGGGGACGAAGATGGAAGTTTGAGAAAAAAGAGGAAGAAGGAGCTGGCGATCGAATCGAAGAGGAGGAAAACAGGAACGGGTGGCGCGGCCCGCAATATGGATTCTGAAGGAGACGTTTGTTAAATGACTCGGGTGCCGGCACAGCCAGATGATAGATGAGGACGCGGCTGCTTCTCTCCATCGGTTCGGCCGGTAACCTGGAAAAACGGCGCCGCCCTTGCACGGAATCCAATAAAACGAGACCGCGTGCCA
The DNA here is from genome assembly GCA_963855975.1 of Andrena chrysosceles. Lineage (NCBI taxonomy): Eukaryota > Metazoa > Arthropoda > Insecta > Hymenoptera > Andrenidae > Andrena > Andrena chrysosceles. The sequence goes on along the minus strand of OY979766.1, from coordinate 135,547,816 downwards.
GCAGCTATACAGGCCCGATCGGCCGCACAGGAAATAAAGGATCGAGATAAAACCGCCCCCGACGCGCAGTAACACGTACTCTCGGGCAACTTCGAGTGTCCTCGAGCAATCATTTTTACCACCGGTCCCGGGACACGAAGCACGCTTGGGACCTTTTTCGCCCCTTCCAACGTTTCATCGTTTCAAGCTTCGACCCGCGGCAGTATCTGGGCGATCTTGTTGCTAATTTCGATCCACGGGCGAGGGGAACTAAACACACTTTTCCTAATCAATAAAGAGTGGTCATGTCGGCAGTTGGCTGTCCAGATGTTTTATCATTACCTAATTGTAAGTAGATATTTGTTGCTTGCACGCATGGGAAGGTTAGAAAAAAATTCGGGCGTCTTCCATATTCTCCAGACCAGTGTTTCCCATGTTTTTCGAATTGCGATCCCCTCTTATAATTTTTCACATAATCTTCCCCCCCCCCCCGCTAATATAAGATGAGGTAAATTTACGAAGGTAAAGAAAACACATTAACAATTGATACTTCAGAATATAATTCTAACTTTATAATATTAAAATAAAACCTCCACAAACCTGTGGCGATCCATCAGAAAACACTTCGCGACTCACGGTTTAGGAATCAATGCTCGAGATCTATCACAGGAATAACATTTACAAACGAAGACGATGTAAAGTCAACACTGGAGCCATTATTATTTCATGAAAAGAAAATATTTTTTTATGGAAACGGTATATACAAACTTATATGGCGTTAGGAAGAAGGTATTAAATGTAATGATGACTACTTACGTATTTCCTTGAAGGATTAAAGCGATTGAACCGATATTGAAACACGCCACCGCCCATTTCAAAGCTACGAGAACTTTCCGTGGCACCTAATAGATTAGGGAAGCCTCTGCCGCCTCTGAATGCCGTGTTTGCGAGCAGCAAGTGGGGACAAAAGACGCGGGTGAAGGATATAAGGTACCAGAAGGACTATCAACCCTCTTGCACCAATTTCGAGCATCTCAGTACCTTTATTATCAGGGTCAGCGATAAATCAACGGTTATCGTGGTCGCCGCGGTGTTCGCGCCAAAAATCAAGATCAAATCGGCCCCGGAAAGGGGCACCGTGAAAATTGCTTCGGGCTGATAAATGCCCGGGTTCGCGGGAGTGATCGATAGCAAAAACTACTCGACAGCCAGTTAGTCCGAGGGACAATCCTCGTATCTCGTTGCGCTAACAAATCACAGCCTCCTTTTGTCCGTGCTCTTCCTCCCGACGATGTAGATATTGCCGAGGGATTGCGGCTTTGTCGTGAGACTCAAATCCTTACAATAATTGGGGGAGGGGGGCAGGAGCGGAGTTTGACGTGGCCGAACGCAAACACCGCGCGGCCATCGTCCGACAAAGCTGTGCTTCAGGAATTGTGGCGGTCTAATCTGACGTAGAACTAACGGCCATTTGGCATTCTACGATACTCGAATTTCAGGGTCGACTAATCGAGCGTACACTCTTAAACTCAGCGGAACATTAAGGTTCAAGGTGTTGCGTTGCTGCGATGTTCTTAAAAAGAATTCTGAATAAGAGGAGCTTCTGAAGCTGTTTCCAAATATGTGACCTGGTAGTCGGTAGAGACCAGAAGAGACTGAACAAATGGCACTCCTTATTGGCATATAACTCCTAAAGTACAAGAGACCAAAAACTTTCAAACAAAAGTTTAATGGCACAATAAGCGCTGCAAAACTGCGGAGAAAAAATTTTAAAAAAGATTCTTTTGTGTCAGGAATTTTTTTTTGTAAACTCCCTTCAAAACTTCATTAATGCAAGTCAGCGGCGCATATTATTCCATTAAACTTTTATTTGAAACATTTTCTTCTGTCTCTTATCCTTCAAGAGTTATATGTCAAAAAGCGGGAGGGCCTTTTTGACTTTGAGGACACGAATGAAACATACCATTGTTCTTTTCCTGAGTCACTCTGTAAACCCAGAAAGTTGCATTCCAACCCGTGAGTGCGAGTACCCGGTGTTCCCTTGGAAGAAACACTGGAGAGTTCAAGTGGGGTAAATAGTCTCCGAAGGACAAAAGACTATGGCAAGTAACTGTATCATCTAGTCAATCGTGGAAGGGACATTACGTTATTAAAATCATACTACCCCGTTCCTCTCTGCCAGACCCCGGCGTTCCCCGCGAATCCTATTAACGTCTTTAAAAAGAAAAAGGGATCGGGAAAGCTCCTTCTTGTCCCCTGTAAGTCTATCCTGTTGTCAATTATCCAGAAACTTGCTACGACCGACAGGCAGTCGAGCTTACGTCGCAATTGGAATCAAGCCTCCAGCGGGATACAAATTTTCATGGAAGAGGCTCTACCCTCGTCAACCTGGGACATTGAACCTCGATGTAAAAGTCACGTCCTACACGTTCTCGCTCCATCTTCCATCTTCCATTTCCTGTATCTCCCCCTTCCCGCCCCTTAACCCATCACCTTGCACTCCTCTTTTTCACCCTTCCCCTCATATCTAACTGCCCCGTAGCCTTTGAGTGAATCATAATTCAGACCGTCCGGGAATCCGTTCGCTCCGTTCCACGCGGACGCCCATTCCCATTGACACCGGGGCTTTATCAGGGCGCAAGTGTTCCCAGGCATATTCCCCGGGTCGTTTATCAGCGAAGTTGGAGCAAGTTACGAGGGTATCGTGTGTGCGCGAAAGGGTCGAGCAGCAGTCGCAAGAACAACGCTCCCCGAGTCTTCTCGAGCCCTCGCCGATCCATTCCCAGTGTTCTTCCCGCCCGTGGAAGTCATCGACAAATGCATCGGCGCCATGGCTTCGACGAGCAACGCCCGCAAACTGATACGGGACGTCCAAGAGCGATGGACGTTGCCTCGAGCTGGCTTATCGATGCGAGGGATCCCTTATCTGTCCGTCGGGTTAATCTCGGGGAATCCCTTTTGCGCGGTGTTATCTGGCTCGAGTCGCAGGGCACCGTCTCCGAGCTGCAGACATGGGAGGGGTCGGAACGACGCCGCCGCAACTTTTTAACCGTGCTCGATAAATCTCGACGCTTTCTCGATCTCCGTCGATCTCTTTCTTCTGCGACTCCTCTTCTACGCCCCGACTCTCTCTCTCTCTCTCTCTCACTCTCCAGGTACCTATTTCGTTATTGTTTCTTTCCCCTTCGATTCCTCCAGAGACTATCGGAAGCTCGGCCCTCCTGACATTGTCTCAGCGTCGCTGGTCAAGGGTACCGCGCTATCGATTGCCACGGAAATTCAATAAGCTCCGTGGGAGAACTCGCTGAGCCGCGTGTTCGAGAACGATCGAAAGCTTTCGTCGCGTTTCTACTCTGTTACTAACAGTGAGAGTCAAAGGGATGTTTGAAATTGATTATCCTAGAGAAGGTTGGTGCTAGATTTTTTCACTCATCTACTCCGGGAATATTCTTCCTTCCTACTGACAAGCAGAGGTCTTTAGGTGACCCCCTCCAATATTTAGAAATGTTTTACAGGACCGAAAAATAAGATACAAGGTTTTTTTTATAGCAGCCGGTTTTCATATTTAGGGGTTTAAACTCAGGCTGGGACTATTTGTCGAATTTTTCGGTATTCGAATACTTCAGTTACTCAATTATTTGGTGAATGTAATTCGAATATCCAAGTATTCGAATTATAAATCAAGTTCTTTAGGTTCATTTGTCAGGGTGAAATCTTGTAAGCTAATTTTGACCCACTTCACACCATACTATTCGAATACATCAGTATTCGAATAGTATTCGTCAATAGTATACATCAGTATTCGAATAGTATTCGTCAATAGTATACATCAGTATTCGAATAGTATTCATCAATAGTATACATCAGTATTCGAATAGTATTCGTCAATAGTATACATCAGTATTCGGATAGTATTCATCAATAGTATACATCAGTATTCGAATAGTATTCGTCAATAGTATACATCAGTATTCGAATAATAACATTCGAATAGTATTCGAATAATAACATTCGAATACTCAAATATTCGAAGCTTATTCGTAGCATTCGAATACATGTAAAATATTCGAATATTAAATTATTCAAATAGTCCCAGCCCTAGTTTAAACTACCCCCTAAAGATCAGAAGAAGAGGTACAAAAGTGACTGGCGGCAAGTATATAATACAGCAAGTTATGACGAAAATGAAATTTATATAAAGTTTTATTCAACACAACATTATAATATTCTTTAAATTAATAATAGAAACTTTTCTACCTCTTCTTATGAACTTTGAGGGATAGTTTCACCCCCCCCCCCCAAAAAAAGGGCACAAAACAAAAAAGACCCCCATTTCTTATTTTTTGGTCCTCTAAAACATATCCAAAAACCAAAGCAATCGGAGGCGGACCTTCAAAAATCTCTCGTTGGCAAATAAAGGTGTAATCTAGTTTACTTAATAAATCGACTGCAGTGTCTGTTAACCACGCAAAAATCTCCAAAAAATTTTTCGCTCGCCAGTAGGACGCGCATAGTCTCCTGCGAATAAAAAGTTTTCCCTCCGCTCGAAGGGAGCTCCTCGACAGGGTCGGGCAGCCTTTGTTTTTCCTTTTTAACGCCGCCGAAAGGCGCATTAAATTATTTTGCCCGCAGCATTGTTTCTCCCTGCGGCTTTCGCAGGGGCTCGCTTTCGCGCCTTACTTCCCGCTTATTCGATCCTCCCTGTTTCGTCCTTTTTGCGCCGCCATCGCCGCGTCCGCTGTCCCACAAACCGGATTCGCTTTTCTTCCCTTTCCAAACCGTCCCGCGTCCTGGAGCCCCGTTTCCACCACTCGTTTTGTCCCCCTGCGCGCTTTCTTCATTTTATAATAACCCGGGACACCGTCAAATTATATTTCGAGTTTATTTTCTGGCAAACAAAGCGGGCCAGGCCCGTCACACCTATGGCCACCGTTCCTCGTTGCTCTTCCCTCGTATTTTCTTCGCTTTGGCTACGTGGAAAAGTTTCACGACACTTTACCAACGTAAATGATTCAAATTGATAAATATTAACTCGCGGGAGCTTCCTTTAAATACGTTTTCTGTATCGAGCGAGAAATCTGAATTCACTGAAGACCTGGAAACAGACGACGCTTAAAGCCCACTCTATTGCCTCTTCTCTCTCCTCGAATCGGAGCCAAATCTGCGCAGTAAAGGAGTGGGTATCGCGCAAATATCGCGCAAATATCGCACCCCGCAGAGGGCACAATTTCGCCGGGAACAAGCTCGCCGATAAAAATCTTCTCCCTCAGAAATGTTATTTCCACGATCGACGCGCTCGGCCGATCGATATTTCGATCGTGGACGAGAGGGTAGCCGGCGAGCGTAACCCGGTGGAAATATTCTTGCCGAATATTTCAGACGATTCTCCGCGGGGCCAGCGGTTTCGAGGATCCTCGCGGAATATACGGGCGCTTTTCGACCGGGGCTGTAGCGGAGGCAGGCAAAAATATCTGGGAAAGTAGCCAGGCCACTTGGCGAATATTTGCTGTAAATCGGGGCATCAGCCCCGGCGACACTTGATCTGCAAAGTCAGATTTGTTGCCATAGGCGTAAGCTGATTTCGGAGTCTGAATCGCGGACCAGCTTCAGCTGCGATCTTCCTGCTCGACCGTCTCCCCATCTCTCTCCCTCTCTCTCTCTCTCTCTCTCTCTCTCTCTCTCTCTCTCTTCCTTGTCCTCTGTTCCCTCGTATTTTGAGCGGGGATCGGAATTCGGTGTAATACAGAATATCGGTACCGCGTCCAGCAACGAATTACGATCGCGACGATTCGACGCGCTGGCCCTCCTCGTAAACCCTCTTCGCTCATCCCTCTGCTACTTGTAGCGACACCCTCGCCCAGAGGGAACAGCTTCGATCCGGCTCGGATCTTTATGGATCCCTGCCGATACTTTGTTGCCCGTTTATTGCGGCGATTTCTTGTTTACCGTGCTCCACTTCGCTTGACGGAGACGTTGGAGTAGAGAATCTTGTTGGGAACTTGGTGACTCGAAAGCTTCATCTAACCCACCGAAAAGGGAATCGAAGCAAGTTGGTAGCGTAAACTGACGCGGAAGAGGAAACAAATTACAATAAATTTTGGATATTCTTCCGAAGGCCCCCATTTGCCTATTGACGAGGTTTGAAGGGAGGTGTGGGGAGGGTGCGTGGACTCTAAATTCAAAATTGTCGCTTCGGATATTTAGTAGTTGCCTAGATATTAATAAAAATCTTTCATCATTTCTGTTGACTTATTCCTAAATTTTTTCGAAAATTAAACTTCGAAGAAACGTGCAAACGTTTTCTCAGAATCTGCTCGCGCAGGAAAATGGGAGAGGGTTGTTCCCATGCGATTGAAAACTAAATCGAATTCCCCACGTATCGGGGCGTGACGGTTTTTTCCATAATTCGTGTCGCGAGAGAAGAATCGTGCATTGTGGGGCGGAACGGTTGTGCTCGGGGCGCGGGTGTTTTTCTTTTAAATTATTCAGCGTCAGGTGGCGGGCACTGCGAGACAGCCCTTTTACAAAAGTCATTTACCAGAGCGTGTCAAGCAAACAAAGAAACTCGTGAGACGCGCAGGTCGTTGAATCGGACGGATTTCCCGGGCTTTTCTTCTAGTAACGTGTCTCCTCATTATTCCGCTGCCTTCCAGCGAATGTATTTCGATATAATTGACCTGCGTCAAATGCTACCCTCACTGGCTTTTTCCGCTCGAAATAGTAAATGACTCGAACAATGCGAAAGCGAACGATTGATATTGATTACGGACGGACGTGAAAAAGGGTTTGTTTTGGTGTCGCATAACTGGTTTGCATTTCCGAAACAGGATTCGAACATTTCCGTTAAATTTGCAAAATTATTTGCACCGTGGAATTTTATATTCCGTTACGCGATCGTGCCGGAAATTTATACAAATGTGATGGTCCTCGAATCCGTTTAAAATCGGGCGCGTTTTCACGCGTTTTCGAGTAATTCGATATTTTCTAAATGCAGGTATAGCAGTCGGCGATATTTTGCGGAATACGCTGGTCCGGATGTTTATTGATTTCGCACACTCTTGCCACCGTGAAACAAATTGAATAACAGACTGATTCCTGCAGGTATATTGCATAGTTAATATCACGTCAACTCCTCGCAACGAGCCAGAGAAATGGTTTGCTAGTGAGTGGCCGTCTTCGACCCTGCGAATGACATCTTTCCAGCTACATAACAATTTTTTCATCTACGTAAAAATTTAATCCTTCATATGCCACACGACCCAATTTTCAGGCACCAGTTAACTCTGCCAACGCTGCATGTCTGCTAAAAGATTTAAGTGTCGTCGCGTTGTTCGTAACACGTGCCTCGACGCTCGAATTGTTCGATTGAAGCAATTGTATGGTATTAATACGACGTGCGAGATTATCGTGCATTTTTGTAGCTCCGCTGAGTTTTATAATCTCGTAAATATCGTCAAAATAGCAGCACAGAGGCGAGAACAATTTACATCGGTGGTTGCTACGAAAACTAAAGAGTTGGGGTTATCAGTGCCTCGTCAGAGACAAAGCTAGAGTCTTGGAAGGGGGCAAGGATGGTTTCGACTAGGGCTGGGATTATTCGAATAATTTAATATTCGAATATTTTACAAGTATTTGAATGCTACTAATAAACTTCGAATGTTATTATTCAAATACATACTGATGTATTCGAATAGTATGGTGTGAAGTGGGTCAAAATTAGCTTACAAGATTTCACCCTGACAAATGAACCTAAAGAACTTGATTCATAATTCACACCATACTATTCGAATACATCAGTATTCGAATACTTAAATATTCGAATAGTATTCGAATACTTGGATATTCGAATTATATTCGCCAAATAATTGAGCAACCAAAGTATTCGAATATTCGAATACTGAAAAATTCGACAAATATTCCCAGCCCTAGTTTTCGACTTTCTTGAAAGGCTGCTCCAACTTCGCTCGCAAAATTCCAGAGCAGAACTCGCGTTCCTTTTTTTAAAAAATGGATATTCATCCGCCTGCTCGGTGACAGTTCGCCTCAAGTCGCACGCGCTCCTAGGCGGGGGTGACCGGAGCGTCTCGAGACTCTCGAGCCCTCTTTCTTCGTCGATTCCTATCCCGTGCTGGCGCAATTCCACTCTGGACGTTTAATTAAGTCGACGAGGCGATTCAGCCTGGTGTCCCGAGGCGGTCGACAAAGCCGGATAACGGAAAGAAACGAGGAGAAACTGGGAGCGGTGAGGGGGGATTCTAAGCCGCGAGAATGGGGAATATCTGTGCCGCTGGAAATTAATTACCGCGCCCGCGAAGAGCGACGGCAGTTTATCCGCGGTTTCATCGGCGTTAATAGCCTCGCTAAGTGCGAACGACAAACGGCTGGAGCCGCGATTCCTCTTGCAAGTTAAGAACGTCACCAAGTCGTTGTTCGTTTCGCGAGCTAGCAGGTTCGGAGCCAATAGAAGGTGTCCTCTGGCCTGTCCAATAATTCTCCATTATTCTACAGTGATCTGCTAGCTTGTTGTACCTCATCGTTACAAAAAATATAATGATAATTATAATTATAATTATAATGGTGAATAATAATAATAATTCTTGATTGCACCAGTAGCCATTACAAATATTACAAAAAAAATACCAAAATAAATACATATAAGAAAATAAGAAAGAGAGAAATAGTAGAGTTATAACTTATAATATAGTATATGTAAAAGTAGAAGTAGAGTGCAAAAGGCGAGGTCCAGCTGTGTTAGCTGTTGTGTTAACCTAACCACTGGTCGAGGTTTAGAATAACTAGGTACTGCTCTACTACCTAACCCAATGAGGTGTTCAAGGCAATAAAAAAGGTAGAAAGGTAGGGACAAGAAGAGATGAACTATTAAAAAAACGGTGAGAGAATGAAAGAGCAGCAACTATGTTTAAAGAATGTGAAACGACGATAGTGGAAGGATAGGGGGAAGAGAACTGTAATAATATGAGGATATATAGAAAAAGGACGCAGTGTAAATTTACAAGTAGATATGGAGGCAAATACAAATCTAAACTGCGTTTCGTAGTCATAGAGCTGTTATACTGCATGGAAAGGTTAGTGTGAGGCAGATCCAGTGTCAAGTAACGCCCTTGACGTTCTTTGGCCTTCGTAGCGGCTAACTCGAAACCGCGAAACAGTTGGAGCGCTTGATAGCTGTGGGCTGAATCTATTATCGTAATGCAATAATTTATGCAACCATGTCCGCGGCGACTTCCTAACGAATCTCAAAGCCGGCAGACGTGGATAATGATTCGCGAAAAGCTGATTACCGGGCGCCGCGATTCCGCCGACTTATGGAGGCCGGTTACGCGTGTAACGGATTATGCGGGCGAGATGGTCGCGAGCAGGGGCTGCGGACTTAAGCTCGGCGGAATGAAAAAACAGAGGAGACAAGGGGCAAAGGAAAACACGGGGATGGAAGGTGAATCTGAAATCTGCGGGGGAAAGAGCACGTGAACCGAGTAGATTTCACTTAGCGCCCGCGTAACTAACGCGGCAGATCGGAGCCGCTGGATGTAACGAGTTCCACGCTTCTTCTCCATCTCTTCCCTTGCCCTTGCCCTTTCCGACATGGCCCCTCGCCTAGGGGACCCGGCGGGGAATCAACGCGCTCACTTAATTAGGAGTCGAAGCGAAATTAGGAGTCAACAATGGCGCCACGTCCGCGCGACCCCCTTCGTTAACGCGATCTTCTTTGTCTTCCCTCTTTTTCCGACGCTTCTACATTCCAGTTTTCTTCTTCTTACCGTTTCCCCTTTTCGCGTCATACAAGACGCCACTCAGGCAGTCACTGCTCCCCGAGGAAGATGAAGATCGCAGTCCTGCCACGGCGACCGATCAAAGGGACTCCTTTCGCGGCTTAATTGCCGCCTGGCGAGATCGCAAATGAGTTCGATCGGCCGCCACCCATCGACAATAGCCCCGGTTCTCGAGCGTTCCCCGGCGCGAACTTCATGGCGGTTTCATCGATCCTATCCGACCGCAGAGGCCGGACATTCTTTGCAGGTTCATCCTGGCCCGCAAACCAGACCGCGCCTCGTCGATCCTTTCCCGTTTGCGTCCTCGGTCCTTGGCCCTTAGCCGCGGTTGGGGCTGCGGTTGCGAGCCGTGCACAAGCAATCCACGAAATCACGAGCCAGGGCTTTGCTTGCCTTCGGGAAAGAAGCAGTCAGGCACCGAGGGTGGCCCGCTAAGCCGATTTCCCGATACCTACCGGCAGGATCCTCGATAACCTCCCCCCGTCGGCCCAACCGGCACAAAGCGTCCCTGGACACGAGCGCCAACGCTGACAGGGCTTTTTTCCTCCTCCCCCGGTGTTGCTCCAGGGAAAGTTTTTCCTTCGGGCACGGATGCTTTGGGGGAAGTGAGCAGAGGCCTGAGAAAGACGATACGCGATGCGATGGAGGCGGTGCTTCGATATAAAAAACAGGAGGTTTCTTATATCGAATCATGCCTACTTGCTCTCCAATTAACATCCAAGGAGCCTTCTCGCATGATCGCCCTCCACCCTCCACCCTCCACCCTCCACTCCCCTTCACTTATCTCTCCACCACTGGCGAATCGCAGCATTACGACACGCCGCGATATAGGTATCCCGCGAAATGAAATCCCGATTCGATAAATCCAAGCTGCACTCGGCGCCGGAATTTTCCGGGGAGCCGAGAGGCGGGCAGGACAAAAATCAGCCACGGTTAATCGAATCGTACCTATAACAGGGAAAATATCGGCGTGGATCGGGCGCGAAGTTGTTCCATTATCGAGGCGGCAGATTATCGAGATTGAAATTCTTGCGGCGCAGTCGGGAAACAGTCGTGCCGCTGATCCTTCGGGGGTCGACATCTACTTCTCCCCGGGCTATCGACCGCGATGCTACTGTTTTACAAAACGAAATCCCAGGACTCTGACCCAGCCAGGCCAGGCCAGGCCAGGCCAGGCCAGCCAGCGCGCGCACTCCACGGAGAACACGGGTCTGGAGCTGGTGCAACGGCGGGCGTGTGTTGCTCCCGAAGTAAGCTGATTTTATGGGGTTTTCTCGCGGGGAGGGATGCTCGCCCGGCCCTGCGCCCCGACCACATCGAACGACCCGCTGACACTGTACAAGTGCAACTGCGCCTCGTCCAATGACACAGTGGCCCGTGCCCGTCTTACACTCCATGAAACATCGAATTTTATCCGACCCGTGAGCTCGTTGTACTTTAAAATCCGAGCGCTGCTTGAAATTTAATTTCGCCCCGGTGCCTCGGGACACCCCAACGATCCCACTCCACTCGTATATTCTTGACACGGCCACTGGCCTCTGGACGGTGTATCTTCGTTTCACGGACCTTGCTGCGCCATTTGCTCCTCCAACCTCGAGTTTGTCCATTGATCGTCTATTACAATTTCCAACTGACTGGGGAGCAAGTTTTCTCTCGTTTTAAAAATAGGCCGTGGATCGAGATGTTTTAGTCTTGAAGGGAGTCGAGGGATAATGGGATCACTTGGTCAGTTATTTATTACTATTACGTCCGTATTATACTCACATTGTGTATGTGGTACAAACAATATAATTTGCAGTAAAGAATAGGAGAAGAAGAAACTGAAAATCGTAATACCTAAGGCAAATGTAAGAAGGCAGGGCTCAGCTTTGATATTCATTTATTTATTTATCGGGAAATGCCTATTAAATAGTTACCACGAGGCACATACTTAAGTAGCTAAGTAAGTAAGAGGCAGTCTATAATAATTAATCTATATAACGGAAAAAAATATGCAGAGTCGTTGTATATACATCAAATAAGATATACAGATGTGGTAGGGTAGGTAATATGGAATGGCACGTAATATGCGCGAAATCGGTATGCTCTATTGTGAAATGCAGTATAGAGTCTGTAGATACAATGTTCATCGAGTTGATATCGCCACACCGAATTGGAAGTACCTACCATCGATTGTTATCGAAAGAGTGAGGTACTTATACCGAAATTCAAAACGCGAAGGTTTAACCAGAAGGAACTGATTGTGAGCGACGTTGATCTTGGCTTTCGGAAAAGAGTGGAGCGACGAGAAACCCGGGCGGGGTGATAGGATCGAGCGATCCAGATTCATGAGCGGGAATCGCGGCCCCTAGAACGTGGAAATCAAATCTATAATGCAGCCCGATTGAAACTACAAAAGGAGAAGCTGATCGTTGGGAATCGAGTTTTCGGTTTTACCCCGTTAGCGGTTAATCTCCGGGAGCGTGTAAAAGAGCGGCGACGAAAACGCGAGCCGGTAATTTCGCGCCGGGGGAATCATTTCGAGCGACGCTTCCGCGAACTTCGTTAACCCTTTGCGACCTGGATCCGCGCTGCTCCCGTTTGCGCCGCGGAATATTTAAATTAATCCCATAAACGCGTAGAATAAGCATTCATTCATTGACTTTAAGATGCGCGCATAATTCTATACAGTTCTATCGTTCCACCACTATTTGTATTAATTTTCTCTGGAGTAGAGCCCTTAGAAAATATTTCATACGAGCCTGAATCTCACAGAGGATATAGTGCTGCGAGATTTTATGAAACGTGTGCTGAGTGTATCTGTAAATGAAGTAGGAAATGAGGGTATCAAAGATTTAATTAATAACTAAATCTGCTATCCCGACGTTTAATTTTTCGATTTAAACAGTTTTACGCTTGAGCGAACAGGTACTGCGGTTATATTTTATAATTCATTGGGAAGTAGTACAAACATAAGGTAGGTAACTCGCGAGGGAATAATTTTACAGAGGGAAATGATGAAGGAGAAGAGCTATGGAACGTCAGAAGAGATTATTCGTAATGAAAAGAACATATTGTTGGAGAAAGAAATGTATATTGCGACGAGGATGTGGGAATGATGTCAATCACTAAAAGAAAACATTGTTTTATCAGGTAGGGCACACTGCACTAATCATTTGCATCTTGATTAACCCTCTAGGGACTAGTGGGACTCCAGAGTCCCATTCAGACTAACACATTTTTATTTACGTTCCAACAATAAGATCGAGGTTTGATAGGTATAGTAACTTTTAGAAGGCAGGGAAGAAACTGTTTGTACCATCAGAACCCGAAATTAAACTTTTTTCTGTCATAAACAATGAATCTAGTTGACGCTATTGATCGTGATCAGTGCCTGTTGTAATTTGTCGACAATTTTTATAAATATAAGTAAGTAAAAGAACTTTTTATAGTAAAATAAGCATATATATATATATAGTAAAAGTGAGTCCTACTTGACAAAATATTGTATGGGCACTGCACTCTATTTACGTTATATATAGGGGCTTTCGGATTAAAGTTATGGGACGTGTATGTCCCACCGGGACTTAGGAGTAAATATTTATGAAAATTGTTAAGTACTTATATGTCATTCTTATTTCTTTAAATATTCATACTATTCTATATTATTTGTTAAATCGTGTATAATTACATATTTTTATTAGTGTTTATGTTATTTATCGTTACTACAGCAACAAGATGTCTGTAACAAAAGCAATAGTTGTTTTTACGATTACCATAAAAAAACAGAATAGATATTAAAAATTGTAACATTATTTTTCATTACTACTTACTGCTCAAACATGATTTCCCACATAAAAAAAAATCATTTAAGTACATATTTATGTTGTTTTCTATACCTATTTCCGATCAATCTTCAAAAAATTACCCGTAATGACTCCTACGTCCCGTACCATAAATCAATTATTTTCAGATTCTCAGCATTCTAACCGAGTAGCTTCCAAATCCGAAGTATAAAATAGATTATTTTAATGCTCAAAAAAATTCTACGTTAAGTTTAAAACATCCCCGTACCTAGAGGGTTAAACACCTAAATATTAAAAAGTACGAGTATAGAAAGTATTTTTTTACAATTTCTTATTTTTCTTTCATTACAACACTGCAAATTCCAGTAGTTGAACTACACATTTTACAACTGGAAACACCACAAAGTTTTTTTGTCATCAAATTTTGATAAAGAGTAAGTAGGTATATTAAAGAGAAACATTCCGCCACGAGAAAGAGTTGATGGCTTTCTTAAGCAATTATCCTGAATCAAATGACTCTATCTAGATGTCAATTTTATTTTCTTCTGCCTGGTATCTTATTTATTTTTATGTACCTATAGTTATTTATGAAGAATGAGTTATTAAAAAGTCAACAATTTATTTTTAGTTACTGTGTGCCCATATTGATACACGTTGTGATAATAAATGTACTATAAGTATACCAATGATTGTGCTTTTATGTTTATTTGTTCATTGAATATCTTTACAGTAAAGAGCTTAAAAGGTACCCAAAACATTTTGCGTTAATGAGAAATCCATCGATAATTATCGATAATAACTGAAAATAAAGACCATATAAAAGCTTCACAAAAAAATATAGGCCTTCGAATTGGGATTTCCGTTTAGGGTGCCAGTCATTGTACAATTTACCCTAATTGATATTTTTTCGCTAAGGCTACACTGGCTTACACTTATTGTCTCTGTTTCTATAACATTAAACGCTTTCTTCGCTGGTACCACCTGATCCTTGCACCCAAGTGCCTGCGGACCTATCGAATTCTTGTGATGCAGGAAGCAGTCGCAACAACTGAAAGAGTGGCTCGAGGAGGCAAGAAATCAACATTAATCGAATGATAAAGGGAACAAAAAGGGCAGAAAAGTTTCGCAATGCGATTAACGCTTGCCGAGGTTCTTTAGCATTTATGAAAAGTTGTGCTGCGAGTGGCGGACAGACCAAGGGTAGAATTCAAATTCTATCCAGGGGCAAGAGCGAAGGGAGCGGAAAAAAGAGGCGGAATCTGGCGTTAGTCGACCGTGATAAGACCCGTAACTTCGTTTTCGAGGCGAGAGGGCAAAGTTCGCGTCACGCGAAGTCTTAACGAGGAAAGATCGAGGCGAGCGCCGGCGCACGTTCCTCTGCGGATCCCGAGATCCTCAGACGTGGAAATTCGATCAGTCTGGATCCCGAGGCGGGGCGAGGCGAGGCGAGGCGAGGCTACAAAAAGGAAAGGGCCCACGAATCGCCAACAAACATCTTCGTATGGTAACCAACGTCACGGAATTGAATTTTACATCTGTGGATGCGTTTCTAAATTGAAAGCTGGCTACCTCCAAGTCGCGACCGTAGCCATCAACTATCCATAAACAATTTCATTGATCTTTGGAAACAAATTTGCGACATCCATCGTTTCGTGTTTTATGGAAAGTTCAAAACGATCTCAAGCAGTGCCGCACCCAGAGGGGGCCAAGGGACCTTAACCACGACTCAAGTACTTCAAGAGCTGTGTATAAAGAAAAGAAAACTGTATTTTGTTCTTTAAATAATTTTTTGAATTTTATTGAATTTGCATTAGAAATATTTGTATCCCTTCAACTCGGTTCCCCCAAGATCCCCGAAATCTTGACTGCGCCACTGTTCTCAAGAATGCCGAAACCTCAAGATCATCTTGCGGAGTGAAAAAAAAAAGAGACCTGCAGAGGCTTCGAAGAATCCAGCATCCCGTGATTTTGCACAGCGATAGCAGTGCACCGCAGTTCCAGCGGTTCAGCCATGCTACGATGGACGCAATCACGCGCCCGATTGCACTATCGCCAGGAAGACGTAACTGGCTGTTAGCAGACAGCGCGCGAGATTAGAGTCCATCGGCAGAGTCCATAGCCAGGCAAATCTGGCGGCCAGTTGTCCAAGAATCGCAATTCAGGATTGGCGAAACTGCGATTCGGCCATCCTCGAGGTCGTTGCGGTGCCCCTAACGCTCCCCCGTCGCAGCGACGAGTCACCGAGGGGAATTAGCCCGTCCGCGGCGATTTTCCTCGACTCGGCTACGAGATAGCGAGCCAAAGACGCTGCAATTACGCATCGGGAGCGTGTATATCGCGGGGGTGTCGCCGCTCGAACAGAATAAAATAATAATTCGCAGCACGCGCGCGGCCCGGTCGCGGGGATCCTCTGTTCCGCAAAGATAATGGAGAGCGGCGCGGCGGGCAGAAGTTTTTACCTGAAAGAGCGAATCCGTTCTGCGGCTCGTTAACAAAAACCCGATGAACCCCGGCGAAGTTCGTTAACGAAGCCCGGCGAGTACGACAAGTACGTAAACTCTGAAAGGCGCTGCCAGCCGCGCAGAAAATAATGACGTGGGAGTGGCGAGGAGAAGTGATTTCCGGCGGAGCCACGAGAGACGAATTTAATTCGCTGCAATTATGCAGCCCGCTGACTCTTTCTCTCTTCCTCCTTGTCCGACCGCCTCCTACCACTCTGCCACCGCGAAGAAGATGCTCGCCCCCGTTTCTCGTTCCTCGCTCCTCGCTCCTCGCTCCTCGCTCCTCGCTCCTCGCCACCCCGCTTCCTTGGGGATCGAGTCGATACGGCGGGGTCGCGGCGGTTCCTCGCGCCCCCGGGGATAAACGTGCGACTGGTTTTTCCATTTTAGTGAGGGGGGCCCAGAGAAATCGTGCCCAGGAGCGGCAACCTAATTGCAGCCGGTCATACTTCCGCTCACGTTCGCCGGCTGTCTCGTTAGTTCGTTCTTAAACTCGGATTAGCACGCGTCCCTCATTCCGTGGCGTCTGGATTCGGGGTCCCTGGCCGGGGACTAATTAAAAATGTTCCGAGCTTGCCAGTCGAATGGCGCAGTGGACGGGGACTGCGTTCGTGACGGCTCGATTCCCCTTACCGCAGTGACTGCCTTCTCTGACTTTGGGGGTGGAAACTGGCACTGATACGTAGCTTGTCATGGGATTTTTTAGTTGAAAATTTTTTTTTCAGGGGTGAAAATTGTTAAGTTAGATGAAGTAGTCAGTAACGGACTGCGTTTAAAAGTATTCGTTGCCAGGAGACAAAGCGGGGTGCTAACCCTCCCATAATTATAAGGGATTTATATCATTTAGATTAATATCATTTTAGATATCATTCTTAGATAAATCATTTTTATCATTTTTAGATAAATCATTTTTATCATTTTTAGATAAATAAATCTAAATAAGGCTATCATTTTTTAAATGAAGTAATAATAACTCGAATCAGAATTATTTTTTCACAGTTGTTTATTATATTCTTAAATAGGTAGGTATTAATACCCTCGAAAAATGATTAATTCAATTTTTTTATTATAATAGTAATATACTGTACATCTTAGTTGTATCCAGTAATAATATTGGAACTTCTGTTATGTTTTCCAGCTACGAAAAGGTCATTAACATTTTTAACGTATGGTCTGATGTTTAAGGGGTCTTATTTTATAAACCGCCCATTTGGGCACCTTTGCCAATCCGCCACTGGACGTAGTAGAGATCTAAGTAAATCCATCGATCATGTGTGTTCATCTCTGATTGTATACTTGACGGATTCGCACAGAGGAAGTGAGTTCGCTAGAGTAAACCAGTGATGACGCAGGAATTTTATTATTAAAGTGGTTTATATGAATTTGGAGCGTTCTTTTGATCGCCGCTGATCGCTTTCGTAGTGGAATTTCCACGGCCGGGAAAAGCGAAATGGCCGCCTGGCGATTTCCGTAAGCGAATGACACGTGCGATCGCACACACTGCTCCGGTTTTTTGCGAGCTCTCGACCAGCGAGCCGGCGTATCCTGCAAGGGTTCGATGTTTAACAAGGGATAACCTCGTTAAGGACCACGGAACCAGCTTGTGTGTTTTACAAGTTAGGAATTACGTTGATTAGTAGCAAGTCGAACGTCCGACCAGCGTGAACGGCCGTCTCCGCCAGTTGAATCTCGATCCTCGCCCTGCGCCCTGGTCCCTTTGGGCCCTTCTTTCATCGTCTTTGCGATTTAACGCGAATCAACCTTCGTCGACGAAACGAAATTACTCTTAATGGATATTAACAGCGTTCCGTGCCACGTGGGCCATCGGTGGGCTACGATATTCATCGTATTCGAAAACTTCGTTCAAAGAAAGAAGGAATTTCTCAATTCATTTCAAAATCAAACTAGAGCAGTGATTCCCAACCTGTGGGTGGCGACGTTTTTTTTTTAAATACGATTTCCACCACTTACTTATTTGCATTTGGTTACATTCCATATTCTATTAATGATGTAACATTGATTTTTCATAAATAAAAGGGAAAAAATTATGCGAGGGAGAGGGAGATGCAGATTATTTGAATATTATATAAGACAAAGTAGAGCAAAAGGAATCTGAAATTATGAAGAATCTCTATAGTATCTTTTTTCTTATCACCTTTCTTACAGATCCACTACATATCTGAGTTTCCATCATGGCTCGAAATCTGCTGTGAAAGAAGCGAACCCACTACCTACATGTCGCGTTTCACGGTTTCTGCCTCGAAGTAGAAAGAATAAGATAAATTTCCGGTACGAATTGTAGTACAGTATTAAAAGTCCAATCTCAGTCGCAGTTAGAACTACAAGAGCCATCGTCCTACGGATCTTCTTATCTCCAATCTCCTTTGACACAAAAATTCCTCGGATCCCCGGGACGTCGGTGTCCCAATGTTTCGCCAGGGTTACATTTTCCAGAGTTAATGGAGAAGTTACCGGTGCTCGGGTTCCCTTGCACAATGCACGAAGAATTCGTAACATTTTGGCGCTCTGCCACTTCGAAACTACGGGGGGAGCGTTGCTGAGACGCAGTTGATCTGGATTTAGCGCAATACTAAGTCCACCACGGCCCAATCTGTTGACGCGGTACTCTTCTTGCGGCGACGATACTTGCTTGGTAAATAAAGGGACGCGAGAGTGAAACCTCCGCTCGCGACCGAGTGTATTAACGGAGGAGAAAAATTCCTTCGCCGGCCTGAAGGCGTATCGGTTATGATATCTATTTGCAGAGACGGAAGCCATTACTCTCACCAGGCGAACTTTAAAGTTCCGCGCTGGCTACTGAGGGAGGCTTGACAAAAGGAGAAGGAGAGGAGAAACAAACGACGCCGTGAATCTCGCCACCCTCTTTCCTGCTTTTAATTCCTTCCCTTCGCGCCGTATGTTCCACCATTAAATGCCCTCTTCAGCTTTGAACCACTCCTAGCTTGAAAATTGGTGAGGCAGCTATCTTTCTGTAAAAGTATCCCCCAGAGTTACAGAAGACACGTGTCTATATTATTCTATCTATTGGATTTCGTGCTGTGAAGAGTTCTAAAATTACCCAAGCCATTCATAATGGTTCGCATTAAAACATCTACTTACCTATATAAAAAAAAAACGTTGTGGACTAAACGTGACGCGTGTTCCCTTGTAGCGCGTCTTCGACGGCGCGTAGAACCGAATGGGTAATTCTGGACGATCCAACACAGAGAGAGCATGCTGGGGGCGTTTTTTTCGTGGAGTCGAAGGGACGTCCGTGATTTCACTGCGACACGCCATGTGTTCCGCAACGAGCAGGCTGGAGCACCGCGTCTGATTCACGAGGGCCATTAATTTAAAAGAAACGAGGCTCGGAGCACCGGCGGACGAGGAACGACGCGCGGATGTACACACTCGACCGCTTAATCAGCTCGTTGCTTCTGGAAGAAGTATCGCCCGAGGGGCTGAAAAAGGGGGAATCGTCGACGAGCCTGCGTCGTCGCATCCTGGTGGTAAAGGTGCGTTTAGAACCGAATCGATGCTCCAAATAGAAACCATTTTATGGTTCCACGATTCTTCTTCGACCCCTGAATCTATACTAGCCTCGTCCTTCCATTCTACTTTCCGATTCAAAGACATTCCCAGCGCACGGAACTAGCAAGAGAACCTCCACCAGCGAAGCCGTTTCCAGCACCCCAAGATCGTCGACGTTCTCTTTTTTAATGGACCCATACGTTTTCCCTGGCACGGTAACGCGCGCGGGCAAACGTAAAATATGCCCCGCGAGTGAATTCCGGCACGGCTGGCGTGCACCGTGCTCGCGTGAGCAAGATAAAACGTTCCTTCCGGGGCGCGCGGCTCCCGCGTTACAGCAGGGGCTCGGATGGGGTGAAATTTCGAGGCAAGTCGCGGTTATTCCGGCGCATGACAAATTTCGACAATTAATTACGCGTCGAAGACACGAATAGTAATTAATACCGACCCGCGGGCGCAATGAAAGGATACGAGAGAGCAAGGCGGTAAACGCATGCCACGCCGCGCCACGCCACGCCACGCCACGCCACGCCACGCCACGCCACGCCACAGACGACGCAAGGCGACGCAAGGCGACGCAAGGCCCCTTCTCTCCCCGTCAACTTATAGCACGGAAGGACGTGTAATTTCCTGGCTGCTAAAGCGACTTCGAGGCCTCCTCCTTCTACCAACGGTATCCATCGTCGCGACGGCAAAGACAGCAAAACCGGCCGTCGAACCGTGCAGCGGCTAGAGGTGCGATCCCAACGATTCAACATGTGGCACGGGAGTTTGCAACCATCCTGCTCCGGCGCCCTGAAAGCGTTCCGCGGTAATTGGCACCGAGTCAGGCCGATTAACCCATTTCAGCGAGTCATTTCTTGATTGAAAACCCGGCCACTTCGCGGGGATTTAAAAACCAGCTGCGAGTGGTTATGTGGCGCGCTGGGTAAACGACATTTCACTGCATCCCTTCGGCGATATTTATTTTTTACTTTTAGTCTTTGTTTCACCGATTTTTATATACAGAATGGTGAAAAGGACAGGCCCAGATGTTTCGCCCACGGCGAAAGTTGCTATTAGGCCTAACCATTGTATAAGTGTAAGTGTCAAACCATAACATTAGAATACAAAAGATAGAGAAAAGTATAAAACTGAGATAAAACTAAATTATAAACTAACAACAAAAAATTAAGACTAGAACTAAAATTTTTGGGTAAAGTTGCATTGTTCTTGAACTCACTTATTTTCCACCCACATGGTTGCAAAGGCTCGAGCACAGGAAATAGCCCATCATGAATCAGGAGTTTGTTAAAAGAAGCTTCTCTTTCAATTGATAATCCCATAGTGGGTAGAGGAGGACAGAGCCGGTTCGTTATTCGGTGACTTAATTCCCACGCTGAACTAATTACTCGCGGCTAAAATATCACGGCATGAGACGATGATGCCGGTAGCTGGAAGAGGGAGCAGGTTCGACGGAACGTGCACACCCCTGCCCCGACGTTATTAACAATGGCTCGTGGATGTCGATCCGCGTGGAAAATCGACCGGGAGGCGCGGCGGGAACGTGAGGCAAGTCCCTCGGACGGGTGTCCCGACAGGAAATGACGACACGGCCCTGGTAACGAGCAGTATCGGGATTTTCTTTGGCAAGTTGGCTTGAAAGAAGTAACCGACTGCCTCCGGTGACATTGTCGCGATGAGGGATCTCGCAGGAAACTCTCGCGTGCCCTGCACCCCCTTTCCCAGAGATTAATTATTTCAGCCGCGAGGACTCGAGCTGTGCTGCTCCGGCTGACGAAAAGCTGCGACGTCGAACCTCGAGCTTCGGATGATCATTTACGCGTACTTGCGGGGTGGCTGTGCTTCAACTTGCAATTAGCCAATTGTTCATTGGACAGATTTGACTGACTTGACATAAGGGTATTTAGAATGTTGATTATTTTCTTTTGCAGAAGTCAGGATGAGAGTAAGCTGGAGGATATCTAGGAAGAGTTGAACTGCTTTTTAAAGATGACTGAATCAGGGATATGGAGCACGTGGTAGCTCCTTGGGATGCTGGGTACATAAATGTCCCGGGGTAGGCTTTCATTTGGAGCTTGACCAATCTAATTAGAATCTATCCAAATCCGTCGCGGAGATGGGAAAGTCGGTTGATTCAACAAAGTTGCAAATTGATATTGTCAGGTGTTGGTTGCTGGAAAGGCGGCGGAAAATAGTCTAATAGACAGTAGCACTTGAGCTCGTGAATTATAAAGAGCTATCGTAATGTTTAAAGAACAGTGTCTGTAACTCATGAAAGTCCACAATTCTGGAACATTTAACTCTGACAAAATCAACGAAATTTCTTACCAGCCCGATCCAAAACTGTCTCCGTTCACCGCAATCTATTTTCTGCTATAAAGTATTCTTATTGGTAGGTACGAAGGGGTTCGGGACTCGGTAACCCAAGCGGGCGACGGAATCGACGCTAGTAATATGTGTTATCTAATATTCAACTAGAATGGAATCAGGATCGGTCGACGACCTCTTGTGCCCGAATGAAAGCTTGGTGAAGTTAATTGCTATTGATCGAAGACCATGCAGGAATACGACGTGAACTGTCATTCTAAGATTCTATCTATTGTTAAATGACAGGCCTCTCCGAAATTTCAAGCTCCGAGAGTAGCGGAAGCGGAAATCGGACAACTCTGCTTTTGTCTTTGCAATTTAAATGATACCTATATCACAGGCTCGTTTATATTCTTATCTATGTATATCGCGACACGGCTCCCGGAAGCGAGGTAGCTTTACCGACGCTTCGCGAGTGGATCACCGCTCTGCAAATTACACAGCCTCGTCCCGTGGTAATTGTTGCAATTTCGTGGCCAAGATGGTTTCGCGAACGGCAGAAGA
The DNA here is from genome assembly GCA_963855975.1 of Andrena chrysosceles. Lineage (NCBI taxonomy): Eukaryota > Metazoa > Arthropoda > Insecta > Hymenoptera > Andrenidae > Andrena > Andrena chrysosceles. The sequence goes on along the minus strand of OY979766.1, from coordinate 135,525,355 downwards.
AGTATTACACCGCGGTGGTTCGCTTCGTTCACGCCTTTTGCATGTCGATAGGGATCTCTGCAGTAGATAACTTTTATTGGGCGGCGAACGTTGGTGTAAAGTTGCCGCAGCCACTGCAGAGTGATTTTCAGGGATTCTCATGGTACGTCAATAAATCCCTTTCGACTTTGCATAATTCACACCGTTTTGCAACTCGTCGAGGATATTTCAGGTATACTTAACATTATTAATATTATTGAACAGGTATATTACCCTTTAGTTTACAATGATAAATTTTATAAACGCATTAATTAAATTAATTTTATTAGTACATTAAATTCAGACTTTAAAATATGTAAACTAATTTATAGGTAGACCAAAATTTTTCCAATAATTACTTGTTTATTATTTAATTTATTTTATGTAATAATTTTATTAGCACATGAGTAACCCTATTTCTAGGCTTTGTATGGGCGGTAATGAGGTAGCTGACCATATTAACTTATTTGGATCCTCTGTATACACCTTTAAGCGGTCTGTTATTTCCTCATCTCGAACGTCCTTGCCATAAAATGTCATTTATTACTGTTATCAGGCATTTATGTATTAATCTTTGCATTATGTATCGCGTCCTGTACATTACTGATTTTTATTACCTTGTGTTTTTTATTGGGGCTAACCCGTTTAATAAATAAATAAATAAATTATTATTTTTAACTTTATGTGGACGAAATGTATTAGGGTACATTCAAGCTCGTAAAGATCCAAATAAAGTAGGAATTTTACACCTTTCAGTGATATAATTAAATTATTAAATAAAGAATTTCTTTTTAGCGATAAAATAAATTTATATTTATATTATAACAGAGTTATGAACCCCATGTGACTAATTTATGATTATAAGAAGGTCTGACCACGAAGGGTCAAGTTAAAGTGCAACGAAGTCACGAAACGTAAGAGCGCAAGGGAAAACAGCTCGTATATGGTCAGCCACGTCTGCGAATCCACACAACTAGCTCTACCACTGCATCTCGATAACTTTTCGCGTGTTATTCGCCAATCGAGTAGAGAATTGAATAGAGATGCATTAACGACTCGTTAGCACTCGCAGCCCAGGTTATACGACTCCACTCTACTTCTCTTTCGAATAATCGAGATGGAAATGTGGGGCAACGAGGATTCGAACCGACGCGACGCGCGACGAAGGGACGGTGGACGATTCACCGAAAGGAAAAGGAGGCGAAATCGATCCTGCTTCGACAAAACGTATCGTGGTCGATGATTTTTATGGGCGCCGGTGGAATCGCCGCGAGAACAACAAGGCGACCAAAATGAACCAAACGAAATGTCAATAGCAGAGATAGCAGTCTCACCTTCGTCGCGTGCAGGCCGCAGCAACGTAATTGAATATCGGGAGACGGCGCGGCGTTCTCGTCCCAGCCTTCGGTTATTAACGTTAACGATTTTACTTCCCCGCGGCTGATTTACTGCCCCCTCTCCATTCTTTCACCCTTCTCTGCTCACCGAATCTCGGTCGTGTGTCGTTTTTTCCACCGCGTTACCACGTAGCCGAGGACGCGGAATTAGCGCCAGGAAAGTGTTTAACACAAAACTAAATAAGAATAGAATATTCTGCTATTTGGGCCGTGGGGTAAAGAGCTGTCTTGCCTTGTTGCGTGTTGGGAATAATATTAATGGGATCCTAAGACTCTGACGAAGCATCTGGCTGTGAACGTGATACCGAAACTAATCCCCTAACGGCTTTCTTTTAGATATTACCCCCAACTGTGTACAGTGGATGGATTAGAATATGTAATATCAAGGTTGAGGTAGGAATGGGAGGATGTAGACCTCGAAGGGTCTGAATTTTTGCGCAATAAATTGTACCTAAATCCTAGGCGACTAATAAGAATAATTAATAGGAAGCTTCCACATTCCCACGGCTCTTTTTTAACCGCTACGATCTGACACCCCCAACGTCACAATTGCTGTCCTAGCTCTAGAGTCTAGACAAATATTCAACATATTCTCCAACAGTTTGAATTATCGCCGGCTACATCTGTTTCCCGCATTCCTAGCTACAGTCGAGCTTATGTCAGCGCGTTATCGGTCTTCCTCGATACACGTGCACGTATCTCTCACGCCCATAAACTCTGGAACTCGGTACAGAATCGTACTAGCATCGTGCACACTTCTGGCCTGGTAATCGAGACCTCTCGGAAGCCTGACTCGTGCCCCCATCGATGCGAATTGGGACGCGAGGATCGGTTAACGATGTTGCATGGCTGGTTCCACGCGATTTCCGCGTTATCGCTGTTAGGGCCACTTTGCGTCTTCAATTAATACACTGGAGAGGTACCTATATCGAACTGAAACGGAGCCACGAGGTTCCTCGTAGTCAGATAAACGGAAATACCGTTCCTAGTGAGGAGGAGAATCGGCTGTACCCTACATTCGTTCCATCGAAATTCATACTTTTATCTCTTATTAATACTTGAAAATTCAACTACACTGAATTCATCGTAAGAGTAATCCTACGCCTCTATCGATTTTATTGTTAGACCGATCTGCGCAGCCCCCACTGCCTACTGTCCACGGACTTGACGCACGCGATTGCTCGTAGCGCTATCCCTACCAGAGAACCAATCAGTCTTCATATGAAGAGTGAGTTTCTTATTCGCGAGGCTGACGCTTCGAATAGCCATAGTGCAGTCCAATTATCGAAAAAAATTGCTGATCAACAACCGCTGTGCGCATCGGCGACAGCATCCGAATGGCGAGCAGCGTAATAATTAAATCACGTGGACGGTCAGCGCAGGCCTTGGCACGGGTGCCGTGCGACGCTGCAATTTTATTTCCACCGCAGAATTTCATTCGTCAAGCACGCCGTACAACGAATCACAATTATTCCCCGCCTTATGTATTTCAGTGCGCGCGCGGGGCTACACTCGTCAACGTCCACCACCGACAGAATTCCATTTTTACAAATTATTCTTCCACTCTCGTGCCGCGTCCCGATCCCTCCCGCGTCGACCGTCCCATGGAACATAATAAATCATTCCTCTCGTCCTTCCGGCGACCTCGCGTTCGTTTGCGCGCCTTTTCCTCCACGAACGCGATTAAACGACAGAAACTTGTAGGTACGTTTTCATCCAACGATTGCAATTAAAGGTGCTAAAGAAGGGGAAGTTCGTTGTTTGACTTGGGAGAAAGTGTACAGGGTGGAAGGCAGGATGGATTTTTGGCGGGGGTAGAAAGGGAAGATGGCGTTTTTCGACCTGGGCTGTAGCTTAGAAGACTCATTCGGTAAGGCTTAACTAGCATAGCAAGCAGGCGCTTAGCCTCAGCTTCGTTCATATTATTGGTAAAGTTACATTTCAACACAAGTAAAGTTGAAAGAATCAATTGAAGCTCCATTGAAGCTTGAAAAGAATATTTCAAGTCAAGTAAATAACATGTTTCAGATTGATAAGGTAGTTTCAAGTTATTAAATTTGAAACGACTTAAAAGTCAAGTAACTGGACGAATGTGAACAAGGTCTTAGACGCGGGGATATTAGAATGTAGAAGGAAACAGGTACCTATATATACCTATACGAATGAGTAGATGAGCGAGAACTTGCGAGAGATTGCGGGATCGGTCGAGAGGCCCTCTAGTGGCGGAATCGGAGGTATCGCTACAGATCTCTTATTCCGATTTCAACACTCAAACATCAACTACACACTTCTGTTCCTGAATGTTTGATTAAAATTTTTCTCTCAGCGAACCACCTCTTCCTACCCATAACACTTCCATTTCTCTCTTCAGCCATGTAAACGTCCCTACATTTGTACCCGCGATTCGCCAAGCACGACGCATTAAGGCGGGCCCCGTCCGCATGCGAAACAATTTCGCCGGGAAAGAGTTTGGTTATGCAAACAACGGTGGAAGTTATTCGTGGCAGTCAGAATAAGTGGCACGCCTTGTACGCCGAGGCATGGCCACATACATAAATGCATACGCACGTCAGCGGATGGGTGCATCCATAAATGCATACGTAAAGCTCGCGATGACTCCGCGGTCCGCGAGGAATCCAGCCCCGCGGACCAATTAATATTTCAATTCGAAGTTCCGCGCGCAAGTCGCCGGCAAGGCGTGAACTATCCTTCTGTCGGGGAACTTTGGTCCCCGGTGGAGCGTGGTGTTTAGGAAGATCAACGCTTCGAAACTGGTGCCAAGTCTCGCGGCGCTCAAACACCGCATTCCCACTATTGGAATCGCGGGATCTTTACCCCGAATGGGGAGAGTGTATTTAGCACAGCAGGTTGTTATTTTCGACATCGATGGAAGTGGCATACAAACTCGAAACTAGTTCGTAGAAACTGATGGACGCGAGTAATTCTGATTGTAAGCCGCGAAATGAAGGATTCGCTTGATAATTGACAAGTTTCCCCAATAAACATAGGTATTAAAGTAGACTAGCGATTCCCAACCTATGGGTCGCCACGGTTTCCTGGGTTTTCTTTCTAATTTTTTTCTATTATTATTAATCGTCTTTATTCCGCTAATAGAAGAAACCTGAATATTGACAACATGTAAAGACAAGAAGATTAGTTAAATATTTTTAAATATTATTAAGTTAGAATTATAGACTGAAATTAACTAAGGTAAATTTACCTTAGTAAAGGTTATTTGAATATTATAAAAGGGGATCGCTCTTAAAACATTTTGGGAGACACTGAAATAAACTTACCTGTCAAGCATTACATTGAAAGCATTCTAATGTAAGAATAAATCATTCCAGAAGCAGAGCCGATCGAATTGAAACAGTGATCTCAAAAGGAACTTGGATCCAGTGCGGCGCGACGAACCCGCGCGAACAAATGCGGAATTGTTATCGCAATCAGGAAACGCCCCGGTTGCTTTTGTTTCTTCGTTATTTACATATTCGTAATCCCCCAATCGTGCCCCGTAATCGATTCTGCAATCGACCCCGCGCCTCTCGACCACCCGCTCGATCGGGGGCACCTAATGTCCCGCGTAAACAAATTGTTATACGAATTGCCGGCGAAGGCCGCGGCGGGCAACAACGGCGCGCGACGAGTAGCAACGAGTGGCGACAACAAATAACCCCCTGCCACGGGCATTATTCCTTTTCAAGGGATGAATAGGTAAAAGGGCTGTAACCGGGGAGTTTGCGTATTCGGATTACGCAAGCTCTCGCTTACGTATACAATCCGGACTCGTTTGAAACGCGTACACGTTTTTTAATCTCCATCGTTTCCACCCCCCTCCCATCCACGGTCGCTGTTTTAAATTGGATATCTCTCCTTTTGAAAAGCGCGCGTAATCGCAATATCCTTGTTCCGCGCTTTTCAAACGTTTACACTAGCCGTACCTTTGACACGAACTGCTCTCAGCTGATTCTTTTTCCGTAAAGAGACGTTCCCGCGGTAACGATCACCGCCGTCGTTCGACGTGGGACGTATCAGAGCGATAAACGTCGCTCGCAATTAATCGCTGAGGATTAATTACGCCGCGGGCAAGTAGACCGTCGATGCGGAGCAATTAAGGCAATCGTTCTCAACGACGCGACGCCGCCATGGAAAGTGGATGATGGGGGCGAGGTGGTCGATATCGAAAGTATCGATAAATTTTTCCGTCAATTACGTCAACCGACGGGGCCACTTAAAGAACTTTCCGCGGAGACTGGTAGCCCCGTGTGTTTCGAGCCGTCGCGGAAAGTATCGGTCAAGTATCGCGGTAAATTTGCCGAAAATAATCCTCTGCTCGCGTCCGATCGGCCCTCGGTCTCGTTAAGCGGGCGTCGAGGGCGGAAAAGAGACGGTCAGTTTGGAGGAGGCCCCCAGCCGCAGCCACTCCAACAGCTTAAAGTCATCTCGCTGTCTGTTTGCTTCGCGGGCTGCCTCGACGGTTAGCCGATCGTCGAGTGCTCGTCGATGGAGAATATCGGCTCCCGGCGCTATGGTAATTGCATTAAAAGGAACTTTCTCCTTAACTGGCTCTGCAGCCTGTAGTCGATTCTTTGCCTTGCAACCTGATACAGCACCGTTCTACCTCGAAGGACCTGCCTCGAGGAGGCGTTTCCCTTTGCTCGTGGGCAAGTAAACTGTTTCGCAGGGGAGCGCTCCGTCGGTGGAGCATACCCGCTGAATATGTATCGAGATAAACCGCCGCGAACGTGACGGGGCAACGGCGAAAAATCGTATCGGCGCTTTTCGCGGCGATTTCCGGCCAGAGGAGCGATAAAATTGATTATGTCGAGCTTAAACGCCGTTAAACCGTAACCGGCGCGTAATAAAGGGCCGGCGTGCAAACTGTTGCGCGCTCTGCGCGCGGTTATGCTGAAATTCGCTTATAAATTTGCATCGCATTAACCGGGTGTAAGCGGCATTATATATCTATAACACGCGTACGCGTACCATGCCGCGAAATTGCGAGCCATCGAGCATGAAAGCTACTCTAACGATGGCCCGATCGAAAAATGAAAGAGGATCGACGAGCGAGGAGGTTGCGCTTGAAATTTCCATCGGGGCCTCCTTAACGCGTTAACGATCAGTCCCGGTGCTCTCGTCGCGGCAACCGCGAAACATCTGTAATTTAAATGGAAAATCCGATAGCCTAGATCGTTACCGCGCGGTGCCATTCTCTTTGTCATCGTAGCGGGCTATGGTTACAATCGATGAAAGCGCCGCACAAAGGGGACGAATCTTATTACAGGATCGGACGATGTTGCTTTTGTGGGGGCTGCCGCAATGTCACGACCTTACGCGATCGATCAGACAACTGTGTTTCGTTGCGCCGTTATCTGATTCAATTGTTTCTCACTTTTTCCTTTCGACTCTTTGTTCTTTATCAGCGTTCTCTATCTGTGGGCTTCTCGATTCCACCGCTAGCGATGGAATTAGCTATCTTTACGCCGCTGTAGCGGCGCTCTTGTTCATCCTCCATTGAAATCTGTCTACAAACTTTACATTGGCCTAGATACATATGATGAAGTGCATAATTGGAAGAAGTGAGATTCTGAATATATACTGTTCTAAGAGTTAAGTGTCTCAGGATGTTGCGTCACAAGGGTTAAGGATGATCAGTGTGACGCTAATGACTGACTAATAGACTCACTCACTCACTCGTCGCGATTTCTCTGGAATCACTGATCCTATGTTGTATGACCATGAAATGGTTCTAGTATTTATATACAGCAAATAATGCTCTTTACCTAAAAAAAACTTCTGAGAGAAATTTGGTTAAGGTGATATGGGGATAACAACTCTAAACTTTACAGTTGTTTTTTTTTCAAAACAATTACGTAAGATATTTGAGTGCTTCAAAATGCACGTAGTAGGTACTTTTTAGCTCTACTATCTACATATATTTTATTCGATTATTTGCAGATCAATCATTAAGGATGAAAATAAAGGAGTTAATATTTATTTAAATTCCCCCCTCCCCCCTATACTTACATGGTTAAACCCTTCACTCCCCTTAGCCCCTAGGGGCGCACTAAGAAATCCTTTCAAAAACTCCCCCCCCCCCCTTCACCGATAAAAGATATGTAACCTGAGCAACGGGAAACTTTAGTGATTTATACATACAATATCCCAACTTCTTCGCCACATATCCTCATAAGTCAACAAAACCCAGAAATCTGTTAAATACAACTCTGCCACCGATCGAGTGCCAAAGCACTGGCCTCCCTCCACAGCAGACTGACCCCGTGCGCTGCACGAAGGAAAACAGCCCCTTGAGCAAGCACACTCAGACGTTTCCCGCGAAACGGAGTCGAAAGAAATTGCCATTCTCGACGGTGAACACGCTCGTGTAGCGTGGGGCTCGAACACTCGTCACCCGCACGCACACCTTCAAGGACCAGCCCCCTGGAGCAATCGTTACCGCATTAGGAGCGCTCATTGTCGACGCGGCGGCGGCGGCGCGGGCGTTGAAAAATGAAAGCATTCGCGCGAGTGCTTTCGAGTGCGCGAATGCTCGCGCCGAGCCTGGCCACTTGCGTGGGTCGAGTGCGCGTCTCAAGCACCCATATCATCCCGCCAGTGATCCTGGAGTGCCGAAAATGCCTGCCGACCTCGCGCGTCCTCGGACCGATGAATCCGTGACGAATAGGCTTAATGGGCCACGCCGTTGACATTCGTCACGGCTTTCCCCCGTCTCTTGTAAGATTGGAATCTCCAGGTGTGGGGAAACCAGAAAATGCTTGGCTATAGTCAGGGCAGAAGGTATCGGTGCGTCGAGGCTGCGGAGCCGCGCTTCCCCCACCACGGCATTTGGCTACCTTCGCCAGAAACAAGTAGAATAAATTTCTGTCGAGAAATGGATCGTTCTTTGTTGTACCTACCTATATTGCGCGGAGAATTGAAATCTGAAACGTAAACAATAGGGAACGGGTGCTTGAAGGTGGAGGAAGAGAGACCCTCAGAATCTTAACTTCAAAAAGACTGGTTCTGCAAACGGAAATTACCCGAAGTATCGAACTCGTTTAGTAAGTTGCTCGCTGTCTTCAAACTCCTGTTCAAAGGAACTTGCGGAAAGCAGTGATTGAAATTAATGCAAATTGCGGATTAAAGTGAACTTTGTAATTCACTTCGAGCAACTTGGCAGTGGCACAAAAAAGATAGTCAAAAATTCTATGGAGAATGTAACTTAGTAGCCTCGCGACTAAAGGGCGGAAAATTTTCATTCTTTAGATTTCCCTGCGTTGTGCGAAGATGAGAGCGATCGTTGCTCGTTCGGAATATTACCAGCGATAAATTTGAATTTCATTTGTGAAATGGGACTGAAAGTCATCTGGAATTTCAGAGAATTCCAAGGGACGGGGAAAAGATGTGCCAAGGGGTGGCTGGCCTGCGTGCGCGCTCGATGTCGATAAAGTTGACGAATCGCGCGGAGCTAAAACTGGCCCAGCTGTCTCGGCAACTTTCGTCGACGTTCCTCGAACGGCCGATAACCCGTAACAGGCGGTGGAAAGATCCCGGCGCACGGACAGGAACTTTTGCGTCAGAAACGTCACGTCAGACGCCTCGTTAGGGTGGCAGACACGCAGAATCAACGGACGGCCGTGAATTTTTTATTTCCGCCACGTTGCAGAAAAAGGGGAACGACGCGTTCGTCTTTCGCTCCTGCCTACGATCGCCCGAATGAAAGATTGATGCAATTGCCAGGCTCTTTGCACGCGAGAACCCAGTGACAGCTTTCGAGGTGTAGTTCAGTTGTCTTATTCATTCGGCTGGCTTCGGTATCTCAACGCAAGTAACCAACTCACCTCCACCTAGGGTGGCCGATGCTGTTACTTACAAGTGCAATTTTCCGCCGAGGAAATGAATCAAGCTCCAAATAGGTCGAAGCATACGTGGAGGAGGAATAATGTCGAGTAGAAGGCATCCGTTCTCGACCGTGGCGCGCAAAGTTGCCCGCGAGGAGGTCTGACGGAGGCAGCCCCACGCGATTACGGGCCCCATTGTAGGGCGGCAAGCGTGGAATCGGTATCGAGGGGGTGCGTTGAGAAGAAGGTGCGCGGAGGACGGGGCGAGGAGAGGGCTGAAGGCAAATAGAGTCGTCTGACGAAGCTGCATCGAGGCCGCGGAATTATTAATTTTAATTACACAACTCGAGGCTGCGTTCATCGCGTCGAGGAGGCCCGGCTTACGTAATAAACTTACAGCAACAGCATCGGTACCACCTTCACCGCCGCCGCTACCACCACCACCGACACAGACGCTCTAGTTCCATCAACGCCGTCTTTCCAGCACTCCACCATCGCCATCATCTATCCGCAGCAGCAGCATTACGTGGGTATTGATTAAACGCAACGCATCCCTCTCCTCCACCGCCGACCCCCTCCCCTGCTCGCTCACTCTTGAACACCTCCTTGGTTTCTCCGCGGGGGAGAAGGTGCTTTCGGCGCGGCAGTTGGCCGACAATTAATATTATTTATCGACGTCTTAATCGGCTGGCCGCATCTAACCGCCATCTCCGACCCCTCGGGTTTCAACGCGGACAGGGGTTGGAGAAGCCGACCTTGCTGCACGCCAGAGCAAGCCGACGGTGCAACCGACGGGGGTTGCCCGATCGTTTCTCTTACCCTCGTCGGTATCGGTCAGCTTTTATCGGGGAATAACGGGCAACGGATCACAGGTCGCGTTAAGTGAATAACAGAAATGGCGGATTAAGGGCGCTGGGGGGGGGGGGGAGTTGAACGATTGGAAGGGAGGCGAGTGGAAATGCCAATTCTTGGGGAAAGCATGATCAATACATCTATGATATTTCAGGTTAATCTGGTATCAGTAAAGAAGTTTGAATTGATGTTTTATTCAGTACGGCGGAGAAAGGATTATAAAATGTTAATTATTTGATTATTTGTGATGTGGAGCTAGGTGAATAATTCCTTAGCCGTTTCTGTTTATAATGGCAAAGGGTAGCAGTTATCTTCGAATTCATATGGAATTATACGGGACAACGCATAAAGGGAGGCTGACGGCTGACAAAGCGTCGACTAATACTACTTAATACACAGTGCTCGCTTATCCCTCGGTTGTCGCACTGTCGAAATGACCCACAATTTTACTTTCAGGTAAAAAAACATTTTGTACTACTCTTTAAACACGATGATGCTTTAAATGTTAATTTTCTGCAACCTTCAAATTTTATCTCAGAGTTTTTGCGACTTAATTTAACAGCAGCTGATTTAAAATTGGATTGGGTCGAATGATACCCAGTATGACAACTACGTTCGAAAAAACAGGTGTGACAACCGAGGGTCAAAAACTACCCTCCTGTAGTAACTCCCAGATACTTCCAAGTAGGTATTACTCACATACGTAGCTTGTCCGGTATCTGTAGTATCACGGAGGAAGAGAATTTTTGCTCACCTGAAACAAAAATTAAGAAACCATTATAATCACAAGTACCTACTTCGTTCAGAATGTCTGGTCGAAAGAATATATTTCCCGAAGTATTATTTGCATGCTTCGTAAAATCGAAACTTTCATCATTCTTAAATTTCTTTCTCTTCTCCTATCACCCTGTATTTTGTTCGAATTAAGACTGTTTATAGGAGGCTGCCGAAGCTAATAATCAAAGTGTAGTATCGTGCCACCGGTATAAATTGCCTCAGAATTCGCGACCGATTGGAAACAAGGAACAAAACCCAATAGGAGATTAAAGAAGAGCAGTGAAAATTCCTTGGGTTTATCTTTATCATGCTCCAGGGGCGAATAAGCCAGTCTTCCTTTCGTCTTTTTCCAGCGACTTACTGTTTATCCTTTTCAATCGCCATAAGTTATTTATAAAAGTTAGGGGGATGCAGCGCGCAGACGTTGATTGCCCGGTCAATCGACTGAAAGTTTTCTGCTTGACAAAGAGCAGAGAAGAATCCAAGAGAAGTACAGTCGTGGCACGGGGGTTGGGGAGAAAGCGGGAACAAAGGAAGAAGAAGTAGAAGAGGGTCGACGAAAGGGAAGAGAGAGGAAAAAGGTCATGGAACTTTAATCCACCCTTTCACCCTGCGCACCTTCCCGCCGCCGCCATTTCTCTCCGTTCGTCCCTCAATTTAGCTATTTTTCTTCCCTCCCTGTGCCCTCTCCGAAACAGAAAATTAGTTATCGAGAAATATTGTACCGTGAAGGAGTCTCTGTACAAACAGTCCAAGACAAAGCAAGGCCGTAACATTTCCCATTCGTCTCTCGTTAGATACTCTCTCCTTTACAGTTTCAAGCATAACGAACGTCAGCTGACAAATTGTCTTCGTCCCGAAAATACGAGGAAAACTGAAGCGAGGGGGAGTTGGAAGAGGAGACTCGAAGGCGAAGTAATTTTCTAAAATGTACTTCGTCACCTTCGTGGCTTCCCCGTGGCATCACTCTACTTCTCTCCCTTTTTCTCATCGCTACGGACCCCGATATTCCGCCCTCGGTCATTTATGGAGCGCCGCCGTGACGTAGCTGCAAAGTCTATTACGCGGGACGGACACTCGGTTAGCCGGAATTTGTCTGCAGCTGAAGCACGGGAAAAAGGCGAAGTTATCCGAGAAAAGAGCAAACAATGGCCAGCGACCGAGAAAGGGAAGCTAACGACCAGGTGGCCATTTCTCCTGCGCTACCGTTTTTCGAATCTCGTTCCGCCCTGATTATTCCTCTTGCAATTACGCCGATTCCGGTGCCGCAAGAAACTTCTCACGATCGTGTGTGTCCGTTGGCGAACGCTTCGACTCGTTTCCAGGTCGAATCGCCGAAAATCGAAAGACTTCTGGTCTGACGGAGCTGCCAGTGTGGCATTCTCTCTGTTCACTCGAATCTCGTTAGATAAACGAATACAGAGACGCTCTTGATTCGTCGTCTTTGCTGTAATCAAGCTCGGTGATCGAGAAGATGTGCTCCAGTTGAAAGGTAGAAAATCGGAGGCTTGTTTAGCTCGCTGGTCGGAATATTTAGGACGTCGGGAGACCGAGAAATCTGGAGAAGCGCAGATTAAATGACCGGCAGTGAGGGTTGAGAAGAAACGCTGCTCCGCTGGAGTTTCTAACATCTATCAGCTCCCACGACTTCCTGTACTCTTCTTCCGACTCTTCCTCCTCCCTTTCCCGGGATTCTCGCTCGTTTATGAGGACTAGCCGTACAGGCAGCGTCGCGACGACGCAGTAAAGCGCATTACGCCGCTTGGACGCTAGATTGGCTGAGACTTCATTGCAGAACGAGGTGAGAAAAAGGCACCTTTGTGAGCGCGATGCAAGAGGCGAGGTCACGCCATCTCCCACGGCGTCGCGGTGCGGCGCCTCGCGACTCGTGACGAATCGTCAACACCCAGGTGAATTCGAGAGCATTACCAAGCTTGACGCTTCGTTTCTATCTACTTATTATAGAATACGACGGGGAATCACTTTTTCCCCATATTATCCTCCATTCGAGGATGCTTCGCTGGAATATTCCTCGGGAATTTGTAGCGCTCAGAAAGGATCTTAAAAATGAAGGAATAAAAACACTTTTCTCCGCGTGATAAATTCCTCGACGCAATCTCAGACGAAATTCCTTCCCCATTTGGGGGTCGGCCCACAATCCTGACAGCTAGCACGCGAAGAAAGCAACCGTCAATTTCCCCAGACTCTGCGAAACTCCGTTAATCCGATTTTTCGTCGGGGGATCACAACGAGGTGGCTCATTAACGCGTACCAAGTGTCTGACCAGCAAAGTTATCTCGTTACCGTGGTCCCGTTCGTTCGTGTTCCCCATCAAGAGAGAGAGAGAGAGAGAGGGGGGGGGGGTGGAGAAAGTTCAAGAACAACGGGAATCGATCCGCGGATCGATGCTGTCCTTTATCGAGCGAAGGCGGGCGACGTCGACGCGGCTCGTTAAGTCGAACGTCGGGGCGCTTGGCATTCAGCGTGGCGATTGAACCGCGTCGCGTGGCGTCGCGACGCGTCGAAAGCGACAATCCGACTTACCCGTTCGCTGGGCATCCCCCTTTAACCTCTCTCCCCCCCCTCCTTCGATAACAAATGGCCTCGCCACCCCTGAAGGACAACGCCGCTTGCGACGGCAGTTCGAGCGTAATTCTGCGCCCGGTCGACAGGCCCGTAAGTCACCGGCTCAAACGAAGCGTCGAGGTATTAATTAGAGTTTCAGACCAGGAACCGCGATCACTTATCACCGAGCCCAACCTAATCTGCCGGCTGACCCGCTCCACGGCCTCTCCCCGCAGCCGACAGCCTTTTAACCCCGCAACTTAAACCTGCTGATCGATGTCTACCCGATCGTCGCCCACCGATCTAATGAGTCAGGATCACGGATCACGGATCAAGCTTTCTTAACCGCCTCCCCCCGGGGCTGTTACTTCCAAATCCTTTTCGCCTTCTGCTCCCGCTGCTTCGTCGAGGGTGTGTGAGTCGTTGTTGGGACCCTTGGAACTGCTTGGCCAAGGGGTGGTTGTTGGGATGACATGATGATACCGTGGCCGGGACTGGGTCATTTATACATAGACCATGAGGGTTGTCCTTAAATTACGTAAGGCGTTTTGGGAGGGAGGGGCTCGCGAATTTCTTACGTTTTCTAGGGGGGAGGGTGAGTCGGGTAGCGTCTTTTGCAATATTTTTAACCTAATTTTCAATAGATACAAATTCTGTAACTACTGTTTCAGAAGATTATTTTTAATTTAAACTTCCAGAAACCGAGATATATGAATTATATCAACCGTTAAAAGAAGTTTCGGGACAGGGTTGAAATATAAAATCTTACGAATTCCTACACTTGGTGAGGGAGAGGATAAGAAATTGTCAGAATCATCCTTGCGTAATTGAATGACGGCCCGAGGAGAAAAAGCGTAAGATATTTTTAACAAAGTTTTTCAGAAATAATTTTAATCTCTGTGTATACACTTTGTAACTTCCACATGTTTTGTATATGTTTGGTTGTGGTGCGCTGTTAAATGCTGGGAAAGGCTTAGGTGTGCCGAGGGTGAGAAATGGCTGCGAAGCACTGATTTACAGAAGCGAGGATATATATTTTATTCTTAAGCAGTTCTGTTTTACCGCGCGCACCGTGATTCATGCGTCATCTTGGCTCAGTTATCGAAAAGCAGTGGGTTCTAAACGGAAAATCGCGAGTGCCTGGGGCGAATGTTTGGAGGAGCGTCAGTAGACCTCTAAACCCTGTGCGGCTCGTGGAGCCTGCGACGCTCGAGATTCAACGACTTTCGCGAATCGCGCGTGAAGCTTTCGAGAGGTCTCTACGCGTTCCCGTGGCAATCTGCGCACAAGGAAATTCGATATCCGAATTCCAGAAAATTGAGCCTGCCTCGGAATATCGGCAGAAAGCCCCGACGAAGTGAGGAACGTCGCGAGAAAGCCTCCACTGTCGGCAGGAAAGCGCGTGTTGTATGTGTATGTCGAAAACGCGCGTATTGTTTGCCTTTGCCGTTCGCGGAGCACTGTAACCTCTTTTCGTTGGAAAAACACTGTCATCGGCAGCGGGCGTCGAATTCGGATGGGTTCGGAAATTTGTAAAGGAAACGCGGGTGGAAAGATATTTAACGAACACGCAGCGCGTGATTCGTTAAAAGTCACGCGGGGAAATTCGACGTGAGAGTTACGGTCGAGGGGCGCGCACAAAAGCCGCGCGAAGTTCAATTAAA
The DNA here is from genome assembly GCA_963855975.1 of Andrena chrysosceles. Classification (NCBI taxonomy): domain Eukaryota; kingdom Metazoa; phylum Arthropoda; class Insecta; order Hymenoptera; family Andrenidae; genus Andrena; species Andrena chrysosceles. The sequence continues at coordinate 135,510,241 of OY979766.1, read as the reverse complement.
TGCGCCGAAGGTGCAGACAGCGGACGAGGGAAATGGTTGTTGGTCGATAATTAAAAAGCTTCAATCACGTTTTAATGCACTCCGAGGGAGCGCTGCCGTGCATTAAATACACTCACTGATTAAATTTTTAATGAGTAATTAAACGATTTAACCTCTGACCGAACCTTTCGCCCTCTCCCCATTCAACCGCTCGTTGGATATTGAAGGAACTTTCGTCCCAAGGACTTCACAAAGCGACGCAGTCGGCCCGTCGAAAATGGGAAACAGAACGGAGGTTGGATAGTTTTCAAAGCGATAGAGGAGCTTCGTTCCGGATGAACTGCCGGGGAATTTGCTATTTTTATTATTCAGAGGCCTGTCCATCCATCGACGAGCAATCATTCACCAGCTACGTAATTTCGAGACGCGGCTGCCGGGGGAAATAGATAATCGGAAAACTAGTTTCTCGTCTAAATCGCCGATTCGAGATCCTTCGTTTACGGGAGCGAGTTTGCCGACCCCCGGGGCAGTTACCTCTTCCACGTGTTTATTTAATTTCGCTCGCTCCGATAATAAACGATCTTGCGAGCTACCTATCGGTTCCACTTTCAGATCCGATTAACAGTGGCGTCGTGGCAATAATTCCGAGGGCATCGACGAAACCCCGTCTGTGGCAATTCCACGCGGTTCTGCTGAATCGCGGGTAAAAATAAGGGGGTATGCAATTAAATCACGACATCTGTCATTTGGGTCTAAAATCCATTAGGTTGGAAGGCATTTCGACTGTGCTTGCGAAGCGCCGTGTTTGGGAAGCAAATTATTGATACTCGGAGGAATTGCTGCGTCGACCGCAGACGTAATTACGCACAAAACGGCGCAGAGATCGAAGGAAAGAAGCTATGTAATGATCTATCAGGACGGCTCGCCGCGATTGCTGCGCCAATAGCGACCCCCATTAATTATGTCTGTCATCGGCAACGCCAGGCTGTCGTCTCGGTTTCCCCAGCAGACGCTATCAAGTTTATCACGTCCCAGATATCAGGAGGGCCCTCCCCTTAACTTTGGATATCGACGGCTGCCCAGAAACTTCGCGGGATGAACAGCCGGTGGAGTCCCTGATCCGCTGGACCAGGTCTCTAATTTCGGAGTTCGGACTGCCGGATGTTCACCGTTCACCCCGACCACGCTTGGCCCTTACGTAGAATCACTCTGACCACTGTAACCCGCTATTAACTCCGCTGCGAATTGATTCCCCGGTTTACTGCCATTTACAGAAGCCGCCTAGCCTCGGGACTCCCTTCGCCCCTACCTACGAGCGGAGATTACGTCCGTTCCTGCGGCCGAGTTTCTTTGTGAAATCGAACCAGAGACAGTTATTCAAGTGAACACGCGTAGGGAATCGAATTTTTCCTTGTTTGTAATTATCATCGAAGTTGCTAGCTTCGCGAGAATAATATAGTACGGGGATTCTAACCCAAAATTCAGTTTGGAAATCTAAATTTGAGTTTTGAGAGAGGGGGAAATCCAAGATTCAGATTTGTGGGAAGGGGAAATGAAAATTTGAGTTTTGACGGAGGGAGAAATCATAATTTGGGGCTTTCCATGAACGTCCATGACCATTTTTTGGATTCCCCCGTCACGCAAAACACAAATTTGGATTTCCAAACTCAAATTTGGGTTAGAATCCCCTTGCTATCCCGAGGGTTCGATCCTAGTCAAAGTATTCGATTGTAAAACAAGGTATATGTACATCGACATCGATGATCGGGATAAATTGGAGGTCCACAGACTCGCCTGGTTGGAGGGAGCCAGGAAGATAACGAAGGAGAAACCAGAAGTGCAGACGCCCCAACGATCCAGTCACATCCCCCATTCGAAGAAAGAACTCGAGTCCCCTGGCGAACTAGTACACGCACACGTGAACCCCGCGGGACTCCACGATGGGGGAGAGTACGCGTGGGTGTTTCGCTAGCCGGGAGAGGGAAAGGGTAAAGGAGCGGGAGGTGGAAAGAGTGCGAAGGGCGAGGGATCGAAGGGTGGGTGGAACTGGCCGTACACGAAACAGCACTTACACCCCCGCAACTGGCAACCCTCGGCCCCCTGTCCCGCCTCCGGGTAACTGTCGGACTGTACGACTGCCAGAAGTACGTTTAAACTGCAGGTACCATCGCGCATACCAGTGGCTTTCAAGGTGAACTTGCCCCGCGGACTTTATTAATATGTATACGCACGCCACCGTAATATTTCTGCCGGCAACTTTCCGCGGAGCGCCAAGTGAAAATACTAATCGCGCAGATTCGCCCGCAACATTGATCGCAGGGAGACTCGGCTGCCCCAACTTTTCAAATATAGACAGTCGTATTTAAATTCCACCCTGCGGTATACCTGCGCCGTGAAAACAATTTCAGATACGATTTAACTTGTTAACTGGCAGATTCTTCGAAACAAAGTGCTCCCTAGCTGGATAGTGACGAATGATAGAAAACTACATGTATAAGCAACTTAATAAATACCTACATAAATAAGTAACTTACTCTAAAAATATTATTAGTAAACAGATGAACTTCTAATTTAATTTACTGTTGTAGCCTTTTGGGTTTCGCAAGGAAATGGAGATATGGATAATTTCTGGACAGACAAGGTTTATTTGGATTAGGTAGGAATACATGGTTTGGTTGATAGAAAGGGGCTACAAATTTCATAAAATCAGACATTGCGTCTCGCTGAATTTATACAATTTTGATTGTTTCTAATGGGCGAGGTGCATATGGCACATGATTTTAGTCTAATGAGGCGTCCAGCAGTTACTCTGTACTCTCCTATTCGATTGGCGTCCAGGTATTGTCGCCGAACTCTCCATATCGAACAGGCGTCCAGGAATAATCTCCCGTACTCTCCTCTCTCAACGATAGGGTATTTAAGAAAGGGACTTGGTACTTTAACGATTCTACTCTACTGAGGCGTCCAGGAGTTACTCTGTACTCTCCCGTTCGGTTGGCGTCCAGGTATTATCGCTGTACTCTCCATACCGAACGGGCGTCCAGGAATATTCTCCCGTACTCTCCTCTCTATTCTAACGAGGCGTCCAGGAGTTCCTTCTGTACTCTCCCGTTCGATTGGCGTCCAGGTATTGTCGCCGAACTCTCCATATCGAACGGGCGTCCAGGCATATTCTCCCGTACTCTCCTCTCTCAACGATAGGGTATTTAAGAAAGGGACTTGGTACTCTAACGATTCTACTCTACTGAGGCGTCCAGGAGTTACTCTGTACTCTCCCGTTCGATTGGCGTCCAGGTATTGTCGCCGAACTCTCCATATCGAACGGGCGTCCAGGCATATTCTCCCGTACTCTCCTCTCTTTTCTAATGTCATGCTCTGTACTCTCTCGACCAGTAGGCGTCCAGGTATTATATTATCGCCGTACTCTCCATACCGGTCGAGCGTCCAGGTATTATCGCCGAACTCTCCTGCCGGAGTCCCTAAGCTGTTCGAGAGCGGCCGTGTGTGTACTGTGTACCTCGTCCTCTCTCTCGAAGCAGCGAAGAAGAGAATGCCTTTGCGGGCCTCTAATTTATACCCGATCGTTGCTATCCGCGGCCGCCGAAATCAACAAATGTGTCGTTAAGCGCGCGCCTCGCGATTCGCGTGTCGCGGTTTCGCGCCCGCACGCCTTTCCCCTCGGGCGGCCTACAAGCGTGTTCGCGAAACGTCCCGTTGGTCAGCGTCTCTCATCCGCCTTTTTCTGCATGCTACACTGTTAATTTCTTATTTACTTTTTTGAATTAAGTTAGGTAAGGTCAGGTCACTTTTATTTAGTTCTCTTTTGAAAATGGCAAAAAAAGTAAAGTATAATAAATAGTAAATGATATTTGCATTCTTTCGCAACGGACGCAATTTTTTAATTTCGTAACTACGAATTAACTCGTCCCCGCTATCAGTAAGTACCTGGTAAGGTATTTGAAAAGTATTTCCCTCCCATACGAAGGGGCAATTGCAAAGGGCCACGCCAGAAGGTTCAAGTACCTTCATCCGTTGAATTTTCCGAGCGATCGATTCACTCAGAGAATTCAAACGAACTGAAAATATGAAATCCACTGTCGACGCGGTAATCCAGATGGTTGAGCGCAAACACCAGCAGCCCCTAGGTCCGCCGAGACACACGCAGCCCGCCGCGTGCGCGTCGAGACGAGGAGCGCAGCTCCCGCTGGAACTCCGCCGATACCTGTGTGCTCGCGTTTCTCTCGCGCTTGCTCGCCAAGTGGAATTCTCTCGTGGACCGAGTCAGCCGCCGACGAACAAGCCAAACCAGCCAGCCGACGTCGAACCGGCTGAAACTTGCCGCGCCAGCCTCCGCTAATGAAAACGAATCGTCCTTCTTCCACAGGCAACCCCTTTTTCGCCCCCGATGGCAGCCACGCTCGGATGGAGCGAGACACGAGGGTCTCGCAGGTAGACAAGAGCGTGCCAGAGGGTCCGACTCGTCGCCAAGTTTCATCGTGCTTCGTCCCCCTACACGCCGAGCGAGACAATTAGGGGATCGCTTGTTCCAGTGACTTTGTCACTCGATGAACGCCTCGATGCTGCCAAAAATACTCGCACGAAGTGGGCTACCTGTTATTCTTGCACGAGGAATACTGCAACCATTCGCCAAAACATCGTGCCTTATAAAGGGTTCATTTGTTGCAAATTTCAAGTACCTAGGTACGCCTGGCACAGTCTGCCAGGCTTCCGTCGAAGCCCCGCGCAGCTTCACCGCGGAGGAATAAGTTTGCAGGTAGCGTGGTAAGTCAGTAGACCGAGACTTTGGATATGACGAGATTGCAGAGGGAACTCCGCCGAATTTCTCAAGAGCGGCGTCCTCGTATCCATCCTCCGTCGATGACACGCAAAGGGGCCAACTTTCCGACGACTAATTGCAGCCGAGTCTAACGAAATAAATTCCGCGCCGGCTAACTAGCTGGTAGGAGCATCAGGACTCGTTAGCAGGTGGAAAGAGCCGCGTCGAACGTCGCTAGGCGCCTACTAATGAAAAGAAATTGCCCATATCTCGCGCCCCAGCCCCCTCGTTCCACCTGCCCTCCCGCTGCCAGGGCTACAGGACAAGATGAAGGATACTGGCGCTGGGTGGGTGATGTAAATTTGTGCGTTACGGTCGGCATCGAAGTTGCCCGAGTGGGATGGGTAATGAAAACGAATTGCCCTCTTTCTCCTGCGTTTTCTTCGCTCCGAGCCACGGTGGCGCATGGCGGCGCCTTCCTCTCGCCTCCGTTGACGCCCAGGGGACAGGTGGCGAACTCCAAGGGAAAGCGATTCGTTCCTGTGCCCCTCGCCCCGTTTCACCAGCTACGACACGTACATCTGGCCGTTTCGTTGCCCGCGTTTGATGTATTGCGGTGCCCAATTGTAAAGTTTACAAAGGACCGCGTAAATAACGCGTGACGAGCGGCTGGTAATGTCCATCTCCATTGTATAAATACTTGTTGCTCTCTGGCGAATCAGGCGCAATCATCTACCCCTGTGGCCCTTTTCTAAACGACGCGGGATCCATCGCGGATTAACATTCATACTTTCTTAATCGTTTAAGGGGAATCCAGGGTGCCGGGCGGAAAAAAGGCTAATTTCGAGACTCTGTTTTTGGTAAATGAAAATACCTTTATTGGCACTAAGAAGTACGTATCTTGGACAAAGTTTTTCCGAAATATCGTGTAAAAATATTGATTATTGTAGCCACAGTAGCCGATGGCGTGACAGATCTTCAGATATGTGTTTATAAGGTGCCATTCCGGTTTTTACAGTAAGTGGAATACATAAAAGTAATAATGTTAATGTTTTTAAAATGCTTTAAAAGCAGGCTTTATGATTTGAAAAGTGATGCCTCGCTGGTGCAGGTGATTCCAGCTATTACACTTATCAGAACCAACAATCCAAACGGATTCTTGATCAGTGTGACTATCTCTATCGTCCGCACTACAATTAATGATTTCCCTTCAAAATTAACAAGATGGTGGACAAAAATACAAAAAAAATGTTGTCTGCCTTTTTGATTTTGACATTTTAGTCTGCCACCTTGTTAATTTTATAGGTATCGATTTCTCAAACCATGATGCTGGTTTCCCTCCTTAATCAACCTTAGGTAATGCTTTGCGCTCTTTCGTCCAATGTGATCGTATGTAATAGAGCTCAAGTAACGTAATATTGGTAATAAGAAGAATGAGAGTAAACGTTGGCTGTAAATTGATTACCCACGGAGGGCTGAGACGTCGCAGCTTCTAAATTTAATGGATCTAAAAAGTTCTAGTTCTAGAAGGTATTATACCGTAATTGAATTCCATATTACTTTCTATAGCCGGGGAAAGAAGTTAACGGCAAGTTCCATCTTTCTTCGCGGCAAGATGTCGTGGCCATTAATAACGGAAGTCGGCCTCGTGAAGTTTACATTCTAAGCGCGGCCGGTTATAGAGTAGTCTCTGTAATCGTTACGCATAACTGATAATGGGGGGGTTATTAATTGCTTCTGGCCACGGACCCGTCGACGTTCAGGCTTACCATATGGCACTGATTAATTACTGCGACCGGTATATAACGGCGGCTATCGGGCCAGCTCATACTTCGTGTACTTTACCGGCCACGATTAAGTTTGCCTTGCCAATACTGCCGTACTAATTGCTCGTCTTCGCCATTGCCTTCGCAGTTTTGCTTTTAATTATCGCCGCTGCGCTCCCTGTCACCAGAAACGACGGCAACTTTAACGAACCGCCGTAAACGAGCTTGTCGCTTTTCTAACGGGATCCGGGAACGTTTGTTACCACTTACCACCCCTGATATATTTTACACCGTTCAGATTCGGGTGCAGTGCTTGGTTTAAAGAAAATTCTGAGAAACCAACGTGTCCATTTAAGGAACTCTAAAGTACTGATTCCCAACCTGTGCGTCGCGTTTTCTCGGGGGTCGCCGCGGTTTTTCGGATTTTTTTTAATATTAATAAGTTAGAATTATATTCTGAAATACCTATTTTTAATGTGTTTTCTTTACCTTGCCTTATGTGGGGGTGGGGAGGGTCGCAGGTTATTTGAATATTATAAAAAGGGCTCACTGAAACTCTAAAGAATCGATGCGTCCGAGTGTAACACGAGGTCTCTAAAATCTCACAATCAGTGAAACATGTCTGGAAGAGAATTAAGGCGGATTCACAATTATCACATTCCGTGGCGGTTAAGCGCCGTCAATATCAGTGTTAGTAACTGACAAGCGTGAACTGCTCCATCTCACATCTATGAATCCGCCTTTACCCTCCAGGTTCGATAGCTCAGAAAATCTCTCCCACGTAAACATTCCTCAAACCCACTTTACTTGCCGAATTTAGGAACGATTTATGTAGCCAGACAGCGACCGCATAATTAGAATCGATCGTGGCGAAAGGTTGGCTCCCCCTCGACGCTGTTTCGACCCGACTTTTTGAAGGATTACGGAGCTTTGGCCGACGCGAGGACAGGGGGGTCCCGCGAACCTCCAATCTCCGTTATCATTTCATTATTTCCGTTAATTTAATATCCGTCGGAGGCCGTCGCGAGTGCACGTGGCCGGTAGCCGTGGCCGCGGCCGCGGCCAGAGGGGACATCTGACTTGTTAATTTTTCCCGCATAAATTTCAGGCCGGCTCGCGAGCTTTTAATTGATTCGACCAAGGCCCCCGACCACGGCCACCCGAGGCAAGGCGCCCGTCTGCCCACGAAACGTTACCCGCTTGTTCTTGTTCTTGTTCCCCGTCATCCGGGGAAGTTAGTTTCACAGAGTCACGATGACGGACGCGGTTCCCTGTGACGCTGATCGCTGTGACGGACCGGGCGTGCAGCCACTGGGAGTCACGCTCTTATCGTCCAAGTTCACGTTGGTTTGCTCGTGACACAATCCAGAGGCCGCTCGTGCTTCTTGCTGCCAACTCGACGGGAGCGTGTCAGTGTGTCTGAGAGTCTGGTCCCATACACTTGCCTTTATACGGGGGAAAAACGTGGGAACGACCAAGCTTGATCCTCGTCGATCTTGATTCGAACGGGGCTAGCACCCTCGAGGTGTCTCCCAGGCGAAGGTGCCTCGCGGGACAGCTTCGTTAGCGCGATCACGAGGCTTAATCCGAGCTCCGACTGATTTCGACTAGCATCGCGCGCAACCGACCTCCTTTTCCCGCCCCCTCCACCGATGTTATTTCTTCGACGAGCGCCCCGAGGGTGGCACGCGGTGCCAGAAGAACACTCGAGACTGCGGAGAGTACACGGGGAGGGTCCAGGACGCCTAATTAGACGCGGTACCCGCTGCTAAGAGGGTGAAACGGCGGGGGGAGGCGGGCTGCAAGAAAGCTGGAGAAGAGACCTGAAACGTGAACGCGCAAACCTTGGGCGTACGCGGGAGAAGGGCCACGTGTATACAGACAACGGGTACCCTTGCTACCACCGTTCTCCCGGTCCACAGAAGTTTCCAACTGTCTCCGGCAGCTGGAAAAAGTGCGGGGTTACCGCGAGGGGAGCGGCAACCTGCTCCCTTCCCTTTTCCGTCTGATGACGTCTGTCGGGGCCACCCCAAGCACCGCTGGCGGTTTCGGTGCGTTTGCGCGGAAACCGAGGGTTTAGCCGTCGTAAGCGTCAACCTAGAGGGGATCCGGAGATTTTTGATCCGCGAAAATGGAAATTTATTCGCTTTCGGGGCTCCTTCCTTATTCCCTCTCGCAGTTGTCTTGTCTCCTGAGCTCGAGGGACGGGGTCGCTTTAGGGTACGTCGAGGAAGACGTTTCTAGAGCGGACGGAATAAGGGTCTGGACGTGAATACACGCGTAGCAGTTCCGTGACAGTTTGGTGTCAGTGGAAGGTTTGTTTCAGTGTCAGTAACTGAGTGAAAGGTATGATGACAGGGTATATACTAGAGGAAAGAAGAGACCATGGACATTTGACGACACTGAACAGTCACGGAATTGATATGCGTGCGTAGATCCTAACACTACAACTACCAAACCAGTCAAAAGGACTGGTTTTAAATTTGGTAATAAATTTTTAAGTATGAAAAATGTGTATTTCTAATTGTAAGTAGTATAAATATGTAAGTAGGTATAATATTATCTATATGTTTTTTTAACAATATGAAAATTCAAAAAATATGCCTGAAGGTTTATTTTCCTTGCATGGCATATTTTATAAATAACCAGTGATTTTGACTGGTCTGGCAGAAATATGTGTAGGTACATTAATTGTCGGTAATTCTAGTATTAAGGATTGTTAGACCTACCACGTTTATTTAATCTAACGTTGGCCGTAGAAACCAATGGATTGCAAGAAGAAATGCGTTGAAGTGCACGCGAAGGACCTAAATGTCTCAGGTGATGGGGAGAAAAATCGAAGGGGAAGCGAGATGGAGGGCAGCGCGCAAAGTTCTTGAAAACTTGCCCGGAGTTCGCCAAGTTCCCGCCACGTGTATACGTGTATGGACGTGCACGTCTCGGGATTGTCGCGAAAGATTGGAGCTAAAGTTAAAGTTCCGGCTGGCCAGACCGAAAAAGAGGACCGCGGGGGGTAGCTGGGCGAAGAAGGGGCTGGTAGCGCGAGTAATCAGAGTCGCGGGGGCGGGGGGGGGGGGCCTGGTAGTTTTGCACCGCCTCGCGCGGTAATTAGTGTCAAAAATTCAACCCCACGGCGGCGACACGAGGAATTACCCCCCGCGCGGCATAAAATATCGCTGCTTTAACGCAACGGAAGGTAATTAGTGGCACGTGTTCGCGGTCGTGAGACGCGCAACTAGAAACAATTAGTAACGAATCGCCCGACGGCAGCTGCGACGAATATTTAGTCGCCTCGTCCGACGGAAAAATGATCTAAACACTGGGAGGTAGGTAATATCTGCCCGCAATCTGCCTCGAGAGACCGTACCCCAGCCTCTTGTGCCGTTTTTTGTTTGAGAAAAGAGGCTCACGTTCGCCGTTGTATAATGAGATAATTATAATCCACCTGGTTCGCAAGTTTCGCAACAATTTCATCGAAGATCTCTACAATTATTAGCTTCTAAAACCACAGTTCGCAATGTGTAGGTATCGAGAATACAATAGTAAGCCTACTAGCACAGGAAACAATTGATCGAGAGAATCGTTTCAACGAATTACGTACCATGGAAAGTGAAAGCTATCGACACAATGGCGCCACCCGGTACGTGAACGAGCAGCCGCGAAAGGTACGAAAGCGGTCCGCGAAATGGCACGTAACGCGGTTCGTAGCGTTAGCCATTTCGCGTGGCCGGAGCTCGATAAATCTGACGTCGATTGAAATATTGCCTTCTTCGATATCCCTAGCAGCGCTGATTTCAACTCACCCCCGGCCGGCTCTCCCATCCCCCGCGACCCCGTACACCGATCTCTGCGTACTTAAATCTTTCTCTCTCCTTCTGGCGGAGACCCCTCGCGCACCCCGCCGCTCCGAGGCGGCGAGGACGTGCGCGACACCGGAGAGCCGGAGGAAAATAAATTCCAGGGGTGGAAAGTAACGACCACGATATGAAGCTCGGTGAATTTCATTCGTTCTCTGCCCCGCCCCATCCCTCTCGTGCCCGACACCCTTACCCTTTCTCTGCCTCGCGAAAATGTCGATACAGCCAGCACTCCGCTGGAGCACCGATCGCACCTTCAAGGTCGCTAAACGAACCCCTCTCCGTGTCCAATGTCCATTCGTGATGCAGCTGTTTTTGGGGAAAATTAGTGATGGATTGAACTTCACCTCAAAACTCCGTTAGAGCTACTCTTCCCCAGTGGCGCACCCAGGGGGGGGGGGGCAAACGGGCCCTGGCACCCCCCAAAGAGAAAGAAAAAAGGAGATTAACGTAACCACGACTAAAGTAATTCAAGAGCTTTGTAAAAAGAATAGAAAACTGGATTTTATTCTTAAAATAAATCTTTATAATTGACAGTTATGCACATTTTTCGGGTTTCAAATTCATTGCGTATTTTACATATTTCGTTTATCTTTCTTTTTCTTTTCTGCGTAACGTCCGAGCTCAACTATGTATCGTTTATTATTAATTCTGTTATGGAATGGGTATTACCCGTATATATGGGAATTAAATAAATAAATAATCACCTAATGAATGTTATTGTATTTGCATTAAAAATATTTTTATCCCACCAACTCGGCTCCCCCAAGATTAAATCCGGAGTACGCCACCTTTCCTATTTTGATCACCGAGAAGACGAACGATGGGATTCAATTACTTTGCAGGACATATTCCATTCGAGGATCAGCCGGCGTGAAGCGCAGAGAATCAGCATTTCGAGCGGACCGCGTAACGAATTCGACTCCCGTGGGGTTGCGCAACGAGGGGCCGTGCGAAGACACAGTGACGGCTCGGTCAACGCGTCGGCGAATGGAAAAACTGGAGATTCAGACGGTGCTGCGCCAGAATCCGGGGAATACCGGGCTAGAGGGAGACGTACCTATGTGCGAGGGGTACGGACTACGGACTACGGACTACGGATACGTCGTCGGAATATGTGGATTGGGTTGTTGCGCGTAAGGGGTTGCTCGGGGCGTTATAGCGCGCCGCGGGTGGCGATGGAGAGGTAAAGGGCCGGGTGGAGACGGTGCCCCGGAGAAGAAGGGAAGAAGAGGCCGAGAATGAGCGGGTAAGGGAGAGGAAGCGCGAGGCTTCGGATCGTGCACGGAGGTTTGAGGATGGCTGTACTTCGGCAAGTTGCCGGGGCTCGGCGAGGCATTGAAATTGCAAATGCGCATTATGGATATTTCCCTATAGAGGGTCGAATACCACTCGCGCCTTCTCCCTCCGCCCTCTCTGTTCACGCACACACCACCCCGACCCGTCCTCCATCTTCGTGGCGTTCCTTTCACCTTCTCCGCTCGCGTACGCGTTACACCGCTCCTTTCGCTCTTTATCTTCCTCACCCTCCGCCCCCGTTTTCTTTCCACCGCTTTCTAGCTGCCCTACCATCCCTTTCATCTTCCCTACTCTCCCAGCCCTGCCGCGCCGGGGTACAAATACTCGACGCGATGTACGCGCACCCTTAGCCATCCTCTCGTGCCCGCCAGACTCGCATTCGCTGCAGAAAGAAATATGTTCCCCCTTTTTTCGGGGCCGTATTTTGCCTGTGAGCCGATGGCTCCGGGTAATTTAAGGTAACCAATCTTTTGGCGGCTGGGCTTTGCTCTGAGAATGAATGAAAACATTATTGGCGGGAATGCGGGGTTGAAGCTGAGTCTCGTTCCTCTTGCTCCCTTTATTCACCCTGTCTCGCGGAACTGGTTAATTTGATTATAGCGCTTTCAAATTCCTGTACACATAAATTCTCCGCGCTATACCCTACTACTGCACACTCGCTTCGGCCCGTTTCTACTTCTCGCTCTTTGGTTTATAGACGGGCATTGTTTGGCAGAGTTGCTCCCTAATTTGTAGGAAAAATGTTTAAACGGAAGTTAGCGTGTCGCGGGGAATGAGAGTGCAGGAGAGCCAACGTACTCTTTGACCATGTAAAAATGTAGTTTGCGAGGATACTACCGCGACAAAGGTCCGAGTGAGCCGAGCGCGTCGTATGAAATACATATTTTTCGTCCTGCGGTTTCCCCCCGCGTGACTCTCCAAAGTCGCGAACAACACATCCCCTCGCGTCTCTGTCCCTCCCGTACCTCTCGATCCACTCTTTCCTTTCTGCCTCCGAGTAGGGTGTGTTGTCTAGTGTCTACTCGTCCCCAGCATTCCGTTCGACCGTCTCTGTCTAGTCGAAACCCTTTGCACCCTCCATCTGCCGACGCACCACGAACGTTAGGTTTTCCAACACCATCTCCGCCCATCATATCTCCGCTCCATCCCTCGCGCGCATCCCTTGTATCATCCCTTTTGACGCGCGCCCGCGTGTCTACGTGTCTGCGTGTCAGCGGCGCGCTTCCCTCGGAAATTCTCTCGATCCCATAACCGCCGGGGTTCTCGCGTCCTCGCTCGATTCTTCCGCTATTCTTTCTTGATTTTTCAATATTCTAAGCTTCCCTGGAATACGAAAGCAGCGAGGGGCAGAGGCAGGAGGAGACCGCCGCATCTTTATCGTGTTTTCACCTTTTCGCGGTCCCACCTGTCACGGTGTTGTTCGACGGTGCGGGATAACTGGATTTTCTCGAGGTCACTCGCGTCGAACACCGGCGACCCTTCTCGCTTTTTTTCAATGATTGGGCATCGAGAATTTGTCGTTTGCTCCCTCGACGATTTTTGAGAGGCTTTACAACAAACTTTCTGTTCCTTCTTAACTTATCTGGAGCTGCCCTATTGTTAACTAGACTCATCAGTAGGGACGCCTGGAGACCGGAAGGTATAAACTTGGAACTTGTACCTATACATACGAAGGAGACTGGGACCTGGCACTTTCGAGAAAGAGTTGACCTTTCTTCACAGGATTAGTATATCGTTGATGATCACTGGATTGAACATATGACTACTTAAGCTACATTACATATCAGTGGCTTGGCTCCTCTGCGTGGCCAACATCCCCAGCTCTCGTAACACACTTCTTTCTCAGCGGCGAATCTGCCGCACTGTTGAAACTCGCCCAAGTCCAAGGGACACCCCACGTAAAAGCGATTACTTTCGCCCCGACCACAGAAGGGTTAAATAATGAAGGTCCACGCGGAGGACGGGTCGCGCGGGGGCTCGGGCGTCGCTCTTTAATCCGTCAAAGCGGCGGACTAAATCGCCAGCAAACGAAACCGAAGCTCATAAAACAACCTTAACTCGATTTCGGCCCGTGGACCTGGAGGTGAATCGATTTGAGCGTCACTGCGGTTCCGACGTAACTCTCGTCAGGGATTGTGGGGCGAAGGGACGAATAGGTAAGTGAATCTACTACATAGGTCCGACCGGGGGTGGTTCCGATTGCTTTGGGCTATTCTATCCTCCTTCAGTTCCACGCCGTCCCCCTCGGCGCCCAGCCACCCTTGTACTCTAGTGCTTGCTGCTTATCCTATTCGAGGAGATTCACCCCTCCTGCTTGTAGCGCAGCCACGCGTTGTCGCGCGATCATCGAAAACAAAGCGGACGCTCGAGTGGGACCTGCCCGCCACGACTGAATCTACGATTGCTGTAACTTGCTATGTACCTACCTATGTATTACGAATTATCCTTCTCCCTAATCACCAGCCAAGTTTCTCTCTTAATAAAACACCTCTAACCACTGCAAAAGGCCCACCGTTTTCAGTCTGCCAACGATTTTACTTCGAAATGGCAATCAAGCTCAACAGAGATAGGTAGGTACACAAATTTATTCATAGTCCAGCGAATAAAATCGCGCGAGTCGAGTCGCCGCAAGAAGCGGCTCGGAAGCAACGAAAAAGCCCGTGCCGCGATTTGCAGCGGACGGGAAAGGGGTAACGATGCTTTCGTTGCTTACGTATTTATTTTGTAAACATCGACGGGACGGTGAACAGCGAGCGTGAAAGTGACGCCGCCCATTTTATTTCACGTACGCGCCCCTCTTTTCGACGGCTGGGGGTTGACGCGCGAGAAGAAGCAGAATTCCCCATATTTTCGCGCTCATTGGCCTCCGTTAATTAGCTCGGCCTTCGCCGCATTTTTCCTCCAGCCCTGACAGCCCCGCGTCGAGTAATTACCGGGGGAAAATTGGCGTCGCCGAAACGAGCGGGCGGCGGTGCGGAACGTACGTCGCCGGACTTCGAATTAATGTTTCAACCGCGCGATGCTCTAATCTCGCGAGAAGCGATTATTGTCCGAGTGGAAAAACAAACCTCCCGCAGCATGTGCGGGCGGAAACTGCGTGCTTTTTCTTGGCTGGACTTAACTGCGTTCAGCGCCAGGTGTTTGTTACTTTTTGGGACATGGCGTATGTTTATTGGCGAAGTTAGCGGGGCCGCTGTGCTTTTCATTATAAGATGCAGTGGGGCATCCCAAGTAAGAAACCGTATTACTTATTTATTTATTTGTGGGGTGTCCCATTAGGAATAACCAGAGCAGTACAAGAAATCATATAGGTACCTAGTGTTGTACTATAACAAGAAGATAAATAGAGGCATTGGGAGCAAAAACGGTTTAAGAAATTTTTTTTGCGAAATTGAGTTAGTAGCAATAATGTATTCCAATAGGCTGTACTAAGCATAACTATATATACGTAATACGATAGGAAAAAAAATTTCCAACGTGAAGTACCTAGTCCTTTTTTTCTGAATGCCTCAATTGCAAGTGGTTTCAGAGCAGTAAGCATGGATTGCTTGGATCTGCTTTTCGACGATCCAAAAACACCTGTGCACACACAGAGTGGTCTTTTATTGGTACAACTTATCGCGAGGGAAACTCAAATTGGTAAACCGCTTTAGTCTGCTTTATAGAAGCACGAGAGACGACAGATCCACAGGAGAAACTATCGCGAACAAGTGCAGCGCAGCATCGCTAGCCGGACCTTTGTTTCGCGTTCGAGCAAAGTCAACAGGCCACTTGTTTGAACGAAAACCGACTAATCGAACTCAGTCCCGTCTGTTCGCCCCGAGGCTTATCAGTCCGAGGAAAAGTCCCCCGAAAGTCAAGTAAACGGCGGGAGGATGTAATCAGCCGAGCGACGCGCCACCGATCGGTTCGTTAAGCTTCGCTTAATTTTAAAACGACTAGCACCATTCTTTACGGGCGATTTGCCCGACTAACTAAACGGCCGACTAACTAGAGGCGAGAGACAAACCGTGAAACGAGCCGAAAAACGCCACTTTCGCCGCGACTCATTCTCGCGTGGCTCTCCTTCGGCCAATAAACCTGAAAGCGGAGCGTCGAAATTATCGGAATAGTTCCCGCATATTTTACAGCCGATATCGTTATCAGGGCAGGCCAGTAAGCAAGCAAATCCCCCGCAAGCTAGTAACCTGAATTCGATAAAAAGTTTTCAGATAAACGCCGGGGAGATTTGCATGCCGAATCGCGTGACTGTACCGTGCTCCACATTTTAAAAAATATGTACACGGGGTGTAAAATTAAGAGTGTTCCAAGCTAATGTCCTTAATGCCATAGGAGGTATGCGATGTTTGTTATTTAAGGGCGGCTTGATTCCAAAGGGTCACACTGAATTTGAATTTTTCATGAGCATAGTATTACTTGTGGAGCATTAAATGCTACTTTTATTAGAAAACAAAGATGAATCCACTTTTTTAAATGGCCTCACGAGTGTTGCATTCGGTGTCGCGTAATCGAAGCACTCTGTAATCGGTATTTTCGCGAAACTAACGAGAAACACTCGCTCGGCAGGTGCTCGTGAATTCGACTGGCGAGAAGTAATCCCGCCGCGAGAATTAAGTCGGTGCGGGCGACAAGGGCACTCGGTTTGTAACGCAAGCCCTGTTGGAGAACGTTTTAATAAGGCACGTAGCCGCCTCGTCGGTGAAAGGGGAGGAAGTGCAGGTCTGTGAGCAAAATGGGGAGGGGGAGAACGAAAAAGCAAGAAAATCAGGCAAAAGGGAGAACAGGCGCAAATACGCGGGCGGAGGGTGCCGAAGAATCGCGAGTGCATCTCGTTTCGAGAGGGTAAATATACTCACGCTCCCGACGCGTCGGTGAAAGGGAAGAAGACGAGGGGGTAGGCTAGTGGTCTTCGATCAACCACGCGGAACGATTCAATAATTCCGCGGTTGTCTGGAAATTTTCCTCAGCCGATGGTTCTATACGTAAAATTTCGTTTCGGCGCGAAAGGCGCGGTTTGAGAAACGGTAAGAAAATACACCGAAGGGCAGACGATTTTTGATACACCGAGGGGGAAGATGTTGCCGGACTAAAAACAAGGCTCGAACAGTGGAGACGCGACAAAATTACCCACCAGCTTCGTTCGCTCAAAGCGATACCTGCATTTCACCGACAGAGTTACGTCCACCGTCCTTTGTGGATTTTTCGCGGTGGCTTTGAGATTCACAGTTTCGTAACAAGTTAGTTGAAAATCACCGTAAACACAGTGGCACTGCCAGTCGGATGAAGCGTATATTCTGCATGTGTTTTTAAAACTAATTAAAGTCACGCAGCGCACTAAAGCAGTCTCTTGACTGAATTTATTTCTGTCAAACGTGGGCACTATCTATCGACCGCCTCTAGGTACTACGCGGGAGTTAGGTCGACGTATAAGTGCCGTACGCAATGCACCGAGTGTGCGACGAGATCGAATATCATGCATATAAAGTAAAGTCACTGATTGTTAAGGCTGCAAGATCGCTAGTAAATAAAGTGAAGGTTGATAAAGAGTTGGAGCACGAGAAGCAGCTCCGGCGAAGCGTTATCATTGGAAAATAATTGCCAGAGCAGATCGAGCGGTATGCAGAGAATGGAGTGATAAGGAAAAAAAGAGGAATATCGGCGGCGACAGGCGAGTCGACTAATCAAGAGGCAGAGACGGCTGGGTCGGACGCGACGGGGGAAAAACGGGTCGAAGAGCATCGCGTTGATCGCTGATCAAACACGATATTCGCGTTTAATACTCCGTCTGTGGCCGGGCCACCGTTAATAAGCGATCGGGGATTCTTTCTGGCGGATTCTCGCGTGGTCCGATCCGACGCGACGCGACGCGACGCGACGCGCCGCAGGAAAATTGAATTAGAGAGCTTAAGCTTCCGCCGCCACCGCCATCGGCCCTCTCCCCTGTTGGTCGTTAGAATGGTCACGGTAATTGATAATCGAGCGACGGCTACAACCGAGCGCGACTAATTGGCTGATCGCATTGTGATTTAAATGCGGAGATTTCCGCGCGACTCGCGGATTAACGCGAATTATAGCCGAACGACTAATTGGCGAAAGAGCGCGAGACGGCATCCTAGACGCAGGCGCGCTAATTCGCGCGTGCGACCGGCGACGCACCATTCCGTGCTCGAGAGGAACGCCAGAAGAATCGAATCGATCCGACTGTTGGCGAGCACGGTTCAACCGATCCCGCGAGTCGCGCACGCGATTTCACTTATTTTCGCAACGATTCTCTGGCAGCCGATGCTTGCCTATTGGCCGCTCGTAAACCGGATGCTTTTCATTTACGTAGATCGTTCTGGCGTATTAAGCGGCAGATCATTCATGAGCATATACGATCAACTCCACCGGATGGACGATGGATCGCTTTCGAATACCTATGGCGTGTGTGGAAGTCTAGCTATTCCAGACGTTTCTGGTGGTGATTAGGGTGAAAGAATATTGGGGGGGATATGGATCCTGCTGTCTTTAGTACACTTAGCTACGCTGCGAAAAATAGTTCTAATTTAAATACTTTTTATTCGAAAGTTGTTAGGAACGCTATAGAATATGTAACTGCGTACATATATGTATTAGGCTTCACACGCGGTTAGGCTTCACAATAGTGCCACCACTGCAGCCTCGCCTTTACTCTTATCGTATTCGTCATTTGTACTATTCTGGTTTCCATTCTCTATGAGTAATAAAGACGTTTAATAATAATAAATAAAAATAATAATATCGTATCACCGATGCAACGCAAAACCCCAGGACTTACAAGGGAACATATCGAAGTGAAAGTAGAAAGTAAGGGAGAGTGGGGGAATTCCGAACACCTAAGCAAAAAAGCAAACAAAACGAAAACGATATGAGAAATGAATTTGTTTATTATTTACAAACATATTTAAACTATGCATCTATAAAGTACTGTGACGATTTTTTGAAAAATTATAATAAAAATCAACTTTATAGTGAAAAATCAAAACGCTTGGTGTTCGTGATTACTCGACTGCCGTGGAGTAATCACGAATAGAGTGTTAAATATCGCAGAAGTCGCACAGAAAGCGCGGCTGCAATGGTCAACTCATAAAAAATGTTGCTACAACCTATTACTAATATATTTCTCAAATTCCTCTTCATGCGCGTTAGAAAAAAATTGCAGGCATATAAAAAAAATAGTAAAGGTCGTTTTTTAAAATTTTTCTGTCTGAGCCTCTAATGAAAATTCAAAAATCCGTTTTGTAGATTTAAGTAAGTTTTATACATGCTGAAAATTTCATCAAAATCGGTTATCGTTGCTAATCTCGAAGGTTCGAAATTACCCCATCCGAGTTGTTCGTCATTGCCCCACGACATCAAAAAATAGAAAAGAATTAATTTCAGAGGTTAGAATCATAATTCAAGCAACGCCTTGGTCACAAAATGTTGGTAAAGAAGTGCTTTATTTCAACTTAAAAAAATAAACAATTGTATAATTAATTCAACAGTAAGTACATGCAATTGAAATGGACAAAATATTACGTGAAACATGATGAAAATAATAAATTGTGTTTATCTTGAATAGCATAAGCGTTCTGTATTTATTACTTTCTGCCCGGCGTTGGATACGACCTAAACTATTGGCTAGTGGAGAGGGAACATCGTTTTTATTTATTAAAACGCCGTAACATCGCATTCGCGGTTACCCCGCGTTTGTATTTACCCCACGCTCCCTTAATTCTTACTAAAATTGTGACACGTATTTTTATCGGCTGACATTCGTGTTGAGGGGGTGAAAACAACCATCGAAGTTGAGGTTGAAAAACACGTTTGGTCGAATATCTTGGAAACAACTACACCTAATAGAACGGTGGTAGGGCAATATTATGAACTTACTAATAAGGAATGCATCTGTGCAAACAGATTCTAAACAATTCCATTTGTTTAAATAATACATTAAAAAATAGCATTTTTTGTTAATTTTTTGCAAATATATTCCTCACCCTCAACTTTGTTACCACCACTTTAACATGAATGTTAAACCGATAAAAAAATACCTATTAAATATTTATGTAAGATCTCCTTTCTACCAAAATGTTGGCGATTGTCACTTCGATTTGTTCCCCTGTTAGTTCGATATAAATTCAAAAAGAACCATATATCCCAACGCTCGGTGGCCTACGTGACTCCCTCCATTCGTCCCCCACTACCGCACCACCATACTACTGTTTTTTTTTCTTTGCAGCCAACCCCAAGGAAGTCGGTGAAACTTTAACGTAATACCAAGCCGAAACTCTGTCAGCCAGCATTCTGGTGAATGTTCTAATGCAGATTGTAAACCTATAGAATAAGTTGCGTATTTCACTCGAAACAGTGAATTGAGCAAGCCTCCCTAAAGTTACATCCCCTTCATAGAAATTGCAAGAACTCGATACGAACGCTTTAAGGACAAAGAACCTTACGACTCGTGACAAAGGAAATACCATCGCAACAGAGGACCTTGCCCTCTTTCGACGAGTGAGTCCGCCAACTCCGCAGCAGTGCCCCCTGGCTCCATCGGCGAAACCTTGCCGCGATCAAATCTCTTTCCGCGGGGTTGAAATTTTTACGATCGATCGTTGGTGGCCGAGCCAGCGCGATATGAACTGCCGGATGCGATAACGTCGATCTGCGCCCCGACGGTCGTGCACACAGATGCGTGCACGTCGGGCCTGATACGAGGCAACGTCGGTTCATGAAAGGGTCATTGGCTGCGCCACGTGCACGTTCAAGTAAAATCAGGTCAATTCGCGCGGTGGGGTACATCGACTACTCCACGGCATATCACCGTGGCAGTCTGCAACTTTACAGCCGTAATTAGATTCCCTAGAAGTCGGGAATCGGTCAAGTTTACACGGTTTAATAACGGCCCCCGTTCATGGAAGGTTCACTTTATTACAACGCTGATAAAATTCACCACCCTCTGGAATCTGTGGCGTCGCGTACCGCTCCCCCGCCCCTAATTGCAGCATAAAATCGATGACTATCATTGAAAATCGGGCCCCAACTATCTCGACTAATTTTCCAGTCGTACCCTTTATCGCTCCCGCGGAGGATCGTAAAGATTCGCGCCTTACAGCGACTTCTTGTGCTCGCCGACTAATTCCCCGGGAATTAGAGGCGGCGAGCGAAATTACAGAAACGGATGAAAACGCGCCGGGCCCCGCGGAACCATGTGTCTTGAGAGAATCGGTGATTAGTTAGCACTGGTTAAGGGAATCCACCTCGCGCAGTTCGCCGAAACTCTGGGCTTCCGACTAAAAACGGGGATCCCCGCTGCTGGTCCTGTTCATTAGCGTGATTCGCGAATTACACGACGTATATTCCGAGCCGCCAGCGGGGGACATTAATTCCCGCCGGATAAAAAGGAATTGCTCGCGTCTCGAACGTGTTTCCCTTAATTTCCCGTCGCGGGGGCCGAAAAGAAGGTAGGAAAACAGGATCCGCTTGGGGGAGCGAGGTGGAGCGGTGTTTCCGCGCGGCCGGGAAATTACATCGGGAAGAAGAACGAACTGGAATTGCTCGTAAATTACGCCGATTTTGACGGCAGCAATTATTATTGTGGGGCCACACGCGAGCCTGCTCTCCAAGTTATATACCGGCCCTGCGGTGTAACGTAAATAATATCCGTGCGGAGCAGTCACGGCACTCGGCGCTTGGAATTTTTCCACCGATAATGGAACGCAACCGTATCGAAACGGAGTCGCGCGCTGCGACAACGTTCACGCCGCTTTCTTTCACCGTCGATGCACACAGCTGGCTGCATTTCTCACGCGTTTCCTTCCGCGGCTCGGGTAGACCCTCCGTGCTTTACGCGACAACTGCACGCAACGCAGTCACCCAATATCGTTGCTTAGATGACGCGACAAATAGGGAATTTTCGAGTCACTTTCAGTGACAATATACAAAAATACAAAAGGCAGTACGATGAGAAAAGTTTATAAATGATTTATTCTCATGGAGCAGCGACGACTAATTACTTATTAATTTCGTCGATTCGCCAAAAGTCGTTTCTTGATTCCCAACGCAGCAGCGCGATAAATTGCAGTGGCTCACGCAGATGGGGGTCAAGGAGCTGGTAACCCCCAAAGAAGGGGCTTCGTGAAAAAAAAAAAAAAAACTGAAGTTTATGCTTTAATGCAAATTTTCTAATCACATAATAATCACCATTGAATTTTCATTAAATAATATCTAATTATCCGTTGAATTCGGCTCCCCCCCCCCCCCCCCCGACCCCTCCCCAAGATTAAATCCTGAGTGCGCCACTTACAATAGTATGCTGTCCCTCTGTTACATCCAGGGCTCCGTTGTATTATAATTCTTCCATCCCACGGTACCTGCCTATCTATGATCGAAAGTGGCTGTCCCCGAGGGAGCAACTAATTTCCTCCGTTGCTCGTCGGTGATACAGGGCGGCTGGAGTTCCGTGAAAAGCACGTGGAAATACAGACGTCGGCGGAGTTGCGGGTCGCTTTGGACGTCGGTTAAAATTTCACGGGGGGCGCTCGGGGCGCGTACGTCTTACGTTTCGGATGTCGAGAGATATTTCAAGCGTATTCCGGCTGTGCCGGCGCGTATCCATTTCACATGATTATCGTAGCCATTCAGAAGATCAGGGAGATTGCAACCCTCTTTCAGAGACCAGTGAACACGTCGAGTCCCGGTCTAAAGGCATTCGACGAAGAAACGAAGACGCGGGGAGGCAAAGCTGGGCTGCTGCTCCCTCTCGGTCGATACTGGCCTACCCGCTCGCGTCAAACCGAATTTAACAAACTCCCCTGCACAGACTATACCCTTCTATACACGCTGCGGCTGCCGTCGACAGAGAGTAACATATTTTACGGCCAGCTTTACAAAATACGCTCCGCGGGCACACCCCTCGTCGAGACTTTCCCCGATAGCTTCGCGGGCGAGTTTCATTTAAAACGCGTCAAGATTTTCTTAAAACCCCGGCTTAATCGCGAAAGCTTGTATTCGCCATTTGTCCCGCCGCGCTCGCTGGAGACACGGGAGCGATCGATCGCCGACGGGTACGCGTACCTTGGCCCCGGGTGAAAAATTTCGAAAACGCCCAGCTCTACTACGGCCCCGCTATTCGTCACCAGTCAAAGGGCACGGCAGCGGGATCGCGCGCCGCTGAAAGGGAGGAAAGTATCAAGAAGGGGCGGCACCCGCGCGACGTCGCCCTCGTCGTGCGTCAAAGTAAATTAAACAAACACCGTCTCTGCGGCCGGCCCCCGTCACCGCGAGTAATACATTTTATGGACGATTTTGCGAAACGCACAGCCACCGTCCCTTCGCCCACCCTCCCCTTCCCTTGCCGCCGCTGCTCCCGCCGTCGCGTAGGCCGCGTGTGGATGCGTTAATCCCAACCCCCGGCTAATCCTCGCGGTTGAATGCGCCCAGCTAAAAGCCACCACCACTACCAGCAATGCCGCCGCCATTCATCCAGGCGCTTTCCATCCACTCTCCCTCTCGTCCCCCTTCTTCCACCCCCAACAGCTCTGCGCGGCTCCTCTTCCCTCCGCCGCTGCACCCCCCGCCGTTCTCTTGCCACCTCCACCCCTCCGCCTCCGCCTCCGCCACCGCCGTCCGTTGCGACCTCTCGAGAGCACAATAGATTCCTGTAACTACCCCTATCTACGGCACGAATCGAATGGCTGTTTGTGTATTCGAGTGTACGGTTATTTGCCGGACACTGGCGTGTTACGTGTATACACGTACACCGGGAGGAGATACCGCCGCAGAATCCCGAGCCAACCCCATGGAAATGTCCCGGACCGCCCACGACCCGAGAACCGCCGGTCTTCGCAGCAAGAACGGCCAACGCTATCGGCGACAGTTTTTCGACGGCCATTGTTCGCCGAGACTGATGAGCCGCGGTTCTTGCGGACCTCTGCTCTGCCCAGGTGACGGGGTACACCGTCACCTGGAAGAATAACGCGCGGGGAAAAAGAGGTCGATCAGATTGGCGGGGTCGGGGGAGTCGAGAGCGGATCCTTCGTCTGCTGACCCACTCTGCTAAGGGACAAGTGGTCAACGTCTTTCTTTAAAGTAGAGATCTGTCGTTTTGGAGGCACTGTAGGTTGGGGTCTGATAGTGGACATTGATCTCTCTCTTCGGTGTGAAGGGGAAGATTATGTAAGCCCTTGTTTACATTAGTAGAGTTACTTGATTTTAAGTTGCTTAAAGTGGGACACCACCTTGTGGGCCTAAAGGAATGGGTAAATTTAAAATTTGTTTTTTCAAATAATTTTTTAGTGAAATTTCGGGATCTTTTTAGGAGATTCTTTTAGGCTTTATTACTTAAAGTTTAGAAATGGCAGAGTTATACATAACTGTCTACCGCCATGTCTTGTCAACTGGCCTCCAGCAATTAAAAAATAAAAAATTGTTATATCAATTGTTAAGAAAAATAGATATTCTTCGAAGTAGCGTTTACCCACTCTTTTAAGCCTACAAGGTGGTGTACCCCCTTAAATTCAAGTTTCAAATTAAGTAAAGATTGTTTCCACTTTACTTGCTTTGAAATACAACTTGACTAGTGTGAATGAAACTTAAGGTCAGAGTGTAAAACAGTCCTATGACTGAACCTCGCCCTTGCACTACTTTTTTCTTTATTTCCTTCTTGTATCTATATCCATCTTCCGTGCGATAAAGACATTAAAAAAAGGATAATCTAGAGGTAGATTATGAATGGCTATAACTACCTACATGTATAAGGCTTCGCTGCTTAACCTCAAGTGCTCGTGCTGCACTTCTGTCTCAAGCCAGCAAATCCTAGTGAAACATTAAATTCCTTCAACCACACACGCGTGCCTTCGCCCTCGGTGAGAATTTCTTCCACCAGTCGACTGGTTGCCGGGTAGCCGTTCGTCCGCCGCGTCCGGGACGATTTTAACGAATGAATTTTTCCACGTCGGGCTTCGTTGTTAAATAAATTACGAGGGAATTCCGTTCCGCTCGTTCGCCGTTCGCCGCTGGCCGGCGTCCAACGCGCCCGGACGCAGTCTGCTCGACAATTCACGAGCGAAATAGCGGACGGAACGTCAAAAACCGCTTCCGCGAGACCGAAACTTTCTGGGAGGAAAAATATTTAGATGGCGATCGACAAAGGACCCGCCGAAATGACATCTGCACGCGAGATGCCTCCGGCAAAAATTCTAGATTTTTTCACATTTTCCCTGCGTCTCGCTCACCTCTAGCACGGCTATCTATTCACGGCAGAGATTTGCCGTGGAATTCTCTGCGAATCGTAACGTTCATCAATTTTTCACAAGTTACCAAACATGGACATTCAATACCTCATACATAGGTACATAAGGGATTTCTCACATAAATTACGCTTAGGTCGACGCGGTCAACTTTTGAGTCCTCACAATGTGTGTATTTCTACACTTACCCCTACCCCCTCTCATTCTTTTCGTCTTTTTTTTACTTTCTCTCCGCCCTTCTGTCTCAGGTCAGGCCTAATCGCAGCCACGTTGAGCCCAGCCTATTCTGCTATTTACATTTCAATTGTTTTTTTATTTATATATGGTGTATTAAAGACGTTTTATTCTTATTATTATTAGAAATGAGCGTAACTGGTTACTGGGCACGTAAAAAATTATGAATTACACTTTTAATGAGGATTCACGAAATTATTGATAGGGTAAAGACACCAGTAGTCGACCATGTATCAGTAGTCGACCACTCTCCGAAAAACATGAAAAATAAGGTTTTTAGAAGTGACGATCTTTTGAATAAAGTGCAGATCTCTAACTGCACTCCAACTGCACTCTCTTCAAAAGATCGTCAATTCTAAAAACCTTATTTTTAAATACATGAAAAACATGAAAAATAAGATTTTTAGAAGTGACGATCTTTTGAACAAAGTGCAGTTAGAGTACAGTTAGAGAACTGCACTTTGTTCAAAAGATCGTCACTTCTAAAAACCTTATTTTTCATGTTTTTCGGAGAGTGGTCGACTACTGATACATGGTCGACTACTGGTGTCTTCACCCTATGTCTCAATGTGTCAAATACAAATGACATTACCTGGGCAATCTTCGAGATTGCTAATGACACATTCATTAAACACAACCGAATCTGCACCCTCTATATTAATATTAATCCACATTGCAATTGATCCATCCGTACTTAGGTAGGTATATCACTGGAACGATTAGTAATCTCAAGTGGAACAAATTGAAAAGTGGAACAGGTGTGATATTTGTGGTACGCAATATTTTCCGACTCGCGCAAACAAATCCCAGTTCTTGCAAGTCTCTGCACTCTTCTCTTAACCCCGCCTCGACTCAAACAAATTTGCAGCGGTTCGCACGGACCAGCCAGCTCTCCTATCCGCGTCTGCTACTCACTTATCCCCGTTGCTGATTAAACAGCTTCGTTTACGAATGTACGAGTGCTTAATAATCGCTTTAATGATCCGGTCGAAGGAAGTTGCGAGTGGGAACCAGCCAGCCAGAGCAGCGCTAGGGGCTGCGGGGACGAAGGCGAGGCGAGGGTGGGTGGATCGCTGCGTGTTTCACGGAGACTTAGAAATCAAATATTTGCCCGGCCGGGAGCTTCGCCTCAGTTTACACGACGAAACTCGCGAATCCTAAATACTCAGCATTTACTGACTCGTCAACGGAAAGGGGGTGGAGGCTCGACGGAAGGGCAAAGAAGAAGGCAAGAGAAATCGAGGGGCTTCCGTAGACGAGTCGTCGGCGGCGAGCGAGGGTTAATTTGCTGACCGTTGATGTTTATAGAGATTGGAAAATCGCAAGCCACGCGATTATGCCGGTCGGTCGCGGCCCGAGCGAGCGAGAGCGCCAGAGAGCGGGCGCGCGAGTCAAAATAGCGCTGAATCAGCGGCCATTATCGCCGCCAAGCGACCGTTATTATTGCGAGTTAACTCGTCCAGGCGTTTATCGTCCGTAAGGACCGCGAGTCCCTAATTGGCGCTTACGCAACTGATCGTGAGAATCAAAGCGACCGGTGTGTGTACAGGGTGCACGCGTCCCGCTCCGTTCAACGGACACAGCGGCGGAACCGGTGGAGAAAGCCCGCCTAAATCGTACTCCATTAGTCGATTCCGACCTAATCAACCAACCAGAGGCTCCAGGCGGATTGCGGGCCTGGGCCTTCTTCGGACCTGAACCACGTATGTAAGTGAAATTACGGGTAGGTAACTGGCGGCGTCTATTCTACTGGAAGCGATTCCTGTTCCAACTGATTACTTCCGACTAGCCTCCCAGGAATCGCCCTCTTCGATGATTTGTCCATGCTTCTCGATTAGTGCTCCCTACTAATTACCTACTTCTCATCGAAACTTTTACTAATGGGCCCAGTGGCCAAGTTAACGAAACAGGCCCAGGGGTAGACGTTCTGGGAACCCCTGTATACATAACACAGTTACAAATAAATTTACGCGCAGTGCGGTATGAAAATTATGGGAAAAAGGTAAATATAAATAGTATTCGGATAAAATCATATTTTTTTTTTAGCAGATGGGGCCCTGTGGACCAGAAGGTCTAGAAAGGCAGGTGCCTAGGTGGTAACGGCTGATCGATCGCCCGTTAAATTCGCCATTTATCCTGTTACCCTTCAGTTTACTGCGAGAGTCTCAGTTTCACGGATCCGTCCGTATTTCGACGAAGATTTTCTACCCAAAACGTCGTCAATAATTTACCGCTTCCACCCTTTGATCCCAGTTTCTCGATGATAAACGACGTTCAATCTAGGTACCCGGTCCAGTTATCGACGGTACCTACTACCTAGTCGCGTGCTGGCTTACTTCCCGCAGTTGAGGTGTAATTGGAGGGATGTTTCGCAGGAGTAACTACGAACTCGCGGTAATTCCGCGATGGTGATAGAGATAGAGGCAAGCTGGTGGGGCCAGGGGCTGTAGAAAAATTGGCGCGGGCGCTGTGGCCAGCAGCTTCGCATACCTACGTCCTCGATATCCTAATCTCCCTATCCGACGGGAACGCGCATATCGATTCTCCATTTCCGAAGCTAATAGCCTATAACTGGATATATCTGACTTCCATAACCCGCTGTCCGCTTTTTCAGGCTATCAATATTATACGCCACCCTTTCGGACTAATAAATGGCGCGGAAGGCTCGAGGGCTAATTCAGGAAATCAGCGACGGCGCGGCGTAAGCATCTCTCCCGAGGTCTCAAAGTGAATATTACGATGGTCCTTATTTTGCAACATGCGATACAATCTGCTCTCACAGTCTCACCCCTTAGTATGGTCCCATTGGAAAAAAAAGAAATCTCTGAAGAAGTTGATTGCAATGGGATAACAGAAAAGGGTGCCGATCATGCCTTAAAGTTTAGAATTCCATTTCTCAAAAATGGTAACCTCTATGGAAATTTTGTTCAAATAAAGAGCATTCAATTTACTACAATTACTATATAGGCATATGATAAAATTCAATTTTCTTTTAATATTGTTTGAACAAAATTTCGATAAGGCTTAACATTTCTTATAAATTCTTTAAATCCAAAGCATTGATAAATTCTAAACTTTAATGTCTGGTCGGCCCCCTTTCCTGTTGTCTCATTGTAATAAACTTTTCTCGGGATTACTTTCTTATAAAACGGAACCATTCTAGGGGGTGGGAGCAAAGAAATACGAAAAATAAAATTTCGAGACGTATAAAGGAGGACCATCCTAGTGCACATTCGCCTTCGCGTTATTACTTTCTCGATGAGAGTCCACCGAGTGAAAGGGAGGTAGAATAAACACAGAAATTTTTCAAAGTTCAACGAATTGAAATTCGGTGAAAGAAGAAAACGTGTTAGGATAAATATCCTGGCCAGCACAAGGCAACCAAAGTCACTCGGAACGCACCCCGCCGAGGACACTCCGGGAGGAGCTTAATATTCCAAATGGCTGTCGCCTACAACCGAAATAGGTATCAGAAGTTTCTTCGTGTTAAACTCCGCGATAAGGAGCGCCCGGATCTGGAGCTCGCTCCGCGACGGGGTGGTAAGAACTCGTTTCGCGAGAGCTCTCGCCCGCTTCGATTTCCGAAACGCCGGCAGCTCGAGACGAGAAGGAAGTGGAGGAGAGCTGGGCGGGGTGCAGGAAGCGCTTAAGTAATCTGCGTATCGATGATAGCTCGATGGTTAGGACCAACTGCGAGCTGGCGCGTATCGATTCGACGCGACGTCTCCGCTTTGGCCCGCTTCTGTCTGTCTGTGCCATTTGCTCCGCGTAACGCCGTAATAACTGCCGCTATGAGCACGGGCGCGATAACGGAGATGCGTGCGAACACGCGGACGCGAGCATGTGAATCCGGCGCGAGTGCGGGGCGGTGTGCTCGAATTAGGACCCGCGCTGCAAAAATCATTTTTGCCACCCTTTATATTTAATTATGAATAATTATTCCAAAATATAATTGTTCACTGAAACAAAATAAAATCAACTATATAGGTATGTACCTACCTAATTTTTAAACCTCAAAAAACAGCGCTTATAAAATATTCTAAAAAACAATGTAAACAGATTTGGCAATTTTAATTCTCTCTTTTCCCGAAATTTCCCCCTCTGGACAGTTGGTCTGCTCGTGCCTTCCTAGATCGGGCACTGGCTTGCAGGGGAAACAGGGGGATGGCGAAAAGAGAAGTATAATCACGAATGGGGTTGCGGGACCGGTAATAGGCGGGCGAGTTTGCACCGGTGCATAATGACTGGAACGACTGGCGACGAGTTGAATATCGTCACTCTGCAGTCTGCACCGCCGTATATGTTTATGGGACAATCGATGACGTATTAACGTCATGGACCCGCCTCGACCACACGAATCCCACTCGAGCCTCCCCGCCCGGCCTCATACGCTCATCATCAACGCTGCGCGGGCGATCATCCATCTTGTTATTAGCCCATTGTGAAAAATCTGCTGCTCCGCTCGCTCGACTTGACTGGCATTAATTCGAGGAAGGGTGAAGAACACCGGGAAAGGGATGGTAAATTACAGACGCGCTGTAAAGTTTCCGAGGGGGAGCTTCGATTCTTCAGGGGAACTCTTCATTTTGAAATTTAATCGAACGTTATTGGCACTTGAGGGAAAAAGGAGGTTAACATCCGGTTTACTAAATTCCGTGGAATAGCTTCGCGGAAAACACGGCCAGCGAATGCGGGGACGTATTAGAGCCAGGAAATTTAATTCCACCGTTTTTCCGTCAGCTTCCACGCGATATAACTTGTTTGTGCGCCAGCGAAAACTTCGGTATTTACAGAGGTGGAATAGAAAAAATGGATGTTGCGGGCTGGAAAAATAACGCGGAAGCTGGGGGATTTCGTGGAGCGTACCGGTTACTGTAATCGTGAAATAGCTATCGAGATTATTAGCGAGAGTAGAGAGAAATGGACGGGTGCGATCGCGTGGTTTTCTTTTAAGGTGCGATTCGGCGATGGGATTTTACACGAGACAAAAATCTCAGCGACAATTAAATATAAATAAGCGAAATGTCGCGAGAGATGAGCATTTTGAAAATGTATCTATTTAGTTTCGTGGAACTCATGACAAAATAATTAAAAAATAATAAAATATTGAACTAATTGTTTTATGTGAGACACAATATTTTTGTCTCATTGTGGATTTGCACTTTTAGGGGTGATGTGGCTTTGGAGAACGCAAGGCGACTGGCGTGTGTTAGTCATGTGTGTCCAAGTCACACGAGACCGAAACTTTTACTCGGTTACGTGGCCAAGCAGGTTTTTCAGGGAAGCAAGTCTCCCGCGAATGTTCCATGGCTTGGCAGCTGGGTTAATAAGATACGCAGTGCAAGCAGCCGGGAACTCGCGTTTGAAAGAAAAATTGCTCATCCGGTAGGAGCCGTTGGAAGAATCTATAGGGCTCATATGGCATTCTCTTTTGGACACCGAGACTTCGAAGCGACTCGGAAAAGTTTCAAATTGACCTTAGAACCTCGCCCGGCGGCTCCCGCGACGCTCCTATCCCCCTGGGTCGAGCGATATCTGCATAAAATGAAATCGAGAGACCGAGGAGCTCGGGAAGATGGAGAGACCCGATTAAAATTTTCTTCATTCATTTTCCGGGCTTTAATCCTCTTTAACTGCGAATGGGAAAAATCTTCTCTACCGTGTTAGTTGGTTATTACCAATGCATAAAACGCGAGGATTTGCTGTTATTACAGCTGGCAAACATTTGAGTATTTCCCAGTCGAGATGAAAACGCGCCCGCGACGATCCCGATTATTTGCGGATCGAAGAACCGGCTAAAAATTCTGTTGATACTGTAAGACCTGCGTAATGCTTGTGCACATTCTGCGAGCTACTGGATTTAGAGG